>JAXIVH010000017.1:436566-509148 GCA_036785325.1 Urophycis tenuis
GTTCTCCTCCAGGTACTGGAAGAGGTTCCCCGAGAAGATGGACCGGTCCACCAGGGGGTCCTGCCACAGAGGAGACGTTCAGACACTGGGGTTAGATGGACAGTACGTGAAGCATGGGACGGGCCCATTTCCTGGTCCGGAAGACTTTATCCCTGCTGAGTGGTTCTTGGTTTTTGGTTTCAGCTCAGCAGGTGCTTCATCCAAAGAGACTCACAGTGAAATGGGAAATGTGCGGGTAAGGGTTAGAGTGTCTTGCTTAAGGATGCCTACAGTAGGGTTAGACCGCAGACATAAGGGTTTGAGCCCATAACCTTTAGGTCAATGGTTATAACGTCTATACAATTTTAATTTAACATCTACAGAATGATTTTATATAAATGTAGAAAAACACACTTTCAAAACACGTATTCATGGAACAAATACATCATCACCTTCATGACTTTGCAATCACTATCAGTGTTTCAGAATTCACTTGACCTGTCAGAGAGGAAACCTTCCTGTCACGACAGTTCAACAATGAAACGCTTCCTGTTGGCATCTTGGTGCCTTGAATGGCATTCCCAAGCTTAAGTGTGCGTACGTGTGAGTGTGTGTGTGTGTGTGTGTGTGTGTGTGTGTGCGTGTGTGCGTGCGTGCATGTGTGTGTGTGTGTGTGTGTGTGTGTGTTTACGAGTGCTGGGGAAGGGAATGTACGTCAAAAAGGAAAATCAAAATAATGTTGACACAGCAACATCCCCACCCTCCACACACACACACACACACACACACACACACACACACACACACACACACATACACACACAAACACACACACACACACGCACACACACACACACACACACACACACACACACACACACACACACACACACACACACACACACATACACACACACACACTCACACTCCCACACACTCAGTGTTTTCAGACTTCCTGTGTGAGATTAAATAATACTGGAAGTTAAACAGGCTGTCAGACAGAGGAAGGAACAGGACGAGGGAGGCTGTGGAAGGTGGAGGAGGGATTAGGGAGAAGAGAGAGAGCCAGTGTGTTTGGATGTTTGTGAGCGAGAGCGGATCTATTGGCTTGTTGTTGACTGTTCAGGAACTGTGTGAGCTGAATGAACCGCTGTTCAGATCTCAATGACGCCGCTGAAGAATGAATGGCCAACCGCTGCACCATTCAGAACAGGGCGGATTTGTGATGTCACACCTGCCAAACCGGCAGCGTATGGCCGCTGATGATGTTGAACGTGTATTTAATGCGCGTCGGCCCCGTTATCTAAACTGACATCGCGAGACCAATTCGCAAAGGCGCAGTAGTCTGGAACCTCTCGGTGCATTATCAATTTCCAAGGGGCGTTTTCAATGGGCCGCAGAGCCATTGGACGGACCTACAACCAATCAGAGCAACGAAACGTGTGACATATCAGCGGCAGCCATTTTGGCTGTTTATTTAAAAAAAACACCTCAACCGGACAGCCGTGGTACCAAACCCACCCATGTTAAACAGGGCGTTTCACTTTCGCTTCGTGACTTCGCCCCTGTGTAGGAACACACGTCTTTAAGTCCAACGTCTGAAAGCTTCAACCGTTCATGCAAATGAAGTTTCCCTTTTGGTAGATTATCTCCGTCACAAAAACAGGAAACAAGACGTAACCCCTTTCAGTTGTTGGTTTCCTGCCCAGGCTCTGTGACGCCATCCCCCCCCCCCACCCCCACCCCGCACACCCAACCCCCAACCCCCAGAGGTTCTGCTATAACATAGTAGGACCGCCGGATCCAAGGTGAGCTCAATGAGTTCAATTCCATGGTGTACCTATTGAGCTACACATGGAGGACCAATGATGGGAATATCACAGCCATGATGCAAGCCAGGCAGGGCTTCCATTGAAGTCTAACCCAGCAGCGTGACCGCCCGGGCGTGAGATGCGCTGCAGTCAGCGCCGTCAGCCGTGACACTGTTCACCAGCGACCTACAGGAGGGCCTCTGAAACACAGGTCTGTCCACACTGCTTGCTGTGCGGACAGACAGGCATTGTCTCCGGTGTGTCAATAGAGATAAATTGACTCTTTGTGCCAGTAAATGAAAGAGCATGAAAGAGAATGCTATTCATATATTTTTTTGTGTGGTTGTAATATTTACTAGCTCCCCGCTTTTGTTGTCTGTGTTTCATTTACTTTTTACATTTACTTTGAAAGCTACAAAGGTTAAAGGGTTAATAGTACAGTCCTGATCCAAAGATACTGGATCCCCGATGTTCACAAACTGGCTGTGGAGCAAAGCGCCATAAACCATATCTGGATCAGGAGGTCACTTTAAGTGGCATTGGATAAAAGAGTGCTAAATGATGAATTGTCAATAGTACATGATGGTGTTGGGGCTGAATGATGAATAGTCAATAGTACATAGTGGTGTTGGGGTTAAATGATGAATAGTCAATAATAAATAGTGGTGTTGGGGCTAAATGATGAATAGTCAATAGTAAGTGGTGTTGGGGCTAAATGATGAATAGTAAATAGCACATAGTGGTGTTGGGGTTAAATGATGAATAATCAATAGTAGATCGTGGTGCTGGGGCTGAATGATGAATAGTTAATAGTACATGATGGTGTTGGGGCTTAACAATGAATAGACAATAATACATTATGGTGTTGGGGCTAAATGATGAATAGTCAGTAGTACATAGTAGTATTGGGGCTAAATGATGAATAGTCAATAGTACATAGTGGTGTTGGGGCTAAATGATGAATAGTCAATAGTACATAGTGGTGTTGGGGCTAAATGATGAATAGTCAATAGTACATAGGGGTGTTGGGGCTAAATGATGAATAGTAAATAGCACATAGTGGTGTTGGGGTTAAATGATGAATAATCAATAGTAGATCATGGTGCTGGGGCTGAATGATGAATAGTTAATAGTACATGATGGTGTTGGGGCTAAATAATGAATAGACAATAATACATTATGGTGTTGGGGCTAAATGATGAATAGTCAGTAGTACATAGTAGTATTGGGGCTAAATGATGAATAGTCAAAAGTACATAGTGGTGTTGGGGCTAAATGATGAATAGTCAAAAGTGCATAGTGGTATTTGGGTTAAATGATCAATAGTCCAGAGTTCTCGGTGGCGCCGGTGGACTTGCCTTCCTGTGCAGCAGCTGTGACTGGGTGCCGCCGCCCTCTATCTCGTAGCGCACGCTGTTGAAGAGAGCGACCGCATACTGCTGCTGGTAGGTCTCGCCAAACTCCCGCATCACATCCCTGGTGCGAGCTGAAGAGGAACACAACACACACGCACATGAATACACCCACATGGACACTGGCATGCGTGTGGACACGCACAGCAATCTACCCTGAGATTAATAGTAGCCTAGTAGTGAGACTACTTCAGACTACAATCGTAGGTAGTCTGAATGAAACGCAATATGAACGCAGATACACACATTCATGCACATGGAGAACACATAAGATAACACACACACACATACAATGTCCCAGACACACACGCACGAGGGCACACACAGCTAATTTAGCTCAGGGCATACAATTATCTGGAGTAATGTGTGTCCCATTAATAACATAGCTGACACTGTTTAATAGCCTAGCATTACTGATGTTTTTGAAACACGTGTAGCTGGGTGGCTGCTTCCATCCACAGTGCCACAGTACTGTCAGTGAACACACGTCTCAACATGGATGGCCCCGGTGGGAATCGAACGCCTGGCCGTGTTAACGCCTTCCCTCTCTCCACCAGCTGAGCTAGACACGACCGCGTCATGCAGTATTTAAATAGATTTGGTAGCCATGAGCACTAAAACGTGCAACCTCCAACGTTCACCCAAAGGCAGCCGTGACACTCCACAAAATCTAGGTCACATGATCCCACATCACCCCCGGGGCCCCGTGTGGGTCTGACCTTGTGCCCCGCTATCTACTACTGAGAGTCACTTAAAGGGACGGCCGACCTCAACACAACCACGTCAAGCCCGGGAACCGCGGGACCACTGAACTGAAAGGCGTCCATAAGAATGAATCTTTTTTACTCTTTTGATCCCGTGAGGGAAATTTGGTCTCTGCATTTAACCCAATCGTGAATTAGTGGAAATACACTCAGCACACAGTGATGGTGAGACACACAGTGAGGTGAAGCACACTAATCCCGAGGCAGTGAGCTGCCAACAGCGGCGCTCGGGGAGCAGTGAGGGGTTAGGTGCCTTGCTCACAGGCACTTCAGCCATTCGTACCGGTTGGAGTTCAAACCGGCAACCGGCAAGTAGGCTGCGGCTGCCCCAAATCACCTTTAAGCAAAAACCATGACGATGGTAATAGGAAGGCGATGAGGAAGAGGAACAAGGGGGAGAGGAGGATCTTGGGGAGGTGGTGGAAGCGGGGGAGAAGGAGGAGGAGGAGGAGGAGGGAGGAGGGGGGAGGAGATGTGGCGAAGGGTGAAAAGAACTCCCCCCCCCCCCCCCCCCCGCTTGGTGATTTGAAAAGGTAGAGGCCGGAGGGCCGCAGAGCGAAACGTTCCTGGGTTGACCGCGTTACGGAGGAAACAAGGGTTGTGTTCTTCAGACACGTCGGTTCACATCACAACCACACAAGCGAGATGCCTGTGGTGGAACGGTGACACGGTGCAGAGGATGGGGATGAGGTGTGAGGAGCAAGTCAAACCAAGAACACAGATCATCCCATTGTTCCATTGTTTTCATAGATTTGATTCATTTAATGTTCTGTACAGTTCCATTTTTTTAATTTTTTTTTATTGTTTTGCTTTTATTTATTTTCGTATATAACACAATGCATCAGATTCCTTACAGTGCAACAGAAAAAGCACTTACTGGTTGTGGTATTATATATTATGTATTAGATATTATATTATATTATATATTGAGATGCTGGACATAGAAGGCTGAGTGTGAACATTAACGTGAGGCTACATAAGAGGAATCTAAGACAAAGTGGCCTGTGCTGACGCTGTAGAATTACCTACTGTTACCATTCAACCCTTCAAGTTTAAATCAATCGCGATGAAGCCTAGCTTTCGTTACAGTGAGAAGTGTATTAGCAGCCAGGAGAGACTGTAGAGGACGGTGACTCGGTACAGTGTTATACATTATTCATTTAATGTAGAAAAATCTAATAAAATGTTTAAAACCCCAACACTATGCTCAATGGAGCCTGCTGTGTGTGGCTGGAAGATGAAATAACCAAACCCTGCCCAAACATCCATCTACATTCTTCACAGGAACAGCCACTTGGTGAAATAGTATGAACGTGCCTTCGATATGACGGTCCTCATGTGTGACACATCCCTGTGGGAGATGAGCTGTGTCCACGTCCAAACCAAACTCATTACACCCCGTAACATCCAAGCAGGACTCCATCGCTATCGTGAACTGATGAAACGCAAATGTGACACTGCACTGTGAGCGGTCTGACATCAGCCCCAAGAGGGCGCTTCAGAGCCGGGGCGGATGCTCAAAATCAAATGTTTTCCTTTAAGTGTTGAGCGCGGCGCCGAGATAAAGTCACAATTAACTGCGCAGCAGGCGGAAGAATGTAGAAACACACCGGGCGCTCTGTGTCCTCCACAGGTTTCCCTGTAAAAGGAGCCACTGTTTGGTTGAGATAAGGCCAGAACAAACAGATAATAGACACATTGTCCATTCTGGGTGAAAGTCAATTGAATGGTTATTCGGCTGTCCGTCTTGAGTTTGACCCGAGACGTCCTCACTTAATGTGGTTTATAAAGCGGATGAGGATTGGCCTTCAAAGGAAAGGCCACATCATCATGTGTACAGTAATTCAACACCGCAGGTCAATGTAATTAACTTGTTCATTGGAATGTCAACGTAAGAACTATTTCTTCCTTATTTCCCAACAATGTGAGCAAAGTGGATGAGCATGACACAGGAGGCGAAGATGTTTACAAGTGTAAACAAGTGCATTTGATTCAGTGGACAGAAGCTGGTCGTGTTGAAAATGGTGGACTATAGTGGCCTGTGTTTTTGTTTCTGTGTACAGTATGTGTGTGTGTGCATAGCTTGGGTGTGTGTGTGTGTGTGTGTGTGTGTGTGTGTGTGTGTGTGTGTGTGTGTGTCTGTGTGTGTGTACATGTTTCAGGGAGGAGGGGAGGGTGGTAGGAAAGAAATAGCTGACACGATGAAATGCCATACAAACACATGCGTACGCCAGGTTGCGCACGCAAACACACACACACACACACACACACACACACACACACACACACACACACACACACACACACACACACACACACACACGCACACTTATAAAAGCGACTTATAACTTCAGGGTGTGTTTTTGTTCTTGTTTACTTGACTTTAAACTTCATTGATACTTTTATGTTAGTTTATTGGCTTCAAATTCCCATCAATTAGCCCGGTTTATTTATTCTTGGTTAAACGTATGTATGCTACATGCCACTGAGAAAGGGCGGGGGCACTTCAGAAATACACAGAGAAAGACAGAGAGAAAGTTTTCTTAACCAATAAGGACGGCTATTCTGAAGACTATGTTTCCACTGGCTAACTGTGCCAAAGCTAACATACTGAGGAACCAAGCATGCCTGAACACACACACACACACACACACACACACGCGCACACACACAGACACACACACACACACACACACACACATACACACTGTACAGACACACCCACACAAACACACAAACTCTAATAATATTTCTTCAAATGTATGTAAGTATAGAAGATATGTATTTTTTTTTTTTTTTTTGTTACTTATAATATCATTCCAATAACAACTGGTGAAATTATAGTTATAGGGTTGGATTGGTGTAAACAGAGTATTTGGATACAACAGGACTGTTAGGCTGACAAGCGGAGCCCAACTCAGTGTTATGCAAGACAACTGATCTGTTATTTGACATTTATAACCATTCTGCATAATGAGGCCCTATACTAATAGTGCTCCAGCACAGTAAGATGAAAAAAAGAAGAGAGGACCTTTCGGTCTTTATTGGTCATTCTCAGTATTTTTTAGACATGGGAACGAATTTTGTTCTCTGCATTTGACCCATCCTATGGTACATCGGAGCAGTGGGGCTGCTGTGTTCAGCAGCCCGGGGAGCAAGTTGGGGTTCAGTGTCTTGCTCAAAGACAGTTCAACATGCGGACAGTTGGAGGAGGAGAATCAAACCGCCCTATACGGTTAGTGGACGACCCGCTTTGTCCACACGCCCTGTCCACTGAGCTACACCCCAAGATGGTGGGAAAGGTAATTCCTGAGCAAAATTTAAAGTCATGACAATTGCGTAATTGTTGTACCCTGTGCTTAGGGTGAAACTCTTTAAGCCTGTATATCTGAGTTTGCGTGTATGTGTGTGTGTGTGTGTGTGTGTGTGTGTGTGTGTGCACGCGTGTGGTGTGTGTGTTGGGTCTTAATGAGGGAGGACATGGTTTTGTTACAAATTGCTTCAGCAGCAAGTATGAAGCATCACCTTGTTTGGGCTAGCCTCTCTAAACACACTCCTACAGGGAGCAATATGCTGACTAACCTACCGCAACACACACGCACGCACGCACGCACGCACGCACGCACGCACGCACACACACACACACACACACACACACACACACACACACACACACACACACACACACACACACACACACACACACACACACACACACACACACGCACAAGGGCAGGCCATACACACAAACAGGTATACCACATAGACATACACATAAATATACTACACACACACATGCATACACACGCACACAGATATGCAGGCATCAAGACAGGCCACACACACGCACACAGGTAAACCACATACACATAAATATACTACACACACACGCACACACACAAACACACACACACACACACAGGCATGAAGACTACAAAGAAAGGCCACACGTGCACACACGCACCTCTATGTGCAGTCACCTACAAGCACAATAAAGAAAAAGAGATTGTGCAGGCTGATAACAACCCAACTACAACTGGCGTCTATTAATCCCAAAACAAGTCGCTACCTGTAGAAGTAAAGCTGTCCCAATTACTATCTACCCCCCTTCCTCCCTCACTGCCTCTGTTCCCTGCATAATGTACGGAACGTGTTCAATGAATCACAGTGTGTGTCTGTAATGAATGGATGATTGGTTTAATAGCGGGAATGCTTGGAATGCGATCAGTGAGTCAGAAGGCCACGCACGTTATTTCCTCGTCCTTATTGATTATTCGTCCCTATTGATTTGTAACCGTCCATTGCAGTGGAGGACAGCAATAGCCCTACCCTTCCACCAAAAAAACACTTTTTCAAAAGTCCACACATTTTAAGACGAAATATGTGCACATTACACTTAATGCGTGCTTCGTTTAACTGCATATGTTCCTTGATGACATATGGTTTCTGAAACGCAATGAGAACGTGCATTTCTTTTGTTTTGTTTTCTACTCACGCGATTCAAAGAAATAGTGTGATTTACAGTAAGCAGTGGGGTAAAAACACGACATTACCTTGGGTTTCCGGACTCGGTTCCCACATGTGAACCACAAGGAGGAGGAACCGACAAACTCTAAAGTTGGACTCACCGCAGCAGACGGGCTGTTTGTGGAATGCACAACCCTCCTAAAATGACTTAATTTTTATTTTGAAGCAACATGTTCAAATAACGGTGAAAGTCTAAATGACTCTTTAGTTAATCATTTAGGCATCGTGGGCTTTTCGTATTGTGGTGTTATGTTCTATTATCCGCGCTTGTTTAATGTGGGAAATAAATCCACCACATCACCATATGCGTTTTTTTTTTGGGGGGGGGGGGGGGGTAACTTTGAAGCCTCTCCCATGCAGACTACTCCCTGTCCCTGCTGCTTGGTAGACATACTCCCAGGGAAGGCTTACTATACCAGGCTACTTACTACACACTGGGTCCTAAGTAGGCTGCTGGCCATCTCCAGACTCACACCGACATGTCCCCTGCTAACGAACCGTGTGTCATTATCTCAAGAGACAAGAACACCGGCTCTGCGCCCCCCGATGACCGCGTGAAGTGAAGCGACCAGGGTGTTATCTTGATGAGCCAGATGTTATTATAGGCAGAAAAAGCGTGCTGTGATAATGATCAAATACATTGACGACCAGGATGGTATTTAAAATAATCGGTTGTCAATCATCCACGGGCCTACGTTCCACTACTATAGACAATAGATCCGTGGTAACTAGATACCCACATGTAAAAAAAATAAATAAATAAATAAATAATCAGGAGCCAGAAAATCAAGAAGAGAAGGACAATAAACGCAAAGTAACCGGGCGCCGGGGCGCTTTCGAGGGACGACCACCACCACCTCCTTACACCATAGGATGCTCCGGGCGTGTATGTGGATGGGAGGCAGAGAGAGAGAGAGAGCAGTGCTCCACTTTACCTGTGATGATCTCCCGCTTGCCTTCGTCCAGATGCGAAGACACGACGTCCCCCATTGTTACAGTAGAAAGCTCCGCTGCGTAAAGATATCCTCACCGAGTTGGGCAACCCCAGACGGATGGGGGCAAGGAGAACGTTAGAAAACCTTAACCTTTAAAAACACTCCTCTAAATGGAGTTGTTGAGGGATGGAGAAAAAAAACCCACTCCACGTTTTAATTTTTTCGCCCGCCGATCGTCCAAACCGAGCGCCTTTAGAAAAAAATCATTTGAGACGCGCGCCCCTAATAACATCCACTCTGTCGTGCAGCCACGGTGGTTGTGATGGGTGGCGCGAAGGAGGAGGTGGTAGGGGAGGGGGGGGGGGGGGGGGGACGCTCGTGGGACTCGCACACAAACACACACAATACACAAAAAGGCAGGAGGTTGCTTAATGCACTGAGGTGAACACACACGCACACACTGGCGCCGTTCACACACTGTGTGACAGTACGAGGACACACCCTCTGGTATGAGCGCCACTGGTTCAACATGTTCAATCTGCCCTGCTGCTTCAGGGTGTGGCCAGGGACCAGCCTAGTCCTGTTGGGGACGAGCCGGTATAACGTCCACTACATTGGTGGAACGGAGCTCAGGGCGTTTCTTTTTTTTGCTCCTTCTTCCCGACGCGCAAAGCGCAAGTAACAGTGCGAATGTCCATTAAGACAATATACCGTCTTTTGATTTTGAGATCAATGCATGAGCATCAATTTACACAAATATGGTACTCCCCCCTATGTTGAATGTCATTTTTTATGTATCTTATTGGCATTCACTGTAAGGAGCGACGCCCATGGTAGGAAGAAACCAGATACGTTATTGTTTTAACGTTTCTAGGCAAAATCGATCATGGCAGCAACGCAAGGCGTTGGGTTGGCTCGCTGAGCGACACTGCCCCCGTGTGGACGTACTTCACAGCGGCTATAAACTCGGGACTACATCTGGAATACGGCGTCTTGTTCACTGCAGAGGTTGTTTCCCCCAATGTGTCCGAGAACCGCACGCTATAAAAAAAATAGTATTTGAGTAATATTCATGACTTATGCAAATGTTTAACAATCATTGTTTTTTGTTGTTGTATGATGACCCAAATGATAGACTGACAACCAAGCCTGATGGGGCTGCACATAGAGAAGACGAATGTTATTATGAGATACAAATAAACTATTGTGGATCATAATACACTGCACTTAGGCCGACCTAAATGAAGATGCGTAAGGAAACGCATATTCGCCAAGGCTAAATGTTAATTAGCCTGGGCTAAGCCTAATTTATTTACACAAATCCGATCAACCAAATTTGATCTGCCCTGCCTAATGTTATCAAAAAATTGAGTGGTAGATTAGATATAGTTGACTGACAAACACAACACAAAATTAAAAATGCTCAAACTATTTCCAAGAGCATAGGTTACAACATTTGTATCATAGCGCATTGGTGGTAACCAAACCATTGGGGTTGATGCGGAGGGATACGCTGTGACGTTTTCACGTTGGAGGCTCCTCCGCAGTGAGGTGTTCTTCATACATCCTCCATATCCACCAAAGAGAGAGGAGAGCAGGACCAAGGTGCAAGAGAAACAGGGTATCAGTAGAACTGCTCTATCGAACACATCGCAGCATCATGGCGCCGATTGGATTGAAGGCGGTGGTCGGTGAAAGTAAGTGAACATTTGTACTTCTCTTCTTTTAAGTTGGGATGATTAGCGGTTTCAACTGGATGGGATGCAATGATAATGGCGTTGTGCGCACGCACGCTGGGGATTCTAGTCATGGGAAACGATTCGAGGGGATGATGGTACCCGCTTGCGGGCTACACCAGAAGCTGATATTGGGACATGGGTTTGACGCGATGCAGTTGCGCGTCTTTTTCCCCTAATCCAAATCATTACTGACTGCATTAGCCTCATCATGTACAGGTTACACCACCATCATTCTTCTGCCTCAGCAACATCCTCGTCCAGAGCAGAGAAAATAGATACGCCCATGATTACAAATGGCAATATTCTGTTAGAAATGTGCGGGCCGGTGTGGATGCCGCATTCGCAGTTCGTTGGGTTCTGTTACAAAATGTGCACGGATGAATGCGCAGTTCATCCAATTGGATCTCGCACGTCTGAAGCCCATCGCAAATGTATCATTAAAGGTCAATGATGGATAAAAGATTTCCATATTGAGTATCCATCCCTGCTCCTCTTATGCGAGCTGTGGGGGTTCCCCGGGTGTGAGCGATGCCTCACCCCTTTGATGGATCACCAATACGAGTTGGCTGCGCCAAAAAAAAAAAAAAAAAAAAAAAAAAACATTTAACGGAAGCATTTGATTTCAAACTCGACCCCCATCACAGTGTTTCGCAGACTGTTTCGTCCGAGTGCAGACCGTGGGATCACACAAGGCGTTGCGGAGGTTAATTGCGACCAGACGGGCCCAGAGAGAAGGGAAAGACATAGTTTTATATAAGAACACACGGCTCCCTGATTTGTCCCCTCATCATCACCATGCCGTGTGTTATAGTGGCTCTGCAGCACTCACCACTCAGTCACCAATACCGATGGTTGGTCTGTAACCATTTGGAACAGTCTAGGCCTATATAACAGGCCCGCATTGCTATAATGTGATAGATTCATTTGCAAATCCCCCGTTAGTCGTTTTCAACGTAGGCCTTGCATTAGGCAACGGTAATGGAGATTGATCAACTGTTACCAGGGTCAACTGGGTACAACTGGTAGGCCTATTGGTCGCCGCAAAGGGTGTTTTACTATTGGTAAATGAAGGCTTCTACGTGCAATCATAATCATTATGATGCTTATTAAGCCTACTATTATGCGCTATTCTAACAAAACACGAATCGTATGTATGGCCATAGTCCAGTGCGTAACCAGCATCGTCTATTAACTTATATTACTGATGTAATCGAACACAGTGCGTAGAAGGTTGTGAACCTCATATCATTCTCGGTTCGCGCTCCATCGATTTGTGCTCCGGGTTGAATGCATGCAAATGTGTGAATGTCTGCTGCCATCACCCTTCTCTTCGCCATAGGGTCTGTTTCTAAACTGCAAAACGGCTGAATCTCCCGTTTAGACTGTAGTAGAAGCCAGACCACCGGGCCTATACGTCAAGGCGTGGGGTTTAGGTGACGGAGATGTAACGGAGCGCATATTCATAGCTAACATCCACTTTACACCTTTCATAAAAACTATTTATGAAACACACAGTAGACATTCGCAGGGCTACAATGACGGCCCCCGTTAATACTTTTTCCATACTAAACCAACGAGTTAACACGTCTCCTCTCCCAGTTGTAAAAAAAGAAAAGGCGAAAGTACTGGCACCTGCGCGCTGTTGAACTGAAGCAAAACACTGTGCGTCTTGGCTCACGATTGGTATGTGCGTACAGTTGCCAGATCCTAGGGTTTGAACGTACAGTGGGCGGACCTCTCTCCGTCACAACCCAATCAAGTGATCGGTTGATAACGGGGAGACAGGCCCCGCCCACCGTACGTCCTGACCCTTGGATCTAAACCAACCGGGTGGAGAGAACGTGCGCAGGAAGGAAGGTCCTCTCTGCGGCGGTAGCGCACGAGCAGCCAGGCAACCGCGGCTCAAGAGAGAGGGGGGGAGGGAAGGGAGATGATTTACGGCTCCCCTCCCCTCCCCCCCTCCCTCCCTCACTCCCCTTTATGACCACAGGAGATCCGTTCAGGATGAGAGGCCAAATAAAGACCCACTACAATACACCAGGCAACTGTTCAGACTACAGGGAGCTCTGTCTTGGGTTTAATTGATAACATTTGTGTATGATGAAAGAAAATGTATCTCTATAATTGTACAGGCCTATGTTTAATATATTATGTGATATTGTATGTATATACTTTTACATATATATGAATTGTATTATATTAATATATAAGTATATACGGTACACCTTGTTCAACAATCCCAACAGGGCAGGACTATGTGAACCAGAAGGCACTGTTATATTTTTTATGTATTTTATTATGCAACATGCCGTCAGGCAGAAATGGTCCATCAGCAGTAGTAAGTCTTTCTGCTGTGAGCGATCACGACAGCGTGATCTAGAGCAGTCGGTCAGGGCTCAGGGACAGACACGGTCTTCGGAGAGCAACAGACAGGTGGAGATGGTTGTGATATCAGTGGAGCCATAGAACAGGGGTTGATGGAGCACAATAAATACCCAGAATGCACCGGGGCAGGTTTGTTCATTGTCAGAGGTGTCCAGTAGACATCTCTGGCAATACCTTGGCGAACTTATAGAATCGATCATTCTAGGAAAAGACAGATCAACAGACAGATGGGCAGCGCGACAGTCAGACAGCAGGATGACGGTGAGAGAGATAGACGGACGGCAGGGCTGCGAGATGGAGACAGACCGAGGGACAGACAGACGTGCAGATAGACTGATGACTGATAGGTATAGCCACCGGGGAAAGGTTTGATATAGAATTATGAATTTTCTCTTCATACCCTTTTCTTCTACTGTCATACTTAGGCATAAAAGCACATACAGACACAGACACACACACACACACACACACACACACACACACACACACACACACATTTAGCATTATCGCTGACCTTGGATGCAGAGCTGGGAATGTGCACGACTCATAGTCTGACGCAGTATATGCAGTCTCCCTGCTACTATAAACACACACGCGCACACACACACACACACACATGCACACACATATATATATATATATATATATTTACAATCAGACTCACATCCACACATACACACACACACACAAGGTAAAGCCTGAAGCTGGTGATGGCGGCGTGCTTCGAATGGCCAGCGTAGAACAAAGCCCTCTAGAACATAAGGTCACATCCACTACACATCGTAAAACAAAACTCAACTGGGATGCTCAGTTATGCGTACGTTCCGTGCGTAAAGCCCTTACTAAGTCCTCAGCAACTACTACTTAGTGTCAAACTAGCAGTTTACTGTATTCTGTTGCATCACCTAAGTAAACTAACTAGCAACAAATTAGTAAGCTTCTTGTCGTGTCGACGTGACGGCAACAAGGCTGTCACCTAGCAACAACAAGCCACGGTGTAAACCAGGAAGCGCTCAACAAAGACCAGAGTCGACTCGCGTGGCCCGGTCAGGAACTGACAGAACATCAGTCGGAGCGGATGTTCTGTCGTCGTCGTGGAACGCTTGAATCAACCCGACACGCCAGGCGGGGTTTGTGACACAGAAACCATCAGGCAGGGAAATAAATAAGAATACACGGCAGCTGATTGGCTGGACCGTCACGTCTGTCACACGTCAAGTAGTCCCTCGCGGGACGCCCATCGATCTGAAGCACCGTAGTTCGACCCCCCCGACTTAATAAAACTTAACCTCGGAACACACTTGGCGAGACGGGTTTCCGTGTGATCTGGATCTCCGGATCCCACCGCTCCTCCGAGGGTTTTGTCAAAAGGTTAAAAGGTGAAAGCGCCACAATGTCCTGTATATCAGCAGGCTGCCGCAGTGCGCACTGGCTGCTGCGGTCCGAGCCACCTTCCTTCGTAAATATATATATATATATATATATATATATATATATATATATTTAATGGGGTTTTTTGGTCACCAACTGCCACACCTTTGTGCCTGCTTAGGAGGTAGGTGTAAATATGAAGTAACGGCTAAGCCAGGCGTAAGAACAAGTTTGTGTGACGCTACCGTGTTAATGTAGTCATGCAGTAAACCACGATTTAGTCATCTGTAATCTTTAACAAGTTTACGTTTGAAGTCGTAACCTGGAAACCGGCCGCTGACCTTCCATCACGTTCTGTGACATCACAAGGAGAGCGATGACTCGTACCCGGGTCAGTCCTGTTTCCGGTGACAATAACATACCGCTGTACAAGATCATCTCAGTAAAGATGTGAGCACATTTGGATACACTTGCCCTAAATGTGCTTTTAATTTTTTTATTTTATTTCATTCAGTGTCAGTTTAACAACTTGGGACAATAGACCAAGGCCAGTGATTGGCTATTGGCTGTTAGTCTGCAGTTTCCAATTGGATACGTCGGTAAATCACTCCCCAGCACACAACACAAGCACATCTAGAAACCCTGTAGAACAGTCCAGAATCGCCACCCCCCTCTCCTGACTCAAGCTAGCTTGTTCCGCCTGCAGTGTTTGAACGCACAAATTCACTGCCCACGGTGTACCTGAGTCTATTTTAATCACAACGTGTGTGTGTGCAATATTCTGCCTGCTCCGACATGTTGATTCCCAAAAACATGTCCACCTTATTCACCTAGCGGTCATATCGGTTAGTTGTGTGGGTAAACCTTCTCCAATCTTTGGAAACCATGACAATGCAATGCATATATACTGTATATTTTTTAACGTATTTCCATTGAGATGTCATGGTTTCCCCAAAGATTCTAGAATCTTTCCCCCACCCAACTAACCAATATGGCCGCTAGGTGAACAAGGTCTATTAGAAGGGAGGTTTGCTTGCTTTTCAATTTCTTATCTGCACATCTGAAACCCCGGTCACCCCAACGCTGCAGGGCATGGGAAGTGGTCCTTGTCTCCGGGGAAGGGGTCCTTGTCTCCGTCTACGTCCTAGATCAGCAAACTAGTTACTATTAAGAAGACGCTTTCATTCACAGTGATGGATACAGTTAATGAAGGAGTTAGGGGTTAGGCACCTTGCTGAAGGCTACCTAGATATAGGCCGCCGGAATTGGAGATCCAACATTTTTGGCTGGGTGTCAAACACCCTGACCCCTACACCAGGCTGCCCCCCTGACCCGCACCCGTGGCCTGGCCCTGGCCAAAACCAACCAACAACCCCCCCGGTCCCTCAGATGAGCTGGACGACCGGACCGAGGGGAGCTCTGCCAATCCATCCCCTCCCGACTCTGGCTGCCTCGTCTGGGCCAGGCTTTCTGCTCCCGACGTGGGCGGTGCCTTAACCAACTGGTTATGTAACTGCGGGCCGCGCATTTGGCTCCCGCTTCAGATGGAACGGAGGCCTGTGATTGGTCAACTGGAAAATAATTGCATCATTGCATTCTAGATGTGATGGACTCGGCACCTGAGCTTGACATCTTTTTTGCTACAACGGCAGGATTTAGTCGTGCACACCCACCACCAGCAAAGCTTTGGACTGCCATCTACAATAGATCCTATTCTATCCCATCCTATATTTATCATCCATATGCTGCCATCTATATAGTATTTACTTCAAAGAGATTTTTTTCTGTCATGGAGGAGCCAGCAGAGCCTGTTAGGGCTTCTTGCACATCATACCTACAGGTAGACCGTGGTCTGCATTACAGTCTACTTTGCCTACAGTGGCCTGGTCTGTTGAAGACGTGATGTGTGATGTCACAAATTATTACATTGCACAGAACACTCACTGGCACCCAAATGGAACGAATGTGCGTGTGAGCGCAGGCAGGCATACAACAGATACTACCCTGGTATCATGATGTTGATGTGCAAGGCAGGATTTGTGTGCCCCCCCCCCCCCACCTCCCGCCCAATGCATTCTCTTCCTTTGTGTGATGTGTGTGCGTGTGTGTGTGTGTGTGTGTGTGTGTGCGTGTGCGTGTGCGTGTGCGTGTGCGTGCGTCTGTCTGGTTGACACAGCTGTGTCGTGTGTTTCTATAAGCTGTGACTCAAAGGAAAGAGGTTGGTACGTCAAACTCAGGGACAAAAGAGGCAGCCAATGTTTCTGTTTCCAGGGTTTTTCGAACCACCATCATCAACAAGAAAATTGCACAAATAATGTGCATGGTCGCCATCTGAATGTATATGTAATAATGGATTAATCACATTCTTATATTGCAGATATAGTGCTACGTATTAAGACATGTGAGCAGCCTTTGCATATTTTATAAATGCAGGAAATACACATTGATTTCTTTATTTACAAGGTATTCTCAATTCAACCTCTGATTAATATGGATGGTATTGACTTTTAAATAGAAATATAGAAATATATTTTTATTGTTTAGATTTTTTTTTACCCTGACAGTGGTTGAAATCACATCTACAGGGAAACTTAAGGTCTAGCATCCTAATGCGGAACACCTAAATCTTGCTGTGTCACTGTTACATATATTGTGTACATCCCATGGATGCCTCAGAGCTCATAAACATGCCATTCAGAGTGGAATTCATTTTTTCTGTGACGTCATAATATCATAGATAGCCATTTGATATCACAGATACCATGCAGTGTCATAGTTGCCATGTGATGTCACAGACGCCATGCAGTGTCATAGTTGCTATGTGATGTCACAGACGCCATGCAGTGTCATCGTTGCCATGTGATGTCACAGACACCATGCAGTGTCATAGTTGCCATGTGATGTCACAGATACCATGCAGTGTCATAGTTTCTATGTGATGTCACAGACGCCATGCACTGTCGTAGATGCTTTGTGATGTCACAGATGCGATGCCATGTCATTGACGCTATGTGATGTCAGACATTTCTATGGGACGTCATAGATGCTTGACATGAATTGGAAGTCAGACAGATGGTCTGTTGTGTATTGAATCGAATCAAGATGTTGTGTATGTCGGTGATAAAAGAAAAGAAGACATGATAAAAAAACATCAGGGAGAGTTAAGGGAAGAGGAGACATCTGACCACCTTCTCCTCCTCTCCGGCTTCACTCTCATCCTCGTGGCCTTGCCTCTAGGCTTCATGACTAATCCATAGATACTTACACTTGTCATACACTGTACGGAGCTGCTGTCTGCAGAATAGCCACTGCGGATGCTACAAATAGACCCACTCAAACACAGAACCAGACACGATGAGTAATACTGAATGTATGCTATTTGGCCGGCACCCAAAGAGTCTCAGTATACCATGAATGCATCCACTCTCAGCATATCAATCAAGCCACGGTCCCATATGAGAACTTGGTCTTGCAGAATCTCACCCTGTCTGCGACATCGCACCTATTGCCACTTTACAATGTGAATTAGATGAGATAAAGTCAAATTAATTCACTATTAATCCCACATGGGAATTTCTGTTGGCAGCAAAAATGTGGAATATGAATATGGAAAATATACTGTATATGTGTGCAATATGAGTATGAAATACATACAATATAGAACTTTGGAACAACATATTTTATATGTACAGGCCCCGCCACAGCAAGCCTTGCAACCGGAACCACTTAACATCCATAATTATTTAGTCTCTGCTTGGTATTATTGCAATTACACGTATGAGGTCATGAGGTCACTAATATCTAAATTGACAGAATCAATCTATTTCCCATCGTTTTCCACTGCCGTCGCAAAAAAGGTGCGCGTTTTTTTTAATCCGTCGGGAGCCACCGCTGTCCCGGCCAGCCGCGCGGTTTAAGCTAGTTCTGATGAGCTTAGTGGTTTATGCTATGATACACCGCCATGTTAAACGGCTACTGGTGCTAAACGGATTTATATGCTAATTCTCCGTCCAGATGGCTAGTGTAGCGATATGGCTAATACCGCACGGTGGCTCCAACATGGCCGCTTGCCTCTCTGACTCGCAATGGATGGGATTACACAGCGCTGCCGTGGCAACAGACATCAACAACAACCCAGAAATAAGATATATATACGATTTGGTAAAATCTATGTTTTTTATGGGGGGATTCAAGGATTTTGTGATACGTTTAAGAAATAATTAGAATAATGATTACTATATTTGATAGGAAATAATGCATCTTTTGGATTTGATACATAGTAGAAATGTTGGATTTATTACTGAACTGGTAGTCTTTGCATCTCATTATTTGAGGTGTATATTTTTCACAATGCTTGCCCACAACAGTAAAATAAATAGAGCAAATACTAACATGTGAAGTAGAGCCATCTGTGTTCCAAGTGTCATCTGTGCCATCTGCGTTAATGTTTGCACACTCATGTGTAAACATGACTAAAATGACGATCACACCCAGACAAGGTCAATACAGGTCAGGGAGACTGTATGTGTGTGTGTGTCCGTAAGTGTGTGTGTGTCACGTGTTACGGGGACACGCTGAAACATCACCAAAACTGTTATGTCAATGACCTCAAGGCAGTATCAATCAGGCAGGCATCTTAACCCTAACTCCTCCTTCCTGTGCATTCCTGCAGAGATCATGAACGATGTCATCAAGAAGATCAAGAAGAAGGGCGAATGGAAGGTAAGAGCCACACCCCCCAGTGCGGCTCCACAGTGTCTCGGTGAACGATTTCAGAACGCAAGAAAACACAATCATAGTGCTACGTCCACTCTGGCTGCGCAACTCTGTGATGCAAACCGGCCTAGCTTGGGTGGCATTAGTGGGAGGGGTTTTCAGAGTGTAGAAAGTGAGATTTTTTTAAACAAACAGAGAGGTGTGGTATGGCCAGCGTTTTTTTATTTGTTGATTATATTAGTTATAAGGTTTGATTTTATTGATAACTTTATTAAATCGCTGTCGATCGGCGTTGATCGATACAGATACAGATACAGTGACTTTCAAGTATCCCAAAGGTTTACAGGTTTGTTACCACATTACTAGCTGCTATTAGCGTGACAAACCTGTGAAGCGCCACAAAATGCCCACACAGCAGCTGCAGTTAATGTCATCCCCATCAGGGCAACAACCAACGATCCTGAGCCGTCTGCGAAGACCTAATCAATCAATAACCGATCAATTGATTTTAACACAACTCCGCTGATACACTGCTGGTTGTTACTGTAGGAATCACATGTGATCGTCGACAAATAATTACCGCTACATTTATAATGACTATCAAAGCTCAATTTGATCATTCGGGCGCGTGTAACTTGCGTTTGTTTGTGGTATTTGTGTTTGTTTCAGGCACTGATTGTGGACCAGCTGAGCATGAGGATGCTGTCATCCTGCTGTAAAATGACTGACATCATGACAGAGGGAATCACCAGTAAGTCTGAGCATTAGTTGTAACACCAGTCCCACCTGGTTCCAGTGCAACACATGAAGAAGCATCAGCCCTGGCTGTGACTTTATCGTTTACTTTGCTTCATTTGTGTTCCGTTGATTCGTGTTCTGGGTCTGTTTGTCTTGCTGAACACGTCCCTCCCATCTGTTCCTCTCTAACTCACTCTTTCCATCTCTCTCTCCCTCTCTCCCCACCCTCCTAATCTCATCTCACTCACCCTTTCCCCATCTCTCTGTCTCCCTCTCTCGCTCTATGTATCTCGACCTTTTCTCTCTCTCTCTCTCACTCTATGTATCCCTACGTTTGCCCTACCCCTCTCTCTCCCTATCCTTACCTCTCTCTCTCTCTCTCTCTCTCTCTCTCTCTCTCTCTCTCTCTCTCTCTCTCTCTCTCTCTCTCTCTCTCTCTCTCTCTCTCTCTCTCTCTCTATATATATATATCCTTACCTCTCTCTCCCTCTCTCTCTCTCTATCCTTACCTCTCTCTCCCTCTCTCTAGTTGTGGAGGACATAAACAAGCGGCGAGAGCCCCTCCCCACCCTGGAGGCCATTTATCTCATAACCCCCACAGAGAAGGTGCACACACACACACACACACACACACACACACACACACACACACACACACACACACACACACACACACACACACACACACACACACACACACACACACACACACACACACACTCACACACACACACACACACATACACACACACACACACACACACAACCACACACACATATGCACGCATGCACACACACACACACAACCACACACACACACAGAATATATTTATAGAGTGTGTGGGAGAGCATGGTGGTTGTTTTCAGCACAGAAATTGTGTGTATGCAACCCAATATGTACACATGCACATACACATGTAAAGTGTATGCTATGCGCAGCAGGCTGTGGGTTGTGCAACACTATTTACTCAGCCAAGAGAAACCTCACAGTATTGGGTTACTTCACATACACACACACACACACACACACACAGGTGAAAAGAGACACCAACTCCATTCTTGATGAAACGCACAAACGCAAACACACACACACACACTCATGTTGAGTCAAACAGACATTGGCTACAAGAACATACACACACACACACACACACACACACACACACACACACACACACACACACACACACACACACACACAAAGACGTCCAGACACACTCACACACTGACAATGGGTCCCGTCTCTCCTCAGTCCGTGCACACTCTGATTGGAGACTTCAAAGACCCCCACTCAGCTAAATACAAAGCAGCCCACGTCTTCTTCACGGACTGTGAGTACACCTTCCTCTTCATCCCTAGACGTCCTCTGCCTCTCGTTCACATGAATGAAAAATGCACCCTTTATTTTGCTGCAAGGTGCTGCATCCAACTCTGGATTTTAGAAACCTTTTGTCTTTTTAAGTGATCAAGTCATGCTGTAGTGCCGTAGGTCAGTGTGTTGCTGGTTTGATGCTCAGCTGTGTTGATGTGCCCATGAGCACAACACAACGTACCACCAACCACTGCCTCAATCCCACCCTGGCGAGTTGTTTGTTGCCTTGCGTTGAGTCACATGCATGTGACTAATGACCAAGACACCACATCAACACGGTGAATCTGTGATATCTGTGCTCAACAGCCTGCCCTGACCCTCTCTTCAATGAGCTGGTGAAGAGCCGTGCTTCTAAAACCATCAAGACGCTGACCGAGATCAACATCGCCTTCCTGCCCTACGAGTCACAGGTGAACGCCTGCTCCGGAACCTCACAGAACCTGACAGAATGAGCCCGAACTGCATAGAACCACATAGAGCCGGAAAGAACCCAGTAGAACACGATAGAACCACATATAATCTGCTAGAACCACATTCATAGATAGATAGGCGCACAGAGAGAGAGAGAAAGAGAGAAAGGACTGATGAGTTAAAAAAGGTATAGATAATGTATATAGATGGAAAAGTAATCTCTCTCTCCTTTTGTTCTCGTTCTCTTTGTTTTCTTTTTTGACTTCCGTTTGTTTTGTCCGCTGGTGGGCTGACGTACAAATGGAATGGAGGTTTATTGTCCCGCCTGTTTGATTTTAGAATGTCATCCGGAAAAATGAATGAATGACAAAGCACAGACTTAAATCAGTCTGTGCTTTCTCACGATCGTACACTGATTGCGTATTCTGGTAAGCAACTGAAGGTGTTTCATTTGTCGACGTTAACTAACCCAAATAGGAATTCACTGCTCGTGTTCAAATCCAAGGCATTTCTCTAAATGTATTTCCATTTCTATATATAGTTATTTTATACATGAAAAGCGACAAGCTCTTTCTTCTTTGAGCATCTGTTGTGTTACCCTTACATCCTCTGTCTTTCTCCCTGTCATTATCTTTATGTCTCTCTTGCTGTAACACTACACCAGTCTACCCCCCCCCCCCCCCCCCCCCCCCCACCTTCCCTATCCCTCCCTTTCCATCTCTGTATCTCTCTCTCCCTGCTTGCTGAGGATGCTCCATGGCCCACAATGCACTGCTCTCCCCTGTCTACTCTCATTAATTCAGAGTCAGAGGGTTTCTGCTTCAGGCAAAACACAATTCCTCCACCCCCTCTTCTGCCCCCCTGAGCCCGCCCACAAAACGCAGTCCTCGACCTCATTGGTTGAGCCGGGGTCCACACGGCCCCTCAGCAACCAATGAGAGCAGGGCTCGCTCAGGGGACCCATCTGCAGGGAGGGATCATGTGACCAGAGGCAGATGGGGTGGGAGGAGGAATGGAAGGAGAGGAGAGAGTCAAGGAGAGAGGAGAGGAGAGGACAAGTGGTAAATGCAGGGGATGTAACTGAGAAAAGGGTGAATGATAGCAGTATGGGTGGACAAGTTAAATTTAGCAACACGGATTCAGCCACGCAGAACACCATCGAGAGACAAAAGGACACAAGAACACGAGATTGTCATTGTAAGATGTGAATACAAACTGGCCACAGATTTTAGAGGTCACAGAAGGGTTATACGATACACGTGTGTGTGTGGCCTATCTTTGATGATTTAATTTGGGGACAGTGGGAGAAGGTATTCCTAGAGAAAGCCAGCACGTCGGCTCGACCGATGCCAACAGAATAGAGATTAACCAAAAAAATGGGCGAGGGTGCCCAAGGCAGAACACTCGCTTTCTTTCACTCTGCCTCTCTCACTCACTCTCTTGTTCCCTCCTGCTCTCTCACTCATAACTATATACTCTCTTTCCCTCTCTCTCGTTGTCTCCCATGGTCTTTCTAATCCATTATGTCTCTCTCTCTCTCTCTCTCTCTCTCTCTCTCTCTCTCTCTCTCTCTCTCTCTCTCTCATTCACATGATGTTTCCATGAATGTTTCAAGGAAGGCACGCTGTACGCATTTTTCGTCCAACACAACAGTCCATGGTTTGCGTGTGCTTGAGTAGAAACAGTGTAGACTTCCAGAAATGATGAATAATAGAGTACAGACTAAATCTTCAGCAACACACAACATGAAACACACTGCAGGTTATAAAATCAGTCTCAGTATCAGCCCAGGCTAACCAACTACATGTTGAGTACCAATAACTCTCAACATCAACGTCAACAACAATGCTTGTGCTCAAAGTGATAGTTTTAAATCTCAGCACATTACACCAAACACAAACATTGACATAAAAAGCTTGCGGTTGTAACTTTTTCAGCCCCCATGCGTAGCCAATCCCTCCTATAGCCTAGCATAACGGCTTCAATTGCGTTGTTTGTTTGCGTTGCGTGCGTGTGCAGGTGTACTCTCTGGACAACCCCGATGCGTTCCAGAGTTTCTACAGCCCCCACAAGACCCAGCTGAAGAACCCCGTGATGGAGCGCCTGGCGGAGCAGCTGGCCACGCTGTGCGCCACCCTGAAGGAGTACCCCGCCGTCAGATACCGGGGGTGAGGTCCGGTTCTCTCTCTCTAGAACAGTGGTTCTCAGCCGGTCTGGCTTCGGGACCCACCATCACCCCTTAATGACAAGCCGCGACCCAAAATCAAGGACAATGTTCAACTTCTCAAATTTATTTAACATAACATAACACTTCAGTAACTGTACTATTAAACTATTCAGTCACGTATTCAGGCAATAAAAAATAAATAGACAGCACTCCGCTGCATAAAAAATCCTCTTCAAAATAAAAGCACAGGATTTTTTTCTACACTTGTTTTTGCCCGGACAAAGGCCCACGACCCACTGAAAACGGGTCCGTGACCCGTTTGCGTGTTCCAGAGCAGTTGAGAACAACTGCTCTAGAACTCGCAAACGGACCCAAACGCGGCCATCGCATCACTTTTAACGTCGGTTGTTATGTAGTAATGCGTATATGTTATGTAAAACATTTTTTTTTTTTGCACTTTTTCTCTGGTGGCGCGCCAATGTTCAGTCTGGGTAAGACATAGGATGCATTTTCACGTGGATCAAGGCAGAAAGCGTTACATGTCAAACCGGATGTCATTTTGGTGGACGTCAGCAGGACGGTCAATTAGGCGAGGCGGCAGTAACAGTGACAGTGACATGTGTGTTTCATTGCCGTCCCCAGTTGTAACAATGTTAGCGTTCTCTGTAGCGGAATGTCCGTAAAGTTGCAGATGTCACGTTCAAACTCTCTCACTCGGGGAGAAAACCCAGGCGCCATCTAGAGTTACATCATAATTTAATATATTGTATTCCATTCTTTGTAAACGATCCGATAGCATAACATATCACCGTGCATCATCATCACCGTTTGGCAGCCCTGCCGTTCCTTCCGAGTATTAGTTTGTTTTTTCCCTTGCCGTCCAGAAGGTGTTGTCCATCTGCCCTCCTGTCTGAATCCACGTGAACGTAGCGTCAGATGTAGACGCGCCAAACACACCTTAAGTCATCCTAAACGCATCTTCAGTGTTTTTACATCACTTCCTGTCTATTCTCCTGCCTCTCGGCGGCTGGCCGGTCGGTCCGGCGTCTTGCTGGCCTTCTTTAAGGCGTATGCTCCCTGTCTTGTGGCGTGTCTTGCAGAGAGTACAAGGACAACGCCACGCTGGCCCAGCTGGTACAGGACAAACTGGACGCCTACAAGGCAGATGACCCCACCATGGGAGAGGTGCGGCCCTCGCCCTTCTAAATCAATATCTTATATATATTTATATCTATCTATATCTATATATATACATAGATATAGATATAGCTTATTCTTCCATTGTTCAAGCATAGTAACTTCTTAAAAAAGTGTTTTAAAAGTGTCTTCTCTCCCTTTGAATAATTCTTCTCGGTCTGTCTGCCTGCCTGCCTGTCTCTGATCTTCTCTCTGTCTGTCTGCCTGTCTGTCTCTGGTCTTCTCTGTCTGTCTGCCTGTCTGTCTCTGATCTTCTCTGTCTGTCTGTCTCTGATCTTCGCTCTGTCTGCCTTTCTGTATCTGATCTTCTGTCTGTCTGCCTGTCTGTCTCTGACCTTCTCTGTCTGTCTGTCTGTCTGTCTCTGACCTTCTCTCTGTCTGTCTGTCTGCCTGTCTCTGATCTTTCTGTCTGTCTCTGATCTTCGCTCTGTCTGCCTTTCTGTATCTGATCTTCTGTCTGTCTGCCTGTCTGTCTCTGACCTTCTCTCTGTCTGTCTGCCTGTCTCTGATCTTTCTGTCTGTCTCTGGCCTTCTCTCTGCCTGCCTGTCTGCCTGTGTGTTCTGGGCTGTGTTCAGGGTCCCGATAAGGCCCGCTCCCAGCTCATCATCCTGGACAGGGCCTTCGACCCGGTGTCCCCCGTCCTGCACGAGCTCACCTTCCAGGCCATGGGCTACGACCTGCTGCCCATCGAGAACGACGTCTACAAGTAGGCTATACTGAGCCTTTCATGCCCAAGGGTTTTAGTATCAATATCAGTCATTGCCAATGGGACACACTACCAATATACTGTTCTGTACTTGAAGGACATCTGCACCAAAGCCCTGGCACATCTGTATTGATCTGATATTGGTCGGTGATATTAGAATATCACTTAACCTGGGTTATATATATAACGTGGCAACATGAAGCCCTTTGAGACTGGAACTGTGGAATTGTGTTGTCAGACCAACATTTGACTAAACATTGTGGTAAATCAAGTGGCAGTATCCCATCAGTCTACATAGGTTCTCTTCGTATGTTCTCTCCCCGGTTCTCCAGGTATGAGACCAGTGGTATGGGAGACTCCCGGGAGAAGGAGGTCCTGCTGCATGAGGACGATGACCTCTGGGTCGGACTGAGACACAAACACATAGCCGAGGTCTCCCAGTGAGTCTTCCTCGTCTCTCGACTGTCCTGTTCTCCCTTCCATCCGAATGTCTCATCAGCACCACTTGTTTTTATTCAATTTCCTTGCGCTATCAGCTTTTGACTTTTGACCTCTTGACCCAAAGAGAGATTGCTGGTTTAGATTTGAGATAACCGTTTCCGTCTTCAATCTTTCACCAAGGACTCGGATCACCATCACGTCTTTATCGTGCACTTCCATGAGAGAACGCGTCGTCCCGTAAATGCTGAGTCACGGTTCCTCTGCTATTTGGGGCTGACCTCCATTTTGTTTTTTTGCCGGCGTTAGGGAGGTGACACGACAGCTGAAGGAGTTCTCCGCCAGCAAGAGGATGAACACAGGAGAGAAGGTAGCACTGAAAATAGATTACCGACACAAACACAAGAACACCCTCACTGTTGTCTCTGCGTCAAATTATGTTGTGACTACTCTCTTTAACAACAAATTCTCCGGCTGTGGTTGGAGAACAATGCTGTTAGTCTATTCTATCCTCTTCTTTTCCATGAAGCCAGGACAATGTATGCAAATTCACAATTTACTGTATATATTTTTCAAAGCCAAGACTCAAGAAATTCAAAACATTGGAGGCCTTCCATGGTTGTGGAAGGCCTCCAAGATGGCCACAGGTTACACTTTCAAACTGCTGGGAAGGTGTGTGCGTGTGTGTGTGTGTGTGTGTGTGTGTGTGTGTGTGTGTGCGTGTGTGTGTCATCCAAGCATTCATGTGCACTACTGTCTTTATCTTCTAACCCAACAGACCACGATGAGGGATCTCTCTCAGATGTTGAAGAAGATGCCCCAGTACCAAAAGGAGCTCAGCAAGGTATGGATGCCATTACAATTCATTAGCACACAATCTACCTACCGGTCTTCCCAGTGGACTGTACCAAATGGTAGGCTGAGCTCATTTTAGCATCATCCCTTGAGTGGACATTCCCACTTGTGATGTCACCACTATATGGGGTAGATCACCGTAACACCTGGTGGTAAATTAGGGGCTTTTTACGGTTCACGAACAAGGCCTCCCAAGGCATTAAATCCCCATGGATTTAAGTGCTACCTTGCATGGTTAAAGCTATGAGTGTCTACATGTGTATTAATGAAAGGCGATGTCATTCACTGACAAAGCCTTTCAATTGACCACAGTTATTTCTTTGGCTCAGTATGAACACATTCTGTTTGCATATTGAGTCTATGTCTCCCTCTCTCTCTCTCTCTCTCCCTCTCTCTCTCCATCAGTACTCCACCCATTTGCAGCTGGCTGAGGACTGCATGAAGCACTACCAGGGAACAGTGGACAAGCTCTGTCGTGTGGAACAGGTATGGAGCGGGTGGTGAGACAGGAAGTGGGACATGGCAAGACGGAGGGACAGGAAGTGGACTATAACAGAATAGCGCAGAGCCCAATGCAATGGGAAAGTACTGCTGAAAGAAATACAGAATGAACAATAGCCACAAGAGCATCATACGTATCATATATAAATCCTCAGTGTAAGTGTGTTCACATCATTCTTCACGTTGTGTATATAGTCTGGCCATCTGATGCGCATTAGGGTTGAGGCAGAATAGGGAAGTGGTTCGGGGGGGTTTGAGCCATAATGCGGGAAGGGCATCGCACCTAACAATCTGAACGAGACCCAAGACCTCCACGTGTCTCCGTCTGGAAGGACCTGGCCATGGGCACCGACGCCGAGGGGGAGAAGATCAAGGACCCCATGAGGGCCATCGTGCCCATCCTCCTGGACGCCAACGTCACCACGTACGACAAGATCCGCATCATCCTGCTCTACATCTTCCTCAAGAACGGTGAGGAGCGCCGGAGCGGCCCTTCAGACGCACGCCGTGCGCGTTGATAAAACTTTACCTACACTTTGTGAATATGTGTTACTGTATACTGTAGATACGGGGTCTTTCATTTGAATAGAGTCACGTTTGGAGAAGGGAAGAGAAATCGGAAAAATGTAATTTCATGAGGGTTTTTTTGTATTTTTGAGATGATATTGGCCCCAAGAACCGAGTACAATTTTATCTCAAATAAGAACATGATGTTACTTTATGGTCCACAACAAACTAAAAATTTGATTAGAATGGTTCAAAATGTCTGTTCAAGTTGAAGACATTCTAACGTAGTCGTGTTCTACGTGTGTGCGTGTGTGTGTGTGTGCAGGCATCACAGAAGAGAACCTGAACAAGTTGATCCAGCACGCCCAGATCCCCCCTGAGGACAGTGAGATCATCACCAACATGGCCCACCTGGGCGTGCCCATAATCACAGACGTACGACCCTGTCACACACACACACTCACACACACACACACATACACACACACACAATGTTGGACTGTACTTTACCGCTGCCTCCTCATCTATTGCTGCTGCCACACTGAAGAAAAAGCACCACTCTAAAACGGCTTGAATAAATTGACATCTGGTTAATTGGAAAGTTCCATTATATCCTCTTTCCGATACATTTTCCATGCTTTCCATGTGAAGAACAATTCGGACGGAAATCAATCGGAAATAAAACAGCCGAACTGAATTAATTCAGAATCAATTAATTCTAACTGAAAAGAAGTCCCAACTGAAACCATCAAACCATCCAAAGTCCTCGGGAACGAGGAAATCCGTCAAACTGAACTCCATCCACGCTAAATTGTTCTGGAACTTTCTCCCGTGTCTCTCCGCACAGTCCACCCTCCGCAGGGGGAAGAAGCTGGACCGCAAGGAGAGGGTCAGTGAGCAGACCTACCAGCTGTCCCGCTGGACCCCGTTGGTCAAGGACATCATGGAGGTCTGTGTGTGTGTGTGCGTGTGTGTGTGTGTGTGTGTGTGTGTGTGTGTGTGAGTGTGTGTGTGTGAGGGAGCTTGTAGGTGTATGGGTGTGTATTGTATGTGGTGTGTATACGACAAGTGGTGTGTGTGTGTGTGTGTGTGTGTATGTGTGTGTGTGTGTGTGTGTGTGTGTGTGTGTGTGTGTGTGTGTGTGTGAGTGTGTGTGAGGGCCTTGAACGTGTTTGTCGGTATGTGTGTGTGTGTGGGTGCTTGTAGGTGTGTGGGTGTGTATTGTATGTGGTGTGTATACGACAAGTGGGGTGTGTGTGCTTGTGTGTGTGTGAGTGTGCATAATAAACAAGCCATTTTTACAGGAAAGCATAGCATAGCAAGCATGCTATAAATAGGATTCATATCTTTAAAACAAAGGCGAGATCACAGATAGCAAGACAAAAGCCTGGCCAGACATTGGGGGTGTTTCTGTTTTTTGATTGGTTGTTTTGGATTGTGCATCAGCCAATGGGGTGGTGGTATTGCATTGTGTGCGTGTGTGTGTGTGTGTGTGTGTGTATAAGTGTTTTCAATGGTGTCTTCTACTGTAGGATGCTATTGAAGACAAGCTGGACACCAAACACTACCCCTACATCTCCACCCGCTCCTCCGCTTCCTTCAGCACCACTGCAGTCAGGTACGCACACATACAACACACACACACACTCTAAATACAAAGTTTTTTATGTTTATGTGTTTATGTGGTAGTCTCCATATGAAACACAAAGGTCAGGTAGGTCAATCGTAATCTATGTTTGGGGAGGTTGGGACCGGATCAATTAGGCTTCATTCAAGCCGTTCACTTCAGCCTTAATGCTCAATCCTGATTTATTGCTCGGATGCGATTTGTGTTGTTTGGCTATTCACATGTGTTTTGAATGCGGCCAATAACAGATTCCAGCGAGACACACAAAGATGTGAGCTGCCACGCTTGCACAAAGCAACAATAACAAAGTCACATGCAGCGCAAAGGGAAGTGAACATGGAAGCTGCTGAGGTCGGCGTTTACGGTTTAATATTGTAGTTGATTAAGTTGACATTTTTTCCTGTGGGTGGATGTTCTCTTTATTAACCGATTGTTTGTTTTTCTTGCAAAGCTGGGTTCGGGTCGCGGTTCTGCAGACCTCAGGTTCCCCCTTATCGCCTTCATGGGCATTTCATCTCTTTTATCGCTCTCAGATGGGCGTTAGCCTCCTTTTTTCCTATGGGCTGGTTTTCAAAGTCAGTGCTGTGTATCCATGCACGTGTATTGATTTGGAACCAGATCCTCTTCTGCTGGTGACTGATCAACCATCAGGGTTGCCCTCCCCCACTAGTGCTGACCCCTAGGGACCTGGACCTCATGTAGCCTTTTAGCATCGGTACAAAGACTCAAACCGGCGTCCATGTTCGCTTTACCAAACCGTTTTGTCTCAAGATGCAGTGAAGCTGAAGGGTGTTTGAAGGGAGTTCCCCCGGCAAATAGTCCAAAGAATGGCCTTCCCTTACTTAACCCTCCCTTTTCCTTGACCTTGATGGAAAACATCATGAGGTCAAGGCAATATGTGACGGGGACCTCATAAGGACTTAGGAAGAGACAACTGCGGTACCAAGAGAATCTGACTGCACTCACATCGTTCTACACTCGTCTACATCGTTATGCGACAGTGGATGTTATGGATGTGGTTCTGCCTCGATAAAACTACAATGTTCCCGTGGTGAACGGCATCTTAGATACTTCATCCCGGTGCGTCCTAACCATGTTGTTTCAAGCAGGCCGTATAAAACACGGGTATCCCATAGAAATGTATTGCTTCACTACCAAGATCAGAATTGAAATAAAAAAGGAAGGAATTCCAAGGCCTCAAATTGACGTTTTTGAATCCAAGTCAATACTTGAATGACCTCAGCGGGCTCCCTGTAAACAGTATCGCTGTTGAACGCTAGCTGACTCTCTCTCTCTCTCTCTCTCTCTCTCTCTCTCTCTGTCTCTCTCTCTACCTGGGCTCACAGCGCCAGGTACGGCCACTGGCACAAGAACAAGACCCCCGGGGAGTACCGCACGGGCCCCCGCGTCATGGTGTTCATCATCGGGGGAGCCTCCTTCAGCGAGATGCGCTGCGCCTACGAGGTCACGCAGGCCAACGGGAAGTGGGAGGCCATCATCGGTGAGTGGTGACCCCGTGGGGGAGAGGGGGGAGAGAGGAGAGGTGAGGAAGAGGGGAGGGAGAGAGTGAGGGGAGGTGAGGAAGTGAGGAAGAGTGAGGGGAGGCGAGGAAGGAGTGAGGGGAGGGAAAGAGTTAGAGGAGGGGGTGAGTAATGGGAGGAGAGTTAACGACGGGGGAGTGGGGAGTGATTGAGAATGGAGTGAGTGGGGGAGGGGAGAGAAAGGTGGAGCAAAGGGAAGGGTTGAGGTGGAGGCAAGGAGGATAGAGGGGGGAGGGAACGAGAGAGGGGGGTGAAGGAGGGGAGAGAGTGGGTGAGGACGAGTAAGGGTAGGGCAGAGATAAAGAGGGAGGGAGGGATGGAAAAAAAATTGAGGGAGGGGAGAGATTGATCGGTGAGGGTGAGCGAGGTGAGGGTGAGGGAGGCAAGACTGAGGGGAGAGGACGCATCAAGTGAGAGAGAAGGAGAGAATGATGGGTGGGAGAGAGTGACAGGAGAGAGGGGGGCGGGAAGGTCATGGTTATGGCTGACCGGCAGTGAGCCGCTCCAGGCCTCAGGTAGTATGTTGTGTTGCTGACCACCATGTGAAGCTTCCTCTGTAGCCAGGATGCTAAATCCTTCCAAGGTAGTTGACCTTTAATCCTCACTGCTACTACCTCGGTTCTATTGCAATGTGATGTAAATATGTTTAGGAATCATTTTGATGCCAATATATGTTCTCATTAAGGCCATGTATACAAGAACACTGATATTAATACTATTAAAATGGTTAAGAAATACATATTTTATGTTAAAAAAAAAGGTAAGGTTTCCCTTTCAGGCAGTTGGACCAAATAACTGACCAGCTACCTCACTGGTTGGCTAACTGTCAGTGCCCATATTAACTGTCTAAATAACCGACAATTATAACGGTTTGGACACAGATACTCTTCTTAGTGTGAAAATATCATGGAAACATAATGTTGTGTCCTCGATGTGTAGTCTTGTTTATTTAGTATGTTTTTTCGTCCTTGTGTCGTAACTCAAAAATCAACAACATACCCTGCTAGCTTGTTGTCGCGCGCCGCTTACGCTACCGACGTCCAAACAGGAAAACTGTTGTTGTGTTGTTTGACCTGTAGCTATGCTATGTGCTGTCTGTTCCGTTTCTATGACACCTGTCCCACTGTGAGTGTGCAATGTTTGTTTGTGTGTGTGTGTATGTTGTTCTGGGGTGTTTTTAACCATGAGTATGTGTGTGTGTGTGTTTGTGTGTTATGTTTCAGTGTGCGTTCCCAAAAGTGCAAAGGTTGCCTTGTTGTTTGTTTTTAACCCTTTTTCTTTCATGATGGACGAAGGTGTGGAGGAAATGAGCGAGAATGTGTGCGCGCGTGTGAGAGAGTTTCTTGAGAGAAAGTGAGTTAATAGAGTGAGAGAAAGAGCAAAAGAAAAGAGTGACTGAATAAGTGAAAGAGTGAGAAAATGGAGTAACAGTCTAATGCAGAGTGAAAGCAGAGAAAGAGAGAGAGAGTAAGTGAAAAGAGTGAAAGCAACAGAAAGAGTGCAAGAACGTTTCGAGAGGAGAGCGAATGTGAAAAGTGAACGAGTGAGTGAGTGAGTGAGTGGGCCGCCTCAGAAGCGAGTGGTGAAGCAGGCTGTGTTCCTCCACAGGTGCCACCCACACGCTCACCCCAACCAAATTCTTATCGGACCTGAGGCACCCCGACTTCCGAGAGTCCACTAGGGTCTCCTTTGAGGAACCAGACCCCTCAGACGAGTGAGGCAGAGAGAGAGTGGGAGAGAGAGGGAGGGGAGACAGAGAATTCACACTGAGAACAAAGTAAAGGCAGCCGCTCAATGAAGCCCTTTCTGAACGCTCACAGCATAAGGGCTTTTGGTTTTCTTTCTCACCGTCTCTCCCTTCCTGTTTTTTGCGACACTCCGCTCCACCTTCCACACCCCAACACCACCCGCCCCCCACACCCCCGCCCCCCGCCAGGGATGGGGGTCGCCTCCTCTTCCACCTCTCCCTCCCTTCTCCACACCTCCCCCCCCCCCCCCCCCCCCGAGGCTCGGCCTCCGCGCATGGACCACTCACCTGACCTCATCCCCCCCCCCCCCCCCGCCACTTTTTGGCTTGTGGTCGGGTTCCCGGAGCGGGAGCTGCACGCGCACCTGGATCTGAGGAACCCAAGAGAGCTCTGGGACCCTCGGATCAGGCGCGGTGGCAGCGACCGTCAGGACCGTCCGGGGTGGCTTTGGCAGAGGGGAGTGGCCATGCCCGGGTTGGGGGGTGGGAGAGGAGTCGCGACCCCATCCCTGCTACTGCCCCCCCCCCCCCACCCCCACACACTTTCTACCACCATCTCAGCTGGGTGGATTAAATCGTCCCTCGAAGGCCCACTTTTGAGTCCCTCCTCCTCCGGCCCCATCCTCCATCCCTTGCCCGGAGCAGATTTAATCTACCCCCAGAGATCCACCTTTATCAGTTTGTAACGTTGACTTACTTTATTATTTGATCTAACCGAACCCCTTTCCCCAAAGACAATCACCTTGATTATTTTTTTTTTTTAACCAAATTTTTTTTTCAGGATAGGTCCATGAGTTGATGTTGGATTTCAAAGAAGGGATTTGCTTGTTTTTCCTTCTTTTCTTTTTCTTTTTTTCTTTGTTAAATTTCCCTTCCTGCCGTTTTCCTCCACGTCACTCGACGACCGCCATCACATGACACATGTCACATGACACAAGTCACATGACACACATGACCTCTGTTTCACCTGCAGAGATTGCTAAAGAGTGATCTAGATATCAATAGACAGTATCCAGTATCAAGTGATGTTACAATAATTGTTCAAATAAGTGAACGACTTCTTTAAAACTGCATTGGTGCACCTCATCCCCAACTGTGTCCATTTGTCGGAAAGGTGAAGAGAGAATCTTAAACATCAATTTGAAATAAATAATAAATCAGAATAAAAATATGACAAATCTTGTGCCAATCCTTCAGTCGTTGCACGGTAGCAAATACCGTGACTAGCTAGACGTGAGTGGCATCACTTTGAGTTCAGGAGCCCCACATAAAGACAAAGCTACCTCCTTAATAGGTAACAAAAAGTGTGTGCCATGCATAGTACCGTGTGGTACCCCAGACCTCTGCGGCCAGTGTCTATACAGTGACTCTGCAGGCAGTGGAGGGAATGCATCACCGCTCCCCCTGATTAGCTTTAGCTGCTCGATAGGATTCAAAACGAGAGATGTCTGACGCCATACACTGCCGCCTTGATCTCCCCTCACCTCTCTGGTCCTATTCCTCTGAGATCATAAACCACATCAGTTATCTTAAACGTTAGTTAATAAGGTCTGAAACAGGCAAATCCAACCGACCTCAGACATGTCGCAGTGTTTCACCTATTATAAAGAATCTGGCATTGTTTCAGACGCTGATGTAGGATAATTAACCTCAAATCCATCGGTCAAGATACTGACTTTAATGCGTTAGCCAGGGCGAAATAAAGGCTTTTCAAATATACTCCACACCTTGGCTTATGATTCAACACTTATTGCTACGTCAAGGTACATGTCTCTTCGTTAGCCCGTAGAAAGATTTTTGCGACACGATAGCCACAGGCATCCATCTCATTCAGAACTAATCCGCTAAAGCCTTATCGTTTATGAACCAACATCTGGTTTTATGGTTTCACTCACTTTTTCCTCAATTAGCATCAATCAATGCAGTATGGCTACCCATACACATACTGCCACATAACTGACATGACACGACTTTTTTTATTAACAAAATGGCCCCTTTCTTTGATTAAAGATGTATTAATTAACTTTGTCTAAAGGTTTTTTTTTGTTTTGTTTATAGTTACTTTTTTTATACGTTGGATGTTTGTCGTTGTGTTTCTTGGCCAATGTGTTCGTACAAAGCTGTGTGGGTTGTTGTTTTTTTTTCGGTTGACAGGACAGATAAGAGAACTTGGTGAGCCCAGGACAAAAGTTGTGGGACTGAGTGTCTACACCCCCAACCCTCACCCCCCACTCCCCCCCATCCTTACCCCTAAACGCCCTGCATCGCCATAGTAACACCAACTTGAGATGGGCTCGCCTCTTTCTCCTCTGCACCTGTTCTGATGTTGTCTTTGTTTTGATAGCATCTCCACATCTTTTTTTTTTTTTGGGGGGGGGGGGGGGGGTCTCAATCAATCAGCAATGGTGTTTTTTAGTTAAAGTTAAAGTTAAAATCCATCTCAAAAGAGAGACAAGAGACGGCTTGTAGAGATGAACCGAGACAGAAGACACGTACAGCTTGGCCATGGAAACAAACCACAGCGAAACTAAATATGTAAAGCGGTGCGAGGGAGTAAATCAAAAACTGTTTCCCGCCCGGGATCCTGGGTGAATCGAGATTTGGATTTTAATTTAAAAAAAAAACAAAAAACAACAACAGCAATGAGGGTTGATTTTCAAACCCTTTTGGCAAAAATAATTTCCTTTCCTCGAGGGATTTGGTTTACTCCTGTCAAGCACAAAGAGTTTCAAAAATGTGTATTCAGCTGTCCCATCAGTTTCAGCTCATCCCAGTGTTTTAAGAGGTTATGCATTTCCATCCATGACGTTGGATTTAGCGGTTACACTGGGGCTAAACATGGGGTTTCCGTGTTCACGAGTAGACCAAACCTTCCGTTTTGCAGTTGTAATCGGGCGGTACTCACCGGCTGTTCTGCATGAACTCTCCATAAAGTTTTCTTTACTTTCCCGCTGTGCCGTAACACAATTCTTCTAATTACGCTTCCTCCAGCTCACAGAAACCCTGCCCTGTGTCTTGTTTGTCTTGTCTTGATCACGTCTTAAACCCCCCCCCTCCCCCCCCCCATAAGTTCCACTTGCATGCAACGACAATAACCTGACTAAATGAGCGTTCATTTAACAAGCTTTTGACCGTGTCTGTTCTGTGGTTTGGTGTGTTTTTTTTCCGGTGTGTTTCTTTGGTGTGACTTCACGTAAAGAGTTTGAAACCCCTTTAACACATGATCCACGTGAACGGCTACAGCTAACGATCATGGATTTCATTTAACTCTGGCTGTTTGGTGTTCCATGTTGTGACACACTGCCCTCATCCAGGCATTCATAGACAGAGCTGAACACACATTTACCTGTGATCCTGCTACGGGTATGAGGGTCACTCTAATGCTATTTCTGTTTGTGTGTGTGTGTGTGTGTGTGTGCGCGTGTGCGTGTATGTTTCTCCATGTTGGCGTGCATGTGTGTGTCTGCACATGGTTGACTGCGCGCCTGTGTGTGGCTATGTGTGTTTGTGTCTGTTTTTATGTCTATGTGTGTGTGTGTGTGCCTATATGTGTGTCTGTGCCCGTCTGTGTGTGTGCGTGTGTGTATCTCTGTGTCTCTGTGTGTTGTATGTGTATGTCTGTCTGCTTGTGTATGGGTGCATGTGTTTGTGTGTGCGCGCATGTATGTGTGTGTGTGTGTGTGTGTGTGTGTGTGTGTGCGTGTGTGTGTGCACCTATGTGCCTGTGCGTGCCTCTCTCTCTCTCTCTGCAGGATCAACTCACATCTTCACACCCACTAGTCTCCTGGAACAGCTCAAGGCCATGAACAAGCCAGATGAGGAGGTGACAAGCTAGAATCTCCACCTCCTCCACCTCCTCCTCACGACCCCTACTCCATCCCTCCACCCGTCCATGACCCCACGCCTCCTCCCCTCCACCCAGGCTTCCCTGAACCCCGCATTAAATGTTTATGCATCTTGCTTGAGATAAAGTAAAAGACAAAAGCTAATTAAAAAAAAACACACCTTCAATTTAAAAAAAAAATCCACATAAATATCTATGTTGTAACAAATAATACGAAGATCATTGCAAGTATTTTCATGTTTTACAATGGCTGCAACAAAATACTTACTCAAAAACGGTTTGAAGATCAACACGAGGCCATGTCGAGATGGAACCAAACGTAATATTGTATGTTATGAAACCTGCTAGGGTGTGTCAACGGAGAGAGACTCCTCCGTTTGTTTCTTCTACTTTGGTGTTCATTTTATTTTTCAAAAAAAAAAAAAAAAGGGTGAACGGGTGGAGGCGGGGAGGTTGATGTAGTGACGTCATATCATTCAACACGCAATATACGGAAGGCGCGGCCAAAAAAGGACCGTATTGATGATGTTTGTGTCGGTAGCATGCTTGGACTTTGTGTGGACAGTTTTTTCCGTGTACGTATTCGGTGTGGATGTTTCCCGGGAAGAGAGGACTTTAAACAAAATGTTTTACTGAGATCTCCTTGGCTTATTATTATCGTGGCCAAATGAGTCACATGTGACGATGCTTTTGACCGATAAATTAAAAAATATATATATACGTTTTGAACCAACTGGGCCGAGAGACGGGAAGTATTTTTCTTTGCCGCAAACTTCTTTTCCCCCCCCCTTATTTTTTTGTCCTGAGAAACATTCAGGTTTTAGTGTCAAAAAAGCCCATTGCTTGCAGATATTTAAAGAATAATCTTAACGGGCCAATCGTATTTCAGTATTGTATTCTGTCTTCTCATTGGTTAATAACGGGGCCATGATTACTGTTGTTGCTGTGTTAGCGTCTCACTGTAGCGTCTGCCTGGTGATATTTCCAACTGTGAACTAGTGAAACTTTTCCTTTATAAAATGCCAATGTGAATACACTGTGTTCGTCGTGCTGTTTTAGATGTAGCTCTTTAATGGACAACTGGGGAAAATAAGTGACATCTATATTTTCTTTGTCGGATAGTCTTTCCCCACCCTCTCCTCTATAGTGCAATGTAAAACCCTCAATTGGTGAATGGCTTTGCAAAGAACTTAAATCCCACATGTTATTTTTTATTTCATTCTGTCGTTCCTCTGACTTCTCCCTCTAATTCTGGCCAAAAGTTGTATATTGCACTACGCGTTTTCTGTGATATAAACGCTTGTTTGTGTGTTTTAATCCCTCTCACCTCTTATTTTTGTTGCTGTTGTTGTATAGAATTCACTGTCGATCCAATTAATTTATATAAATTATTTATCAAGAGAAAATAAAACAGATATCAGTGACATTAAAACATTAGTCTGTCTCAAACCTGTTTAACTTATTGGGGTCCATGTTTGCCAGTGTTGAAGCACAAACAATACTTTCATGTGTTCCTATCCTACCAAGGCTGTCTAATAAATTGGCTTCCACAGTTGTCACTTTCTCTTGCTGTTCTTTGTTTTAACTGGAGCATTCAAGGGTATGGATTCCACAATTGATTAGCTTTCACAAAACGTACACTAGTAATGTTAGATCAACCTACCCATTGGACGGTACCAACTACTGTAATATATATATAATTTGTCTGGACATGCCTTGTAATACAGAACTTGTTTTTCTTAATATTTTTTTCTTAATATTATAAAGAACATGGCTTATTTTCATATGAATTATTCCCATTTAACATAATTAATATAATATAGATGTATACAAATCAGTAGCAACATATTATTGTATAAGAACTTTTTTCCACTGAAACCACACATACCTTTAGTAGGAGACACATGTCAGTCTTCTAGTACATCTTGGTGTCTGCAGTCAGAATCTGCATTTGTAAAATACAATTACATTAACACCAGCTGAACTAGCATCTGATGCTAACTAATCCTGAACTCATGGAAAGAACTGCACGATAATGATCACAAGCAGGGTTTGCTATTTCGTTTTCATTTCACATTAGTTTGCATCCTAAATTGTATTGGGCCTAGGCCTACTTTCTTGAAATCAAAAAAAATAAAATACAGAGAACGTTTCAGTTAGCATAGCCTTCAGTTCAAACTAACGGCTCTATGCTGCAGCCTACGGTAACTACGCAAGGACAAATCGCGTGCATACATACCTGCAGCAGACCGATCAAGGCTACATATTGCTAAAGGAGATAACTAAGATAAGAATTCGAAAAAGAGCTGTCTGCAATTAAAGGGGAATACAGGGAGATTTTGAAATGGCTTGTCATATCACACCTGGTGGTAAAATGGGGCCCTTTAATTACAGAAGAATCACGCAAGATACTGTTTATTGTTTTCCTTTTATTTGTAATTCATTCAAGGACTTCAGGGACATGAAATGTTCTAGAAATGTAAAAAAGTCAAAATATATAAAGACAATCAAAATGTGGTACAAAAGTAGAAAAAAAGGATAAAACACAAATATAATATCTGAATTCTATTACAATAAACTATATTATTTCTCAATTATCATTAAATGCTCTTACTATGTAAAACAAATAAGTTCAGCATTCCTTTTAAGAAAAGAGTTTCATAATCAATTCTCTCATAAAAAGATAGTTTGCAAACTTTGGGATGAGTGAAGTAGACTCACTTCCAGTGAAGCCAGCATCATCTCATTTCACCTCCAAATCCTTACAATCAGCGGTAATGCAGCAATACAACCATTGTAACATAACTAACTAACTTCACACATTTAACAAACTCCTGATAGAAATCATAGCTGACCAATAAATAAATGATGGTTCTTGTAATCACGAATGCTTTATTAAACTGGACAACCGCAGCAGTTCCCATTTTATCATCCGCTAGTAGAAATCTAGGAGCCAGCAGGAGACTAGTAAAAAGTAAGCAGGAAACTAGCCGAATGCTGGTAGAAAGCTAGCAAAATGCTAGTGGAAAGCTAGCAGCAGTCATGTAGAAAGCTCATAAAAAGTTAGCAGTAAACTGCTGAGTGCCAGTAGAAAGTTGGAAGAAGATTAGTAGAAAGCTAACAGCGGGCTAGCAGAAGGCTAGTAGATGCAGGACTGAGACAGTGTTTTCTGGTAGTGTAGCCCAGAGGCCATGGAGCGCGCCATGCGTCTGGAGGTCATCTTCATGTCCCTGGCGGCCCGGATGGCCTTGTTCAGAGAGCAGCTCAGAGGGTCCCGTTGCTTGGAGACCAGCGGGTAACCCGTGTACCTGCTCACCTCCCCGTGACCCCTGACCTCGGAGGTAGCGTGCCCCAGGCTATGTGCGTGCTCACAAGGGGGTTGCGAGTCCGATTTCGCCATGGCACACGAGCAGAACCTAAGGAATAGAAGTTCACTTATGTCAGCATATAGACCTCAATGCCCATCCCCTTCAGCAAAATAAACTACTTTACACATCATGCTACTTGTAGAATTACCTTTCTGCTTGAGTTCAAATGTGGGCTCTACCTACCTATATATTCATACATACCAAACCATCTAAACTACAATCTAGCACTTTTAAATTGACCATGTCTATCATATTGAAACCACCAGATTATGGGATCGATTCCCACTGGGATCCCCCATGCTAATGCACTTCATGTCCCTTTGGAAGCTAAGCGTAATGACTAATCACTCACGGTATTCTAAGACAGTCTGGTTAAGCATCCGCCACATGGCATGTATAGAAACACAACACTAACACGTTGAGTGTATACATGACGGACACACGTCATCATCACCAGCTCTACTCACAGGCGTGCTGGGTGACATGCTGGTGGCCAGTACACCAGCCCCAGGCTGCCCAGCAGGGAGGGGGCCGGAGCGGTCAGGCCAGGGTCCCCGGGGCCCCGCTCCAATCCTGCTGCTGGCTGAGGCCCTCTGGGGACATGCTGCGGATCCCTCCTGTGCACTGGTGAATATGAAACAAAAATTCAGGGGGGGGCAGCCGCGGCCTACTGGTTAGGGCTTCGGACTTGTAACCGGAAGGTTGCCAGTTCGAACCCCGACCAGTACGAACGGCTGAAGTGCCTGTGAGCAAGGCACCTAACCCCTCACTGCTCACCGAGCGCCGCTGTTGGCAGCTCACTGCCTCGGGATTAGTGTGCTTCACCCCACTGTGTGCCTCCCCATCACTGTGTGCTGAGTGTATTTCCACTAATTCACGATTGGGTTAAATGCAGAGACCAAATTTCCCTCACAGGATCAAAAGAGTAATTCTTCTTCTTCATTGTATTGCTTGACTGGACATTGTAATCAATCAAATCTTCTTTACGGCATTTTACACTCTGGCATCACATTGTTGACAATTGTTTATACAATCAAAAACAAAAAAACTTCAGTAGAAGACATGTAAGGCATGACAAACGAATGACATGCAACGTTGTACATTAAAGGAGTATGACTTATTATCACGGTGTACCGTGCTGCTGTACTACCTGTGTGAGGGTCCACACGCCCAGCTGGCTCTAACAGGCCACACGTGGCACACAGCTCACCCCTCGGCCCTGGAACCATGACAGCACAAACAACACCTCAGTCTACTAAAGCCACCCCCCTTAGTGTGTGTGTGTGTGTGTGGAGTACATTACATACACACTAAAAGAAAATTACATATATACTGTGTTTCATGGCCACCGTAACCGCGTTAAAAACAAACGCGCAAATAAAAATACATTTACAGTTACATTTAGCGAATTTAGCACACGCTTTCATCCAAAGGGACCTACAACAAGTACAGATACAGAGACAATACAGATACAAATACAAGACACAGAAGAAGCTTCGGCGCGTTCTCACGTGCAGAGCGTCCGAGCTGTCGGGCCGAGGCATGCGTCTCGTCAGACAGCACCGAAGAACCCGACCAGGGGCCGGGCCGCGGTTCTGGAGACGACATACAGACGAGTGTGAACGAACGGATGAATAAATGAATGACTGAACTGGAGGTGCAGAGAGACTGGAGGTAATCATACAGGTCGGTGTGAACAAGGCCTGCCTGAGGCAGCATGGGAAATCTAACCGAGTCATGTTTCATAACATACTGAAGAAACCCCCCCCCCCTTTACAGGCCACTTGTGGGACTCGACCCACAGATTGGAATCCGCCGTCCTAAACGAGTCACAAAATGTTCCATCTATATCATTAATTAATACACAAGATGTTACTATCCCTTGTGCCGTCATCCAAGGTAAACACATGTAGAAGGCCAGCTCAGATAAGACCAAGCATGCAACACGCGAGTGATATAACCACCATTAGGTGCAACACCATAGCAGACATCAGGCTACGCCATCATAAATCTACGGAGTCATTCCTCAGGGTGGCACCATTCACCCATTGCCTAGCCTAGCCGACAGCAGTATGCGGCACATCATGGGGGTTATCAAATGGGCGCCTTCCTTCACCGGTGTTTCGTTAAGTTAGGCCCACGACACCTCAAGAAGGCTTAACTGTGTATTCCAGCGCCCTGGAAACACACCCCTCTATATAAACCACTGTGGTTTGTCGATTTCACATTATTGAACATTTCATTCGGTGGTCTCACGGGGGTCCGGTGTGAGGGTCCGGGCCGGACCGTCTGGGTGGCGGGGTGAAGGACCAGTCAAGGGTGGGGACCGGCCGGCCGAGTGGCCCCATTCTGGATCTGCTGCGAGACAAGAAACACAAAGCACTGAGCATGGAGGTGTCCATATCCATTTACCCACCATCAAACCCATTTGCTCTGGACAAAATGTCATCGTGGCCCTATTGTCGCGGAACGAGGCAATCTCCTTTTGACCTGCCGCTCAGTCACCCGTGACATTTTGGTGAGTCCCACAGCCTTACCAAATGTATTCAATGGTGAGAAGGGGGATATTAAGACACCTTTGCACAATGGGTGACATATTCATGTTATCTTCACATTTGCTTTGTTTAAGCACTTCAAGTTGTGAAGGAAGGCAGTCACTGAATACAAGTCGGTGTCTCTGAATCCACACCTCCCTCGTCTTACGTGTCCGTGTATGAAGAGTGAGTCAACACAGAGTGTGAGTGAGTGAGTGAGTGAGTGAGTGAGTGAGTCAACACAGAGTGTGAGTCATTAGCACGGCCTCACCTCCTGCCCGCCCGGGTCTCTGCGTGGGAGCAGAGGACGCTCTCCTCCTCCACATCGTCTGACCTGCTCCTGCTCCTCCCTGTGCTCCTTCTGTCCCGGCGCTGCCCTGCCTCCTCCTGCCACCTCCTCCTCCGTCCACCCTGCTTCTGCCAGCGCTGACACGGGACAAACACACACATTGATGAAGTCACCCCAACCCAACCAGGAGGTACGAGTGGGTTCAAACCCCAAACTACAGTGTACCAGTCAGCATCCTTCAGCAGGACGCCTGCTTCTTAACGGCATGTATCTGACTTGACTTTGTGCTGTAGGTAAAAGTGTCGTTAACACTTTGCGATAAGGGAACATTCGTGAGCCATTAATGAACATTAGCTAATGCCGAAATCAGCATTGACTAATGGTTCGTCAACAGTTCACTAATGGTCTAGTTATCATTTACTCATGGTGTTAACATGTTAACTAGGGTATTAGTGTTCACGTTAACAAAGGTATTAATGTATACATAAGGTACTATGTATGTATATAGCTAATGTAGCTAATGCTATATAATATACCTATTACCATATTGATGAACGGTTAATGAATGTACCCTTATTGTAAAATGTTATAATGGCAATAGTAGGTAGGTTTTCTAGTTTTGTAAAGAAAACAGCGGGTATGATGCAGCATCTAAGAAGCAGGGTGCATGAGGAGGACACCAGGGGGGCTGAACACTAACCTGGTGCGGGGTGTGGACGTGCTGGGCTGGGGGGGTGCCGGGAAGGTTCTGGTGGGCTGGGGCCGACCGGGGGAAGGGCCGCGGGCGCTGGTTGGTAGGGGAGGGTGGGCTGAGCGTGGGGTCCTCAGGCTGCGCTCCAGTCTCTCCTTCAGCCGGCTCACCTCCACCTGCAGCCCCTGCAGCGCCTCGCCGACACTGCAGGCACGCACACACACACACACACACACACACACACACACACACACACACACACAGACACACACACACACACACACACACACACACACACACACACACACACACAGACACACACACACCCAGACACATGTTTACATGCAAATGGGTAAACGTACACCAGCGAGGAGACGAACACACACAAACAAACACATGCATGCACACAAACACAAATAAAAACACAAAGGTACACACACACATGAAAGTTAACACACAGGCATGCATTTTAACACACACACACACACACATATTCACTGTGAGACTCCAGTGCAAAATCCATATTTTGCTGCAATGTCACCGCACACAAACATTCCTGCATCAGCTCAGTTTTGCAAAGTCTATCAAGGCAACACTTTAGGCGATTCAATATAATGCCTGATCATAAATAAACTGACTGAGGCAGTGCATAAATCCATGCCGGGTGCCACACAGCATTCCCAACGCATTAAACCAAATGAACGGCCAGTTCTGGTCCCCTCCCAAACATTACCACCCAGACCTGACTCATGCAGCCGCATGGCATGCCAGAATACCTCCAAACATGAACACACATTTATAAGGAACCACTTCTGAAACAGAACACAGTAGGGAAAGGGAAATACGACAAAATGAATGCATTAACACAAAGTAAACTCTGCACTCACAGCATTTGCAAGGCCCTTTGGATAATGGCGTCTACCAAATGATATGTGCCATATTATATTAGAGACTGCACACCTATTGTGCATTGAGCAATCAATGTGCACAAGTTAAACCAGCCATCGCCCAACCCACACTCAGAGAGGTCTCCAGCATGGTGGGCATGGATTACCAGCTACATCTATCATTGACTTCAAACTGTACAATAAACATCGCCATCCTTTGTTCTGTGTCTGTAGGAGCCCAGTGAATGCCACCTAGGTGGAGTGTGGCAGCTATCTAGGTGGCGTGTAGCACGCTCATTGCTACAATCACATCTACATTACATAATCAGTCAGTCAGTCATTTTCTATACCGCTTATCCAGAGGGTCGCGGGGGGGCTGGAGCCCATCCCAGCTACAACAGGCGAGAGGCGGGGTACACCCTGGACAGGTCGCCAGCCAATCACAGGGCTTATATTACATAATAACATATTATATTTAAAGATGGACTTCAGTTTTGCAAGCCGGGCATCACAATTTCACCAGGGACGTCTAAAGACGAAAATGTACTGAAACGCTAAAATATCTTAAAGACAGAAATCCACTACAACATTTCAGGTCCCAAAAACTACTGAACAACACATACATGTATTATGTAACATGTTTATATTACATAACAGCCCCGTGTGAGGGTAGTGAGATCAGACTCTGCCCCAGGAGTGAAGGAGGACAGAGGGGCACCGGACTAGAGCCAACGTGGATCTATTCTTCTCTTTGTTTTGGAAGCATTGCCAGGACAACCGCTGCTATGCTAACCTAGCGTTAACTTCAGTTGTCATGGGGACGGTTTCTCACAACAAGAGCACGTCTCCCAGACGGGAGCGAGCAGCGCGACAACACTCACTTGTGATCCAACGCCTGACCGTGCGGGACCGATGCATTCTGGGAGTCGTCATGGCGATGAGAGAGGGAGGGGGCCCCGCCCCGGGAGCCCGTTGAGCCTGCGGTTGGCCTTCGGCCTTCGTCCTCATCCTCATCCTCGTCGTCGTACTCCGACACACAGTGGGCTGACAGGAAGTGGAGGGAAAGGTGGGCGGAATGTTAGAAATCCAGACAGGAAGCAGAAAGTGTAGATTAGGAAGAGCAGCAGGATGCGGCTAACAGGGAGAGTTGAGACAGGAACCACCAGCCCGTGGACGCCTATAAATCTCACTGAAGAGAAGATACTACAAATTATCATATCATCTATGATGATATGATGAACTATTAAAGAATATAATAGAAAAATACACAAAAAAAACCCTGTTATATAAAAAGATAGGTAGATTATAACAGAAAAAAAATTGAAGATAAAAGTGATAGAGTTATACAATAAAGCATAAAATATATTTGATAAAATGTTGATAATATCAAAAATCTTAAATAATCTTGTTAATTTTAACTGCCTGTTGGCAGTGCTGTTTATCATTGACATTATAATTGATATTTCTGACGACAGGGTCTCTACCCTACCGCATGCAAACCACAACAAGATGCTGAACGGGTGTCAAAGCAGCAGATGAGCAGACTCACAGGCATCAGACTCCAGGCCCAGATCACTGGTCCCGCTGCCGGCCGCGGCCTGGGGCATCGGGCCCGCCAATCGCTGAGAGGCACCGGCCGCCGAGTCCCGCCTCCTCTCCTGGAGGCTGCTTCTCATTGGTCGCCAGGAGATGCCACTATTTCCCGGTCTGGCACTTCCACTGCTGCCGTGCGCCCGGGGAGCGGGTGGAGGAGGTGAGGAGGAGGTGGCGGCGGTGGCGGTGGTGGTGGTGATGATGGTGGCAGGGGGGAGGGGGTGGCTGACCTGCACCGAGACTGCCCCCACTCGTTGCCTCCTGGGAATCCTGGTCTGGGGGAGCGACGTGCTGTGGGAGGAGGAGGAGGAGGAGGAGGAGGAGTAGAAGCGAGAGGAGAAGCAGGAGCAGAGGAATAAGGAGAAAGAGAAGGAGCAGAGGAATAAGGGGGAAGACCAGGAGCAGGAGGATGAGGAAGAGGAGGTGGAGGAGGAAGAGGAGCAGGGGGGAAAAGGAAATCAGATACAAAGGCCGGAAACAGAGACACAGATTACACGCGTCTTCAGTGTTTTTCATTCTCAAACGTGGAAACATGGCCGACACTGGTATCAGGGCCGACGTGATGGAAACACAGACACAGATATCCCTTAAGACAGGCATGGAGCTCAGTGAGCGTTGTGTGCATGTGTGTGCGCGTGTGTGTGTGTGTGTGCGCGTGTGTGTGTGTGTGTGTGCTAGCATTGACGCAGACAGGGGGAATGTGTGTGTTTTTGGTCAGGCTTTCTGGGGGCGACTGTGGTCTTGATTTATAGCCTGCTAGATGTAATGAAAGGGAGAGGAGAGTGGGACTGAGTGCTGAGGTACCTCTCGGGCGCCCTCTGGTGGAGGGGACTGATAACTGCAGCCGGAGTGCCGTCTGAGCCCACAAAGCCGCTGTCGGTCTCCGGAGATCCGATTCCCTCCTAGCGAACACACAACGCACAGCGCAGATTGTATTTAGTTTGAGAATATACTGAGATTGACCGAACAGTGTACAGCAGGGTGTGTTGTGGTTGTCATGGTTGTGGTTAGGCTGGGCCAGGGCTGACCCCAGACACTGTGGGTGGATGCACACTGCTCCACCCTTTCTTATTCAATTAGATCCATGATGAGGGGAAACTACAAAGTACACACACAAATAATGCTTCTGTTTGTGCATGTGTATGTTGAAGTGAAAGGGATTGTGTTTGTGTAAATGTATCTATATGTGTGCATGTGCGTGTGTGTCTATAGGTGTGCATAAATGTGCGTGTGTGGCTCTGTATGTGTGTGTGTGTGGATCTGTATGTGTGTCAAAGCAATGCATGTGTGTGTGTGTGTGTGTGTGTGTTTCTAGTTAACATACTAATGATTATCACGATCCTCATCATATCATCATCACATCATCATCCCAGACCTGAGACATCACCCTCCTGGATCCTCCTCTGGGCCTGGAGCTCTTGGTCTCCCACTCTCCGCTCTCCCCCAGGCTGGTGAGGCTGCTGCTGGGGTAGCGGCCCATCTTACACCCCTTGGACTGGAGGCCTGGAGGCTGCTGCTGCTGCTGCTGCTGACTGGAGGGTCTCATGGATTGAACCGGAAGCGATTGGTCCTGTGATTGGTCGGCGGCTTTCTGAGACAGGCGATCTGATTGGCCGTTGCTCAGCTTGGTCGCAGGGGCTCTGTCGTCGTCGTCGGAAGTAGATTTTCTGTCCACAGAAGGTGTGGATGTGAGTGAGTGGGTGAGTGAGTGAGTGAGTGAGTGAGTGAGTGAGTGAGAGTGTAAAAGTTAGAAGTTGGAAGTGGGGGAAAAAAAGACACATTAGAATGTGTTTTTGTGTTTATTCTTCAAATGTAATACAAACATTTATGTAATTAAATCATAGTAACTGACCAAGGCCTATCCCTCCTAGACTGTGTCCCACTCTGGTCAGATAAGATGAACTTGACTTTACTGAGAATGTGGACTTTGGTACAGCGTGCCGTGGGGACTGACCTCTGACTGAGTCTGGTGTGGGCTCCTCCAGCGGGTCTGGTTCCCCCCTGGTCCTGGGGCTGCCCGGGGCCCCTGGGAGAGCGGCGGGGCCCCCTGGTCTGGGCCGGAGCCGGGGCGGGGGCCGGGGCGGGGGCCGGGGCGGGGAGCTTCTGGTAGCTGGAAACAGTGTGCACCATTCTTTAGGAGAAAACCACTCACACCATCCTCTTTACACTAAGTAACGATCATTTTCCCCACAGTCACACAGTTTATTGTTCATCTTATTGGTTTTCGATACATACGTAAGATAAGTTTTAGATAATTACATTTTATGTAATTGCCATAATTACTACAATAACATTTGAATTATCATTAATTCATCATTAACATACGTATGATCATCAGCCACTGATATTCACTTGTGATGTACATCATGATTTCTTACGCTATATTACCTGTCCATCAAAGAGCCGAAGTCCTGCTCATCCCGCTCGTCCAGCCCGAGGGGCCGCAGGAAGAACCCCTCCTCCCCCTCCAGCTCACCCCCACTCTGCCCACCGGCGGACCTCATCTCCATCCGGACCCCTGCTCCCGTCTCCCCGGGCAACAGGACCACGGGGCTCTGGGTGCAGAAGCAGAACCAGCATCAGCACCGGAGGGGAGTCAGCAGTGGTACCAATGACATCTAAAGGAATGTGCGTGTGTGTGTGTGCGTGTGCGTGTCTGTGTCTGTGTCTGTGTCTGTGTCTGTGTCTGTGTCTGTGTGTGTGTGTGTGTGTGTGTGTGTGTGTGTGTGTGTGTGTGTGTGTGCGTCTGTGTGTGTGTGTGTGTGTGTGTGTGTGTGTGTGTGTGTGTGTGTGTGTGTGTGTGTACCTGGGGGGGAGACATGGGCTCCGGGGGCTCACTCATCAGGGACGCGGAGCTTGGATGAGGAAGAGGAGAAGGAGGTGCCAGAGAGGAGTACTGCACCTGCTCTGACAGCTCCCTGAGCTCCTCCACGCATGTCCCACACTGGAAGATCAGCCCCTCCAGCTCCCTGACACACACACACACACACACACAAATTAGTAACAACATAAACAAAAAAACATACAGTAAAACTCAAATTGGTCACATACGTACATACAATAATATATAGTTGTAAATATGCCAAATACACACAAGCGTGTATACAGAGACAAGGGCGTAAGTTTAGTCTTAGCTTTAGTAGGGACACCTCACAGACAGCCCCCCCCCAAAAAAAACACCTTAGGGAAACCCTGGTAATCTGAAAATTATGCTGAGGTGGGCACGTCGGCAAAAGTATATGCCTAATAGCCTACTAGGAATGAGTTTGCAATTCTTTTTATATTAAATGCATTATGTATAATATATTTCTGTTGGATTAAATAATAAATCAAAATATTGGTAGGGACAATCATTTCTTTCCCAAAGTTGGTCGGGACATGTCCCTCAGTCCCTATGCAAATTACGCCCTTGCACAGAAAAGATACACAAAGTTGAGATTAACATGGACTTTCAGACACAAACGCACACCTACCTGTTGGGGTCAAAGGGTCCTACTTCCGCCACTCTACGCTGGAGTTGCGTGCGTTCATCTCTGGCTGCCAGGTAACCTCTCTCCAGAAGGTCCAGCCCCTGCACCAGCCGGGAGATACCCTGGACCAACCACAGCTCATCTTTAGGCTCTGAGGCAGCCCATTGGCTAAGCTTTAACAAGACAATTATAATCAAGCAGTTGTCATTACCTTCAGCCGCTCAGACGGTTCCAGTTTCCCACTTGATAAGAGGTCGACAAATATTTTCACCTGTACGAACACACACACATTTCAATTGTTATATTCTTAAAGAAAACATATTTTCTTCATTTTATTTTGTGTGAATACAATCTCAAAAAATCCATAGAATGAAGTACTGCAATTATTAATAGGCGTTTTCGTATTTTTCTTGTTTCAGCTGCATCAGTTACAAACTAAATGAGGTACCTGCTGTAGGAACTTGTTTGCCTGTTTGGTTAAAGTCTTGGTGGGGCTTTGTGTTGACCCACAGCTCCCCCTAGAGGAGCTGGAGGACACTGAGCATGGAGGGGCAGGGGAGTCTCCTAGAGAGAGAGAGAGCGATACATTTAGGGGTTAAATGACTAATTTGCTAAGCAAACCAAAAAGCTGCATCCATTGAACTGTGTGGTGAATAAAACCTTACGTTGGGTCTCCTCCTGTCTGTTCTGGTTCCCTGAGTGTGACCCCATCACTGCTCTCTGGGCCTGGGGGAAGCTCAGGGTCACGACCTTCGACCCCTCCCGGGTCATCCTGGACCGGAGGCTTTGGTCGGGTCGCTTAGGGTCTGAATACAGGTTCACCTGGGGACGGGTGAGAGAGCAGCACGCACAGGGGTTTGTTTTGATACCTGTACACTCACATGAAACACTTTTAAAGAAGAGATATCACATTCAAGGTAATCTCAGACCCAGCCGTCCTCCAACGTTCAGGCTGAACATCTGGCTCGCGGCTCAGAGCCTGGGCCGCCAGCCAACAACTGAAAGGTTGTTGGCAACTGAAAGTTACGCCGTGTTTCCTTTCTTGTTTCAGGGCTATTATTTCCCGCAGAGCGATGCCACAACGGTGTTAATTTGAAACCTTTACAGACACCTTTTTATAGTTTACGACCGCCGGCCGGGTTTGTGTCCGTTAATTACGCGCTTACAAATCCAGGCCTCCGAAATCACGACGGATCGAGACAAATATGAAGCGAACGCGAGTTGAAAGGCCCGTTTAACCCCGAGCCGAGCTCCTCTGCTAGACCGCAGATATTGATTTGTGAAACTACATTCCAAGCCGCGTGTTTTTTCAATAGCAGCCTCTAGTGGCTTGATTTGAAACTACAGTTGTAGCTTCATCCTTCTAAGAAGACAGACGATGGTCTGGGACTTTTCCACAGGGGGCAAAAATAGACTACAATAAAATGAAATATGGAAAAATGTCAAGTCAAAAAATTGCATAAAAGCCTTATCATTGTGTTGATATATGCTGACATTTTGTAGATATGATATAAACAAAATCTTCACATCATATTGTAGTCACATAGTCATGATGTAAACATTATGGTCTACTACATTAATAATATGCAAAGGCAAACCATAATGCATAAATGACAGGAAAAACTGGCACACATCCATCTAGAGATAAATTACATAAATAATGCAGAAATCATTTATGGATTCTATTCACATGCACACACATGCTCTTGCTCACTGTTGTCAAGGTGAATGAGGGGTGTTCTGATATATGCTTGTTCCACCCTGACAGGAGGTAAATCTTAGATGACCACACGGTGACCTCTATGAAGTCACAACGTCTTCAGCCCACTTGACGGAACCGATTGTCCCTCTTTATTTAATTACTTAATACAAAGAGATTATCATAAACGTTGCCAATGAACCGGCAAACGAATGTGATGTACGTTTAGCCCTTCAGAAAGGATCAGAGTGCTCAGTAACTGATTTATGAAAGACGATTTAAATAGGCCGTGTTTCATAAATAGTGTATGTAGTATATACACTATTTATGAAACACAACCTACTAAAATCGTGTACAAGTACTATAATATAGTACTTGTACACGTACAAGTATATTATACTTGTACACGTCAACAAACTATAATTTCAGTTAAGAAAATAAAAATGGCCGTTTATATACATTGTGTGCATATATAGAGACAGCGTTAAACACCTTTGATATATAACATCTCCATAAATGGTGTATTTAGCCATGTTTTTCGAATGCATAATGCAGCTAGCTTTAACTATCAAGTCAAGCTGCATGAAGTCGATTGGGTGCCGCACACAGACACACAGACACACAGACACACACACACACACACACACACACACACACACACACACACACACACACACACACACACACACACACACTTCGGAAAACTCCAGGTTCAGAAAAGCCAAGATGAGGGAGGAACCCAGTGAACAGTGGGTTGCTATTGGAACATACACCCCCCCCCCCCCCCCCCCCAACCAACCAACCTGCCTCTGTACGTCATGGGCACACACGTCATCACACCAGGGAGACCATCACAGTCATTAGAGGAAAGTGGGCGACCAAGGGACCGACATTGGAGCAAGGACACGCGCTGGAACCGTGACTTAGCCCGCTGTGTTCTACAGGGAACCGGCTGTGTTCCACGGGGAACGGCAGAGAGAGCGACGTGACTGTGGGCTAGATGCTTCATATCGGGATTGAGAGAATTTTATACAATCAGTCAAGGACATAATTCCTTTTGAATGATATCCTGTCGTCAGGCTACTCTACTAAAAATGAAGTTAGAGTTAAAATATAAAAGCGGAGATGAACCTGGTTGGGGAAAGAGAAGCATATCTTCCTTTACGGTCATAAATAGAAAGTCAATAACTGTGTATTTATGGACACATAATTCTTCATGTTAAATGAAGGATTCTCCAGAGAAAATAAAACCCTAAATGACTTCCATCTTCTTTTAAAACGCAATCTTCAATCTCAGAGGGTGTTTCCCTGGGCTTAAAGCTGAGCAGACCGCCTCTGGTCCATGTGCTTCAGTTCCAACCGAATAACACTTGGGGTGGGTTATAAGGTGGTGGTGGTGTGTGTGTGTGTGTGTGTGTGTGTGTGTGTGTGTGTGTGTGTGTGTGTGTGTGTGTGTGTGTGTGTGTGTGTGTGTGTGTGTGTGTGTGTGTGTGTGTGTGTGTGTGTGTGTGTGTGTGTGTGTGTGTGTGTGTGTGTGTGTGTGTGTGTGTGTGTGTGTGTGTGTGTGTGTGTGTGTGTGTGTGTGTGTGTGTGTGTGTGTGTGTGTGTGTGTGTGTGTGTGTGTGTGTGTGTGTTGGGGGGGGGGAAGAGACAGATGGCTGTGGCGCGGACCGGCCACCCATGGTAATCTGGTGTTAATTAGCACTAATGGAGGAGCACTGTGGAGTGGGGCCCAGCCCTGGGAGAGCCCGGCCCAAAATGGGTCCGGGCAGCAGCCACCGGGTTCATCAGGTCAGGCAATGGGCGGGGGGGAACCGAGTCGGCCGTCACACTCACAGACATGTTGCGGGTTCGTCCAGTATCGTGACTTTGGTCATTCACTGGCGGCTGTGGCCGTGTTTTCTTGTTTGTCGCCATATTGTTTTGTTGACATCGTTCCTCTGCTTGACACGCCATCTATTGACGTGACTTACGCAATGTCTGTAAGTCCTGTCTGAGGGCGACTGGTAACGAACGCGCAATTCAGCGGAATTGAAGCCGTGTTTCATTTCTTGTTAGCGTCATTCTTTTGAGCTTGGGATTCCATTCATCAAATGATGATCCCTAGAGGTTGAATTTGATTAGACAGATAAATCACTCTGAGTGGCTGACAGGGTTGTCAGGGTGGTGAGATAACAAAACAGGCGTCCATCCACCTATTGGTTAGTGAATAATTATAATTACAATCTATGCTTAGATCTGCACCTGCGAATAGACATCACAACATGATGTGGGACTTGGACTGTGAGTTTAGTGTTTGCCGTTTCGCATCCCTGCCAGAAAACACTTTTATCCAATTTAGCAGGTTGCTGGTTGCAACACATCGATAACCACCACGCCACACCTTCACTCCTCAATACGTCCACCATGTTGATAGCTTTATGATAACGTCCATGGTCGTCTCTTTCACAATCTCTTTTCTCCATTATGTACACACAAAGAAATGCACTTGAAGCTCATGCCTCAACAACAAGACTCCAGACCGCTAAACTCTAAGCACAAGTCCATTGTTTTCACTCGTATAGAATGGCTAAATAATTTTTTTTGCTGAAGTCTTAAGCACAAACCCCATCATTTCACTTCACTTTGTTCACCTGGAAAACACTGGCCTTCATAATGCCACACCTGATGACCAATTAGTCACACTCACCTGTCGAAAGTCAATTGACAAAACACTTCAACGATCATTGTGTCAGAGCATACAAGAGGCCTCGGCAGACCTGCAAACTGGTCAGAGAAAAAAAGGTGACAGCGTAATGGGGCCCCCCAAGAATTTTTTTTGTGATTTAAATATGTTTAAGTACGCAATTCTGAGCGTTTTGACAGTAGGATTTCTGGAGGTATATAGTATGTCTATAGTACAGTATACTCAGTGTTTCCCCTAGATTTTTTTGTAGCAGTGGTGCTGTGTGTTGGTAAACTAGCAACACTAGGGGGGTCCGGGGGCATGCCCCCCCGGAAGAAAATTTTGAAAAATAACCCTTTAAATGGTTACTTCTGGTGAGATTTTGTATGAAAAAAAGTTACAGATTGAGCTTCCAAATATGACATAACAACCAACAGAGTCAAGGTATCTGCTGAGACCAGATCATTGTGAAAATGTGCAATCACACTGTTCAATATTGCGATGACGATATGACTTGCGATAATAAATAATAAAAGATTAAAATTTTGGTCATGGTGAATACGTCGATATGAATTTAAACAAATTTGCATATCGTGACGTCACTGACCGCGTCTCCGTAAAAGTTTAGTGGTCTCCTTGACGTCAGTCGACACGTCACTTTATAGCGGTGTCGAGATATTTCAATGCATTTTTTCATGTAGGACCTATTGCTACCGTGCATGAACCCAAAGTAATAATTTAGCCTTCTATAACTTTGAACGGTGACTGCGAACATTTTCTTTAGGACCTACTGCAGCCGCAGCCATCATAACAGACAAGCTCCAATTGATAAGCCAACGCAGCCTTCCCCGACCCCGACCCCCCCCCCCCCCAAACAAAAACTCTTCGGATCTACACGAGTCACGTGAATGACCCCTTTGACCCAAAAAACGGCGATTGTAGCCGAAAAGCGACAAGTTTGCAGGTATGGGCCTCGGGTGAGCGATGTTATTATGCAATGTTGTTTTGTCTTACATTTATGAAATATGTGTAGCCTATACTGTGGAACAGTGTTGCAGTGTCAACTATACGCTTACAGTATGACTCTGAGAAGCAGGGTTGAGAGTTTAGCCCATTGGATAGACAAATATGCATTGTATCCTGTTCTGATACGACTGTGTCAATGCAATATTTACATGATGTATTCACAGTATTGCATTACAATACGGGCAGCAGTCTTCATACGGTATGCACTACACAACTGCAACCCATTAAACCCTAAAACCCTCCAAAATGGAGTGTACACAAGAGAACTGGCACGTCCCTTGCAAGAGAACGGCCAACTCATTTCAGTTGTGTGTTTTTTGCAGAAATTGAGCGATAGTTTCAGGAAGCGTGTTTAGTAGAGCAGATTGGGAAAAACTGTACCATCAGCTAAGGAGCGCAGGTGCATTTGTTCCCCCCCCCCCCCCCCCCCCCCCCACGCCTCCACCCAGGGTAGGTGGAGGCGTGGGACAGCGCGCCCCGGGATAACTACCTTGGCTTTCAGGCGCAGGCGATCGATAGTGTTCTCCGCCTCTGCAAACCTCGTCAGCAGTGTGTTGTAGTCCTCCTACACGGGGGGGGGGGGGGGGGGGGGGGGGGGGGGGGTGGCAGGGAGTCAGAGGGAAACGAGGCCCACAGATGATCACAGCAGTCAAAAGGAAGGCGCAAAAAAGTGCAACGTGTTCCGGGGGGACAGGGGAGCAGATGGGAGGAACCAGAAACGAGAAAGGAAAAAGGCCAAGACTTTTTGGCTTGGAATTTAATCTGCTTGAAAAAAAAAAACATGACATTGCCAAAATAGTGAGTACAGTGGGTTCAGCTTTTAGTGGAAAGCAGTAAGAAATATTTGACAACAGCCACTGATGTGTTCCACTGTTGCCCCTTACTGCACATGAATTAATATTGAATATGAATACGAAAATATATGTCTGCCTAAGGCCAACCACATGTATGCACTATTGCACTTCTGAGATGCTAAACTGCAATCTAAATATATATATACCAGCAGATGTACAAAAATATGCATGAAATACAAATTAATATCTCCAATGTAGTATAAAGTGAAACAAAGGTCTTTTTTTTTTTAACCAATTACCCCCCTTCCACCCACCCCAATCTGCATATTTCTCTCCTGTCACTAACATCAGGGTCTTCAATGGGTCAAAGAAGTACAGAACACTAATTCACTGGGACTTGGGCCTGACTCTGTGTAACTTGGCCGTTAGCTTGGCCCGTTAGCTTCGTCCCCCCCCCCCCCCCCCGGTAGCACCCCCAGATACCTGCAGCTGCTCCACCAGCCGGGTGGCCTGATGGGGGCACCTGAGGTCCTCCGGGACGATGGCCACGGTGACGTTCCCCTCCGGCCACGACGGAGAGGGGGGCGGGGACGGAGGCGCGTCGGCGCTACTGAAGAGGACCTCTTTGGCGATGTCGGCGGGGGACTTGAAGATCAGGGTGGGCTCGGGGGACAGGCGGACCCTGGGCGAGTGCCGGCTCTTGGGGGGCTCGTAGCCGCTCTTGGGGAAGTGGACCCGCGGTTCCACCATGGAGAAGTCCGGCGTGCGGAAGCTCGGCGGTTCCCTCCTGTCAAAGGAGAACACCAAGCCGAGTAGATTAGATAAGATTATAGTCATTCCTAGTATTTTTCAGATATGGGAACGAGATTTGTTCTCTGCATTTGACCCGTCCCATGGTACATAGGAGCAGTGGGCTGCTAGGTTCAGCAGCCCGGGGAGCAAGTTGGGGTTCAGTGTCTTGCTCAAGGACACTTCAACATGCGGACAGTTGGAGGAGGGGAATCGAGGGGATCGAACCGCCGACCCTACATTTGGCGGACGACCCGCTTTGTCCACCCACTGTCCAACCACTGAGCCACCGTCGCCTATGAGATGAGATGAGATGGTGACTCCCATCTACTACCATGCTGTAACGACAGACCTAACACAACCTAGTATACTAGTAGTATAGTGTAGTATACTATAACATGCCTGTGTTGGTTGAGGATGTCCAATGGGAAATACATGTCATTAATCAGTAGTAGGAGGCCAGGGCATCTTTCTCTAGGGGGCCTACAGGTAGACTGCAGACATGGGGGACTATCCTAAATATACCATCTCAGCATAGGAGGACAGCCCATTCAATATGTGCCGAATAAGCTTACAATAGTCCAGAGTCAATGTGTTTGCCAGTGTAGGTAGCCAGAGGGTCATTTACCTGACTTCCGGATCATTTTTAGCAGATCTTCGCACGGTCTTGCGGGGTCTCTCTTTGGGCATCCTACTCATCCTCCCACCTGGAGAGGCGCTGGGGGCATGTTGGTGTTTGGTTGGGGCTGGCTGAGCTTTCAAAGACCATGCATTCCTGGAAGGTCTTTCTGGAAGGTCTGAGGGTCTCGAGGAATAAGATCTAGGAGCGTGCTCTCGCATTTTCGGCCTGTCAGGGCGCCCGGCTTGTGACCTTTGAGACTTGTCCTCTGTCCGTCTGTGTCTCATCGCCTCTTCCTTCAGTGCTGGGTCAGGACGAATCGTTACTCCCTGGTGAGTCTCCCTGTCTCCCGTTCCATCCGGTGGCCGGTGGGGCTTGGAGGCGTGGCTCACACGGTGACTTCTGCCGCTTCTGCTGCTGATGCTGATGCTGCTGCTGCTGCTGCTACAGCAGGACTCCGGGAGGCAGTCTTCGTCCGGCAGGGTCTCGGCCTCGATGCCCACGGACTGCGCCAGCTCCTCCGAGGAGAAGTGGAGGAGGTGCGGATACGTGTAGGACCTCGGCGGGGGAGACGGGGAGGAGGCGGGGCCAAGGCGGCGGCTCGGAGAGAACGCCGAGAGGTTCCCGGGTGTTTGGCGCTCTTCGCCTCTGCTGTTTCCTCCAGAGGGTTTGGTTGCTGCTGCGGGCGGCGAGCGCTCTTCTTTGGTGTAGGTCGGCGTCGAACCATCTGGGAAGAAGGGGTCCGCTGGACTGCCACAAGCTCCGGTGGGGACACACCAGGCACCACCTGCCTCATCTTCCTCTTCGTCCTTCTCCCCGTGTTCCACGTTCTCCAGGGCCTCTCGCAGTCCAATGATGCCGTTCTCGTCCATGTGCCTCTCAAATTCCTCCTCCCTCAGCTCTTCGGCCTCCTCCTCCTCCTCCTCCTCATCATCATCATCACCCCCACCGTAGCAGTAACCATCTTCCCCACCTTGGTCCTCCCATCCATCCTCAGAGGTCGCAGAGCTGGGCGGAGAGTTGCGCAGAGGGGCGGGTGTCCAGTTCAAAACCCCCGCTGTGTTGGCGTTCTTCCTCAGCTCCATCACTCATCGGGGTCTCGGGTCTCCCCTTCCCCCGGGATCTGATCACCCCCGACCGACCCCCCCCCCCTCTTCTCGCCTGGTACAGATGCTAGCACCTAGCCCGGTTGGGGCTAGGTGCTAGCATCGTTGCTGGTCGGTTCCTTGCCCACCCTCTCTCTCTCTCCAAGGAACCTCGGGTTCCTACTGGTTGGAGGGCATGTCAGTCGGTAAGAGGACACCGCTGGAAGGGCGAGGCACAGCTGGAACAGTTTCCCTACGGTTCCTGGAATAGTTGGAAGTACGGTGAGTGAGGATGTGTGCTGAATAATGCATGCATTTCAAATGCCTGGACAACAAACGTGACCAAACCGTGCAAAGACTTGTTCCTTATAAAATACATTTTAAGGTATCATCACAAAAATAATACATTTGATTACCAAGTTTTCAAGCACTTTAACAAACAATGTGTTTATAATTAGCATTTAAAACATGGAAATCGGATTGGACCATCATATTTCATATAAAAAAAAAAATCTATGGCTATTGCATGTATTCATTCCACATTCTGTGTCTACCAGCCCTTCCCTCAAGGTGAGAGAGTGTTCACGGCTGATCAGCGTCACACATTGCCAACACAAGCCAGGGCAGGAAGGAGACCTCCCGCTGGAGGAAGAACCCTTTATACTTCACACACCTTACTTCACACACCAGCATGCATATTCAAGTACGCACACACATCCAGGCACACACACACACACACACCCCCACACACACACAAAGGCACATTCAGGTGCACACGCACACACAGACACACACACACACACACACACACACATGCGTGAATTGCCATGCACATACAGACCTCAGTATAAATAGGCAGTAGGCAGTCATGTCCCCTATACAGGCAAAACTGAGTCAGTATATTGAACTGGGCAGAATGACGACCACACACTCAAACTAAATCCTTAAGACGAGCTGACAGCACAGAGACACTTGCCGTTCCAACTCAGGAGTGGTTAGGTTTAGTAGCCTATATGCTAGTGCGATGCTAGTTTGTTATACAGCAAATATCAGTACCAGTGGAGCAACAACACTGTTCACAGCAGTATGGCCAGAACATAGACCAACCTTATGAACACACAAAACAAAACAACACAGCACAAATCTCACAACCAGAGATTTCTGTATTTTGTCAAGGCTCATTCGTCTAACTCAACACAAATGTCCAAATGTTTGCGCTTCTCCTGCCAAACCCTTGAAAAGTGACGTCCTCCACAACCACAACAAATACCTGACGACAGCCTACCTGTTGCTGTGTCCACCGTCTCTGTCTACACACGGTATAGAGTGGATTTGGGTCACCACTCAGACAATGGGGGAATTAAGCCTGATGCTAAAGCCCACTACATGCACACTACAGAGGGTTAGCCGTGGTGCGACACAACATGGGCTAAAGACACCGCTAATCCCCAGGCCCCTGTACGCCCACTTAGGGCTAGGACTGTGTCTGGGGTTGGCAGGTGGGTGGGGGTGGGGGTGGAGGTGGAGGTGAGGGTGGAGGTGAAGTCAGACCATAAGAGTCCAACAGTACACAGTGACAGGAAAGGCAGAGACCAAAGAAAAGAGGACACAGCATGGAGGAGGACGAGTGAATCTATAATCTATCTCTGTCACATGTCAACATGCACAACATGTTAAGCGAAGAAAGTGTGCTAAAAGTGTGCTACGGTTCACACTGACATGTAGGCTATGAGGTCCCCTAAATACCTGGAGAACTCGCCGTGCCTGAATAACAAAGTAGACGGGTAGGTGTCGTTAGTAACCAAGCAATAACAGGTACTCCATTCAACAGGGGAGAAAGGCAAGGACTTAACCACAGAAAGTGTTACAATACGTTTAAATAAAAGCAATAGCAGTCATACAACTACATCCTTGGCCGGTGAGGAACAAGCTGGGGCATTCATTTTGGAGTTGCAATATAAATCAAACACTCTGAACCATGTACTTAAAACTTGAATAGAGGCTACTTCTATATTAAAGTTTAAAACACATGGTTCAGGAGATGACTTTACACAGAATCTCTGGGTCTACTAGCCAACAGATATACTGTAATAAGTGAGGGCTGCACAGAACCTAAAAATATTATAAATTACATTCATCCATATATTAGCATTGCCTTATGACAATAAATACAAAATCAATCAATTGCTTAAGAAACATGAATTACACTGTTTAAAAAAACAACAACAACAACTTTGAATTGCTCAATGTACGTACGTTTTGCGAAAAAAAAACAATATAGTCTAGACCAAAAAAGCACAAAAACCACGAAAAAAGCTTGTGAAACCCAAACACACATGCTTTGTAAGAGACGGAGTACGACAGAGTACCTCAAAAGATAGACTCGTGGACACATGTGGTGGCAAACTCACCGCGTTATGCAGATGGATATGAATATAGATATATATGGTTTTTGTAATGCAGAAGTGATTTTCTGGAGATTTCAGTGGTCGACTCTGCAGCTGCAGCGACCGGTTGCCTTGAGAACACACACACACACGCACACGCACACACACACACACACACACACACACACACACACACACACACATACACACACACACACACACACACACACACACACACACACACACACACACACAGAGAGAGACCCCCCCCCCCCACCACCACCACCCCCGTGTCACCAAGCGACCACAAACACGCAAACCAAACCAATGATTTGGGGACTTGCAGGTCACAACAGTAGCCGAAGACGTTGCACAATACTGCAGAGTTTGACTTCACCTTCTCGGCGTTACGCGACCGTCTGCAGTAGTTTGTTGCCAGACATTAAACCACAGCATCAGCAACGCGACGAGATGCAGGATCACTTGTTGAGATGAGACCCTCTTTCATCAGTTTCCTAAGTCGACCACTCTCTCTTCCGATGGATAGGCAATCAAAATAATGACATAAAAAGAGCACCCAACTAACGCTCGGGGAGTTTGAACTCACCCTTCGTCGTCAAAAACGGCGCAGTAACGGCACAAGTAACAAAAACATTCGCGGCTATGACAAAGCTAATTATCATTCTTCATAGTGTGGCACTGATTTAGCTGGCGGAGAACTAGTGAGAAGCGAAACAAAAGCTTGAAACCGAAGACGAGCGCTGATTGGCTGGTATCAGTGCGTAAGGGCGGGACAGTACTTTGATTGACATGGGTTAACGGTTGGGCGCACTGGGCTGTAACAAATAGTCCCACAACATGGTGTTGTTGTTGTTCTTTTACTAGACCCCCCCCCCCCCTCCCCACACACACCGCACCCAATCGTTTGTGTAAATGACTGAAATAAATATAATGACAAGTAAAACATAAATATGCAAACCACGGTATAGACACGCGGGGGCAGCCTTTCCTCACCTTTGTCTCCGTCTACCACAAGACATGCCTTGTTAGTGTTGCTGTAGGTGGCAGCATGCATTAAAGAATTTGCCATTTACACTCACATACGGAGGTGTGGGATTTAAAAAAGAAAATGAGAAGGTGGAATGCAGAAATAATTTGATGTGTATAAAGGGGCAAAGGGCAGGGGAAATTGCAAGGGAGACGGGATTCCTGCTGTAATTTACATGCAGGTTGTATGGATGACCACGTCTATCTCCATAATTTACCGCAGGCTTGCTCTCAGTATGCCTGCCGTGTGCGCCAACAAGGCCATGATTAACCTGGCCGGGAACCGAATCAGAACAATTCCCTCTTCGGGGGGCACTCATTGTGAAAGCAAATTACTTGGGAGTGCAGGAACACCATCAGTGTCCCATTACCTGGTACGGTCACACACGGTTCTCTGAGGTCAGCGTCGTATCAAGCATGAAGCGAGCTAGGGTAAGTGATAACACTGACACTGTATTTTCTCCGTAATTTGTCCATCTCCTAATGCTGTCGTATACTGTGTATACTAAATAGCCACACAAAGCTATAGGACAAGCATGCAACGACAGCTGTTGTCCTATGTTGTCCTAACAGCTGCTGTTAGGACAGGATTAAGGGATGGAGGAATATAGGGGAGAAAATAGATTGATAAAACTACACGACAGATGCGTGTATAACGACGAGGGAAACCAGAGGGGGAGAGAGAGAGAGAGAGAGAGAGAGAGAGAGAGAGAGAGAGAGAGAGAGAGAGAGAGAGAGAGAGAGAGAGAGAGAGAGAGAGAATTGCAATTGAGAATTGCAAAGAGAAAAATAGAGGGAGTGAGGAGTGAGAGAGAGGGGGACAGAGAATTAGAGGGGACATAGTGAAAGTAAGATAGAGTTCAGAAGAAAGGCAGACATAGCGAGGTTGCATTGTAATTCTATGGGCCCACTGTGTGTGCTTGCTCAGCAGCTTCACAATAAAAGTACTCAGGGTCTGCCGGTCTGTTTTGTGCAGTAATCTTTATTGTAAAATTAAACACACTTTCTGTATAAATAGCATTTCATTGTACAACACCCACGTGAAAATGTGCCGGGAGCAAGCAAGGAAAAGACAAAATAAATGTAAATAAAAAAAGGCAAAATTAGTTGTTGGAGCATTTCAGGGGACAACAGAAGAATGTCCTTTTGTGCGGGTAAAATTGGTCGAGATAAAACACAAAAGTATGTGTTCCCCGGAACGAGGAACGCAAGCGACCGCAAAATGTCCTTCGGGACACTTTTTCCACAGTTTTTGGAAAAACGCGATCATTGGGAGTTTGAGAGACTTGCCGTCAGACTGCGATGGAGGTGGACATGTGCGCAGGTTTTTCTTCTTGTGGAAAACAAAACAAAAAAAAAATCCAATTTCATCATTTTTACGTCTTTTGTTCGGCTGCACTAAATTTGGATTTACTGGAGGAAAAGCCGTAAAACATCTCTCCGCAGTTGTTGTTTCTCGAAAAACCCAGCACAGCAAAATGTAAAGGTTCCATCATGAGATTGTCACCGACGGCTGAAATGAAGTGTGGCATTTTAGATTTTTGTTTTTGTTTTACTCCACCTCCTCCCTTCAGTAAAGTTGGGGAGAAACCCCCGCCCCCACCCAAACAAACCGATGAAACCACTGTATTGCCGTGGTAACAGAATCACGTCGGTGTCTCAGGGGCTCAAGCATCTCTCTGTCTTCCCTGATTAATGGCGCTGTCACCGGTGAGTGGTGATTACAACGTGTGATCAAATCCCAAGATCTCTCCGTGGTTGTCGTGCTGCACTGATTTGAATAATTCTTCTCAGCTGTTTTATGACGGCCTATTTCGCTGTGAGGTTCTCTTAGACACAGATGTCTGAGTGTGTGTGTGTGTGTGTGTGGGTGTGTGTGTGTGTGCCTGTGTGTGTGTGTGTGTGTGTGTGTGTGTGTGTGTGTTTGTGTGTGTGTGTGTGTGAGGTTTTGGAGATAGCCTGAGGCAGGTGTGAGTGGTCAGCATGGCGAACATCTTAAAACATAAGCGCTTGTCTCCGTTTGTACACACCTGTACTGTCCCCCTCTGAGGCAGGATGCAGTGTGAGTGTGCGTGTGTGTGTTCGTACGAACGCACGCACACACACACACACACACACACACACACACATCGTGCCTACGTCTCTGACACATCGTCTATCTGCCGAGAACATGTACAGTTCTCCTTAATTCCTCCAACGCCTGGGTCTCGCCAGCATTTTCGCCCGCCTGTGAGTTTGGGTAATTATTCAGCCTCGCTTCGCATTCCCAGTATGACCTCAGGGAATAGTACCGAGGACAGACGCACACGCATACACGCCCACAAAACACACTGACACACACACACACACACACAGAAGCACGCACAACACATACTTGTGCACACACACACGCACACAAACAACACATACTTGTGCACACACACAGACAGACACAAGCACACGCAACACATACTTGTGTACACACAGCCATGCACACACACTAAACACAAGCATACACAGCCACAAAACACCCAACACATATACTCACACACACAGACACACACACACACACACCCACGCATGCACACTGTACAACAAACGGGCATACACGCACACGCGGCAGGGACGTAAGATAATGAATAACTCAAGAGTACTGTGTGTGCTCGTCTGGTCTGATTCTCTTAATGACAGAGACCAGATCCATCTCTATCTCTCTCCGTCATTCGTTCTCTCTTCCTTTTGCGATCTCTGTCATTCTCTCTCTCTCCCAGTTGTTCTCTCTCCACCATTCCCTCTATCGCTATATCTATTGTTCTCTATCATTATATTTACACTGTTATCTCCATCACTCTCTCTATTGTTCCCTCTCTCTATCATTCTATCATTCTATTTCCTTAATCCTCTCTCTCTCTCTCTCGTTCTCCCTCATTCACTGTTGTTCCATCTCTCTCTCTCTCAACTTGAATGCTTATCTGTTAATTATGTTTCTGTAATGGGCAAATTGTAAGCTTGATGGTGTGTGTGCCTGTGTGCTCAAGTCCATGTGTGTTTGATTAAACACGCCCTTTCCTCATTTCTAAAGTCTTTGGCTTAGTTGTCTTCTAAAATGTCCCTCCTCATCTCCTCACATCCATGCATGGCTACGGCAAGTCCCCGTGGACAAAATTCACAAAATGAACAAAATGAAGAAAAGTAACAGCACTCGATGCTTGAAGGAAAGGCTGAAAAGTGCAAAGGATTTACAGGAACAGGTGGAAGAATAACAAGAAATAACAACATATATTATGTTTCCATTCGTACCAGTCTCAACGTTTCCTGTTTTAGCCCTACTGGGTTTGTAAGTGGTCTGCTCTGTGCGGGATTTTAACACCACACACAAAGCGCCATTCGTAACTTTTATTTTGAAAAGTGCTACATAAATAAAGTTAATGATAATTATTACTATTATGTACTAACTTTGGTGAGCCCGAGCTAAGCATGTATTCTATATACATGTTCTGCTTTCATACCGCCTCACTGATTCAACCGCCGGAAACAAACCGAAAAACGTCTTCAAATACCAACCAAGAATGGGAACACATGTATGCATTTGCTCTAGTCCATAGCACAATATGTCATACAGCATGGGTTGTCCATATATTTATATATCCTATGTATATTCATGTGTAGTGTGTGTGTGTGCATATATATATATATATGTATTTGTATCTACATTTGTTCATCTGTACAACACAAGAAAAACAGGTATTACAGGAAAGGCTGGGAAACCATATTGGTTTTGTTTTTTTGCTGGAGAGAGAGAGAGAGAGATAGAGAGAGGTTGGTTTTGTACGTGGTGTGTCACCCATTAGGGGGGACAACAGGGGGAGGCCGTGCCATCGGAAGTTCAAACGGTTTGTTGTTAAAATGGCATTTGTTTTTTTTCTCCCCCCCCCCCGTTAGGGACGCAAGCGCAGCTCTACGACTACAAAAACAAATAAAAATAAACAATAACTCAGGTCGGCATCATGACGGCCCCATACTAATTCTGGGAACGAGATTTCCGGACTGACGGCCGTCATCTCCACAGGATGTGTCTACCGCGGGGAGTTGAGAGTTAGACTAGAAGGTGTCCTGCACAGACCGTAACCGGGTCCCCTCCCACGACGGATGAGGGCTTCGCAGGATGACCAGTCAGTCAGTCTTTGTCTTCACATTTCACAGGTTGTTTTGCGCAGGTGAGAGAAAGGCCAAAGAGGAGACAATGGGGCGGGGGGGGGGGGGCGGGCATGCAATGATGACGCATCTATCAAAACTACAGCGGCTCAAAGGTCTCCCATCCGTCTTCCTGCCCGGATGGAAAGCATGGAAAGGGTTTCGGGTTGGACCATCACCAGACGTTCATGTTCTCAGTTCTTGAAGCCAGGTGAGGCTGGTGATGGGGCCTCGGGAGATGGGTTTTGACCACGTGATCCAAACTTCCCAAAGCACTCGCCGCGCCGCCATCTTGGTACTTCTTGACAAAAACATTCTCCAATAATCCAAGCCAGCCAGCAGTTGTTATTGTCATAATAATGGTGAAAACGCACCAAGATGGCAGCTTGGAATGTTGAGCTCTGTGATCACGTGGAACCCCCCCCCCCCCCCCACACACACACACACACACACACACACACATCACTTGGTGAACATCTTGGATCAACACCCTAAAACCATCGCTGGGTACAGGGGGAACTGAACAGAGAATTCCGCATTCAGTCCCCGCCCCCCCCCGACACACACACACACACACAGCTAGCCATTTACCACTGCTAGCTTTTCGTTAGCGCACATTCCCCCGCCAGGCCCCCGTTCCCCGTCCTTCATCTGCGCTCCCCGCCCAGCCCTCCTCCTCCTCCTCCTCCTCCTCCTCCTCTCTCCAGGCTCTCTGCAGCTATAGCGCCACGTTGAACTCTGTCACCAGGAAGTCCACGTGGTCGCGCTCCTTGTTCTTGAAGGCCTCGGCGATGAGCCGCGCCGCCTCCCGGTGCTCCCGGCCCCTGAGGGAGACCCCGTTCACCTCCAGGATCACCTGGCCCACCCGCAGCTGCCCGCAGTTGTGGGCCGAGCCGCCCCTCTGGTGGAGAGAGAGAGGAGAGAGAGAGAGAGAGAGAGAGAGAGGAGAGAGAGAGAGAGAGAGAGAGAGAGAGAGAGAGAGAGAGAGAGAGAGAGAGAGAGAGAGAGAGAGAGAGAGAGAGAGAGAGAGAGAGAGAGAGAGAGAGAGAGAGAGAGAGAGAGAGAGAGAGAGAGAGAGAGGAGAGGAGAATTAATCAAGTGCGCCCTGTTTTTTTTTTTTTTTTTGGAAGGCAGTTATCGACACCGTTTATAGTCTAATTCTAAGATCAAACAGCAACCACTTAAAAATCCCGAATTTCAGATTTACATTTAGCAGAGTCTAAGTCGGAGTCGCTACGGAACCTGTATTTAAAAAGAACTGCAAAGCGCAGAGTAGCCGATACCACTTATTAATATTTAATCACCGCTGTGAACGCTGGCTGACCCACCTCCCCCATCAAGTCCTCAGTGGAAGTGACATTTTCTAAACATTACAGAGTAATTGCAGAGGCGGTGTTTGCGTGCGCGTATCACCAGCCTCGCCCTCTCATCCCGTACGCACCGACTCTGTGATATAACATCACCGGGAGGGCCGGTTGTCCCCCGACACCAACCCGTGATTCCCCCAAAAAATGGGTATGAGTCCCCTCGAGTACAGATTCCCTCGGGGTACAGATTCCGAATAATGTTTACCCCCCCCCCCCAAAAATCGACCACTGTTCTTTTACTGTACTGTACTGTACTTAAATGCTTCAACCCCCAAACTCTTTACTCCTTTAGGGGTAAATAAAGTCAGTGGCTGGAGTAAAACAATTCATTCTGCAGCCGCTGCCGTGACGACTCTGTGCACCCCTTAACCATCTGCTCCGGCAGCAGCCGTACACGCCTGGCGAGGTGAGCCCCGTTACGCAGCGGAAACTCTCCACGATAGCCCCCCCCCCCCCCCCCCCGATACTTTTACGTCTGTGTTTATGAAAGCCAACCTTTATTAAGCAACTGCAAGGCATTGGGAAATGTCAACAAACAGATGAGCACCACATTCGCTCATCAACATGCGCAGGTAAAAATGTCAAACCGTGATCGAGCCCGACCCGAACCCAAGCAATATTTCTAAATATTTGTCCGAACCCGACCCGGCCCCTCGGGTACCGTTAGGTCCCGTCGGGCTCGGGTCGGGTATCCATCCTCTAACACACACACACACACACACACACACACACACACAGCTCCTCCCCTACCCCAGAGAACCATTAGGGTAAACCTCTCTCTCGCCATTTCACCGTCTGAAGAAATGTCAAGAGGCCGAGGCCGTGACATATGTCTCCGATAGCGGAGTGGGCGGGGCCTATCCAACACGCCAGGGTCGCCGTGTGGCATCTCAATCGTCCGCGGCAACTCGGACGTTATCTGTCGTCGATAGTGTGATCGATAGTGATGTCGAAAAATGAAACAAAGTCACATCCTGTAATACATCCCACTCACGCCACACATATTCTGATGTGTGTGTCTCACAACTGAACGTCCAGTTAAGAGTGACATAACAGTGAGTTAAGACTTTATTAGGGGTAAGACTATGAATGCAGACCCCCCCCCCCTCCTTGACTGGGGAGAAGGATTGCATACAGCCAAAAGGTGAGACTTTCCAAGGCTGCATGCGTTGTCTGGTGGCTGGATAACTATTGTAACAGCCATCTGGCGAGGAAATGAACCTCATAAACTGAACTCCGAAGCGAATCACAAGCCACCACCCCACCACCCTCTCCTACCTCCACCCACCCACCCACTCTCTCTCTGCGCTGAACGCTCGTGTCCGTTAGCTCATGCTGGGGCATTACGTGCTGATTGTCTGAACAGAAAGGAGATACATTCGGTCCCACCTCCCTCTCCCGAGCACACTAATGTATTTCAGCTTATTTCTTCGCCTCGCTTCACACAAAACAACACCCTCGCACGGCCGAGGGGGCCGGCAAAACAACACATTAATGCAGTCGCCGGACAGCAAAGTCACCGATGGCAACGAGACGGAGGGAACCTACGTAAATCTAATGCAACAACCCAAAGATTAAATATGTTTACAGTTTTCTTTCAGTCGTAGACCAAATTAGCTTAATTAGAGATCTAGCATCTAGATCTAGTGGATCTAGCATAACTGCAAATGTGAATTATAGATGCAAGACCTGACCCCCTCGTTTTCCAAAAGGTAGGCGCCGAGTTTGCTGAGTCACCTTGTATTTTTCACACATATACAGCATGTATTTTGTGTTGTTCAGTCTGAATACCAAATGCATGCTGTGCTCCGCTCCTGCCCCCCGGCCCCCCCCCCCCCCAGGTGGCTATTACTGGGACTCCTTCAGAACAAGGACGCAGGGCGGTGAAGCCCTCGAAAACGATGAACGCCACGTCTGGTTCAATCTGTGCACATTGAGGAGTCAATGCACAACAGGTGTGCAGTCTCACCCCGGGAGGCCCCAGAGTCCAATCAGTCTGACTCGGGCCGGGGCGAGGCTGCTTACACCAGCACGTCAACCACACACACACACACACACACACACTCCACAATAGTAGAGTAATTTCAGTTAGAAAATGATGAAACGTCTGAACTGCAATCCAAGCATACAAAGAAGAAAATCGACGTTTCCAAAAGGTCTTCATTCTACCAGGAGGACTCGTTAAGTCCTCCATCACGACTAGGAAGAATCTCCACGGTGATCACGGTAACCTGACACACACAGACACAGGGTAATTTACCCAATCTGTGTACAGTATTTAAACCACGCTTTTCCAGTCACTGCACCAATTAAGGAGCCCTCGCCGGTCCAACCAATGGTTCACTGGCGAGCCGGCATCTGTCGGTCACCTGTCGGCCTGCATCGCCCTGTTTGTCCCCGCCGTCAGAGAGCACTTGTCTCCACTAAATCCTTACCCGTAATGTACCATTTTCTGCACCATGTAGCGCAGCACCAGTCTCAAGGCCAAAACACATTGACTGCTAATTACATGCTATCAGAACAGATTTTGATGATGGCGAGCAAACCGAATTTAGACCAACCATCAAAAACTAATTAATCCCAAGGATACAAGAACAGGATGAAAGGGTGAAATCTCCTGGGAAGCGTTTGCTGTGTTGATGAGTTACACAGGGCTGACTTGACTTGGAGCCACAGTCCAACCAGGGCCGCTTGTTGTTGTTGTTGTTGTTGTGTTTTTAGTTAGTATCTTCCAGGGCTGTCATTAGTTATGATGGATGATCTCCATGGAAGCTTTCCACTCAGCCGGTTCCCCCCCCCCAAAAACTATCCACCGTGTAAGAGAATCCCCGAGAGCTCCCTCCTCACTACCCTTGCAAACAATATAAACGTGAGACACACTTAGTGGATACTTTTCCCCCCAAAGCGTCTTTGTGGGAGAAAAAAAAAAAAAATCAAAAATCAAGGACATTGTGAGCATTGATCCCCCCCGAACCCAGGCAGGGTGGACGCCTATGAGATTAAGTACGAGGGATGGCCACCGATTGACTGTTATGTGTTGACTGATTCCTTTGTCTGTTGGCGATGCATGCGAGGCTTCTCCGAGGGGAGAGGACAGTCCAGTTGTTTCGGCTCCAAATGTCCACACGGCTCCACCCCGGTTTCACGCGTCATCCCCGGAGCAAGACGCCTTAACCTGCTCATTATGACATGACAACCCATTCCCTGTGGGGGTCGCCGTGCATGAAACCGTCTGCTAAATGACACGAGATATGACAAAAAAAGAAATACGCAATTTGGTTTGCACGGGACCATGTCATTCTATCTCCGTAAATCCTCATGGCGTGCTGTGCAAGGATTACGGGAAACCAATGAAAACGCCTGGAGAAGCCCTCCTCCAGTGAGACAGGAAGGAGAAGAGACGTTTAAACAACACAGGGACGCACACACACACACACACACACACACAACCACAAAGAAGAAGCAGAAGCACAAAGGCGAAGGGGGGAGTTGAAGACGCATGATGCATTGTGACCGCTTATTCACGGAGCGCCAGACATTCACCGACCCCCCCCCGCCCAACACCCGAGTGAGAGAGTAAGCGGTGGCCCGTGGTCACGGCGACGGAGACGGCGATGCGGCGGTATGCTCCGGCGCCACTCGCCACGAGATGAGAGGCAGGGCGAGGGTGAGGGTGGGCGGGTAGGTGGGCGGCGGCCTCTCATCTGTAGACACCCCCCCCCCCCCCCCCCCCCACCCCCATCCCCCACACTCCACCCACCCACCCCCGCCCCGAGAGAGCACCCTCCACCCACCACCACCACCACCAACCGATACAACTCCAAAGGGGTTTCTGGTGCAGCGGCCGTACACTCTGGGGCAGTGAGAGCCGAGGAGGGGGAGGGGGGGGGGGAGGAAGGTCATGGCGCCAGCGTCAGAGATGAAATTCATGCCTCTGGAAGGAAGATGGAGAGACGACCGTAATGGAAATGCTGCTCTCTGGTCGTCGAACAAATAGAACACCTGTCATGCGGCCCGGGAGACGATGCCGACGATGTGTGCCTTGCTCAAAGGGCCGGATAACATCGGGGTTGACACTTGATAATGGTGGAGAGTGACTGGGGAAAATGGCGATTTAACAACACCACCGCCAACTGACAAATATTGTTCAGGGTTTTCTTTTTTCCCGTGTTATATCGATTATATCCTGTATAAATGAAGCTCTTGTGTTGGTGTTTCACATAAATGTCTCTATTATCCAGGATTAAGTATATTGTTTACGCTTTCTTAAAAACGTTTTTTTTTTTTTTTTTAAGAAATAAAAAAGTGAAATGTCACCGAATGCTGCAGCTGTTGTTCAGGAAGTTAGCGGCGTTCCCCCGCATAGCGAGGCGGGGCGGGCGAACGCCGTCCGTCCTGGAACCACTCGTTAAGTCAACGCCGCGCACCGCTAACACAAAGGGGCAAGAGGAAAACCGAAGAAAAAAAACAAAACAAACCCCCCGGAAACAACCAAACCGACAAAACAACCAAGCCGGCTGATTAAGTCGCCCTTTTTGGAGGAGAACGCAGAACACACGCGCGCACACGCACACACAGGAGTACGACTCCAGAATTGAAAGTGACAGTTGGCTACCGCCCCTGTCTGATGGTGTCACCGGCTCTCATTAGCGGGCTGAAACACAGCGGAGCCGCGGATAGGCGCCTGATTGGGCCAGAGGAAATAATCAAAAAGTAAAATAATGGCCGTGAGTATTAAAAGTCAAAAAATCAAAGTGTTTCTGATCTTTGATTCCCTCTGCCCCCATGAGACCACCTGAAAGGCACGG
>JAXIVH010000017.1:509348-549348 GCA_036785325.1 Urophycis tenuis
GCGTTCGCCTGACAATCAGAGGAACCCAGGCACCGTATCTCCCACATCTCGCGTTATCTTCGCTTTATTTTCTCATCCGGCCACTTCCCCCGAGCCGCCGTCTCCTGATAGGTCATTAATCCAACCTATCAGGGACGCGTGTTGTCCACTAACAAACATAGTCCGCCCCAAGGTGAGAGCCCCCCCCCCCCCCCCCCCCCGGCAATCCTCTCACACGCATCTTTAATCACCTCTCTTGTCTACACGATGCGCATTCCCCTCCAACACAGCCCGTTTCCCACTCGCTGGACTAAAGGACGAAATCTAATGAACACCAGCAGAAGACCTTTAGAGGGTTGGCTCTTTAAAGTCATCCTGAGCTTTACAGAGCACTGGGGGCGCCTTAGTCATATAGAGAAAAAAGGAGAAGGGGTGTGAATGATGATGTAACATTGTTGGAGCTTCACTATTATAACACCAGCACATATACACACACACCCACACACAAAAAAAACAAACTGGGAGGACTTAAAGAGTTAGTGGTAAGTACTTTTCGATGGAATAAAAAAAAAAAACGTCACCACATAGACATTCTGCGTCAACAAGCTTGACAGTTGTGAGGCTCACACAAGTGTGGTGAAGTGAAAGCGAACCATCTATTTTATTCCAATGTTAACGTCTTTATTCTGATTAAAGTGAAAAACTACCAAGGACACCACAATCGCTCAGTACAAACAGATAGACAGACAGACAGACAGACAGACCTGAAGCCGTTTCAACAGTTGACAACGAAACGCAAGTCACCAGTTTTCACTCCTCTAGGGGCATCAGTCTCGCTGTCATACTGACTTCCAACACACAGCTGCTCAGCATCACAGACTGACAGAGACAGACGACTCCCGCTCTCTCCCAACAGCCCGCGATGCTCGATCTCCCTCCCACTCCCACTCGTTTTGGTCCAGAGTGATCCCTCCACCTCCTCCTACATTCAATTGACGGCTGTCTGTGTACAATGCAGTTGGCGCACAAACCAAATCAAATACAAAGCCGGATTCTCAATTTCTCCGCACAACTATGAAACCTATTCACACAAGGGGGAGGCGATGACTTCAGAAGTCAAACCAATTACGACCATGGCCTCTCAGAGGGGATTTAACCTCCGAATGTCACAGAGTTAAGAGTGCGAAAGTGCAGCCGCCGAGCTAAAATGGGAACAGTTCCATTGAAAACACTTGAATGGTCACCACCTTTTCGCATGCCGTTTGTAATGCTTTTTGGCAGGTCGTGCAGAACGTGACTCTGGTCCGTGGAGCGTTGTACCGGAGCAGCCTTAGGTGGGGAGTGACAGCCTCGCCTCGGAAGAGGCTGGCGGTTGTTATGACAACCGGGGCCGTTCATCATCAGCGGCGTCCACGAGAACCCAACGAGGACCCATAATCATTTGCGTCCCCAACACACACACACACACAAACACACACACTAATGGCTCCGTCTTGCATGCATCACATTAAGAGACTGTAATATTCCTTAATCCAGCAACAAAGTGTGTGTGTGTGTGTGTGTGTGTGTATTTCTCTTCACATGTCTGGGTGTGCATGTGCCTGTGGGGGCATTCCCCTCTCATGTCTATGAAGTCAACATAACAGCGGAGTTCTTGCGGAAAATACATTAGGCGAGGTCGCGCGAAGAAGGTCACTTCATTACCTTAAGAGGGAAAACCAACACACCTTGGCTTATACCATACATTATCAAACTTATTGTTTGGCACTTCTTGCACGGGCAAAGATTTTGCAACTTGCTGACATTTCGGCAGATGCAGCGAACGTAAACAATGTGTGTGATTGGTCGGAATTCAAGGCAGGGGGTGGGCTTTTTCTTACTTAGTTTTCGCTATCAGAATCATGATATCTGTCTCCATGGATACTCCACTGGTCAAACGGAATGCTCAGTGGCCAAAATTAACTTGCGATACGGCATTGAGTATAAACCAAAGAACTTTGGACTTCTTCACAGTAATTTGTCCGTTTAAGACGCTGGGGATGAAAGCGACCGGCAATTGGTCTGTATCAGTACCTCCTTCACAGTTAAGCAGAGCCTTCACAAATAAGTGTGATACAAGAAAAGATACAAAACCGTTTTAAAAGCAATGGTTATTGTCTGTATTTTGCCAGACGATTAAAAAAGTGTGATGTTGACGTCGCAGTCTGCGGTCATTATCCAACTTGCTCGGCTTTCCAGCCTTTGTCTGAATTAAAATGCGAACCGTGAACAGAGGGCCGGTGCACGACAAAGGTGGGGGGGGGGGGGGGGGGGGGGGTTCTAAAGGCATGATTGTGGAGATTGCATGAATAGGCTTCTTTCTGGTGGCAATCCAGACACCTTAATTACATCCTGCACTGACCTTGTCTGTCTGTCTGTCTCTCCCCTGCCAATCAACAGACTCACATAATGAGAATAATGAGAAATAGTATGAATATGAGAATATGAGAATAATGATAAAATAAAAGCATAGTGGCTTGCTTTTGGTATTGGATATAAGTGTCAGTGCTTTGGAGCACTCAACACTCACTTTCCCATGAGCTGTGTGTGAACTTGAAAGTGATGGTGTGTATGGGTTGTCCAAAGCATCCTTGAGACGTGGGGGGGGGGCAGTCCAAGTGGTTTGGATGCTTGACTCCCAGAGTTCTGGGGTTTCAATTCTAGTGGCCACAGCCTAACCTGTGGCCATCCCCGGGCAAGTCGCCCCTCGACCCTACATGCTCTTTAATAAGAAGTAGTCCAGACCGTTGACTTAAGGTTTACCGCTACACTTGTCCTGAAGACCTTTCGCAGACCACCTCAAAAGCAAACAGCAAAAAAAATGTGACAGGTACACATGCACCGGGTGGCCAAAGAGGGCACAACACAACAACACACACAACCTTTATACACAATTTTACTTCAAGAAGGCCGGGGCCAGTGGGAAACAGTGCAGGGGCGGCAGTAGCTCAGTGGGTAGAGCGGGTGGACAGAGCGGGTCGTCCACTAACCGTAGGGTCGGCGGTTCGATCCCCTTGATCCCCCTCCTCCTCCAACTGTCCACATGTGCAACCCTCACAAATGTACTGATTGTAAGTCACTTTGGACAAAAAGCATCTGCTAAATGCCCCCTTAACCCTTTAAACACTGGGAAGAAAAAGTCAATAAAGTTGCTTCTGGTCCCATTGTGTTTACAATGGAAAATATGCAATATTATTATTTTTTTAATAATAAAAAGAACCCATAATACTATTTTACTGAACAATCTGTATATTTATTTTAAATTATCCATATATTTTTTGCTATTACTGTAAACTGGTCTATTTCAACAATAAAATCCCACATACTACCTGCAGTACCCTTGCCTGCCACCAGTGGTAAGTGTACAAGAGGCTGAAAAACACTGTTCTAGATGACCACATACTGTCAGCACAAGCTTATGATGATGATGATGATGGAGTTTTTATTGCCATAACAACCAGCAGCACCTCATTGGATCAATCACACGGGGACAACAGGATCAGACTACATTTAATAACCGGGATTGGCCGTGTGACCTATCGTAAATGAATTAGCTTATCAGGCTCAAGCTTGGCCTTTGGGCTGTAATTAAGGATGGAAGGGAAGAGTTGGGGGAGACAGGGGGCGTGGAAGGGACAACAAGGGTAGAGCTGAGAAAGAGAGAGAGAGAGAAAGAGAGAGGAGCCTTGGAGAGGGAAGAGGAGTGAGAGAGAGAGAGAGAGAGAGAGAGAGAGAGAGAGAGAGAGAGAGAGAGAGAGAGAGAGAGAGAGAGAGAGAGAGAGAGAGAGAGAGAGAGGGAAGAGGAGCGAGAAAGGGACAGGAGTGGAGAAGGGGGGAGAGAGGGAGAGGGTTGAGAGCTGCCGGGTGGTGGACGCAGGGGAGGGAGGTAGGGAGATGAGGGAGGTAGGGAGATGAGAGAAAGCATAGCAATCGCTGGGGGATCACAGTGGAATAAGTTAAGGAGAACCAGATAACCTTCCTGCCTGCTTTAAAACCACCATCTCACAGACACACACACACACACACACACACACACACACACCCTGGGAACAGGAAGTGAATTATCACCTCGGTAACAGCTGCCAAGCCCCCAGCACTGACGCTACAGCTGCCTGCAACCTCGCCCTTATTTGTCACAAAATCACTACTGAACACACACACACACACACACACACACACACACAAACTTCAGGTATTCAATACAAATCTCACATGCGGCATACATTAAGTACCATGTGTGAGAAAGGGTGTGTGTGTGTGTGTGTGTGTGTGTGTGTGTGTGTGCGTGTGTTTGTCTGTCTGTGGGCAGAGATTCTGCATCATCTAACTAGTGCAACACGGACCCCCCCAAAAAATCAAAATCTAAATAAATGAATGCATTCATCATGTTGTTCCTACGCCACAGGCGGGTAGGAACCCCTGCTGTGCCTTTGAGCAACAGCCCAACCATCCCCCTGGCAGCTTCCTTTGCACCTGGCAGGTGACTGACAGGTGTGTGACAGTAGGTGACAGACAGCGAGGGCAGTTGGTCACAGGTGAGGGGCGGTGACAGGTTAAGGGAGGTGAGACAACGGAAGAGGGAAGGATTTCATTTGAGTTGGAGGTGACAGGTGAAGGGAGAGGACATCACGTGAGGGCAGGTGACAGGTGAGACGGGGAAGCAGATTAGTGCATTAATGATGTGGAGGAAGGCAGGTGAGGGTATGTGAGGGGAGATGACATGTGAGGGGGGAGAGCAGATTACTGCATGGGAGGGGAGGTGACAGGGGGAGGGGGAGGTAAGGGTAGTTAGGGTGAGATGGCGGGCAGGTGAGGGGAGGGGACGGGTGAGGGGAGAGCACATGAGCGCATTTAAGGGGAGGTGACAGGTGGAGGCAGGCAAAGGGAAGTGAGGAAAGGTGATGACAGGTGAAGGCAGTTGAGGGAATTTGGCTGCATGTGCTTTAGGTGCATGCTTGAATTGAATTCTTGAACAGGAGAAGAGAGTTGAGAACAGCAAAATCCAGGTGAATGATGGGCAGGACTGAGGACTTTTTTTGATGGTTGTGAGGACAGGTGCGACCAGGTCTGAGGAGGTGAAGGCGGGTTTAAAACCGTAGCCATACTTTATAGTCACCACGTGTGAATGCATCCTGTTATCCTCAAGACAAATCCAAGTGTGTCAATGTTATTATGAAGGTCACACAAGAGGAAAATTAAACAAAACAAACGCGAATTAGAACTGCTGCTAGGACAACACACACGACCCGGGGAAAACAGCATCAGAAAAAGATAACTCCCGGAGATACATTATGGATTATCTCTTAACATCTCAGCAATATTTGGACTTGGAGAATGGATGGTTTGAAGGAGAACATGGCCTCTGAGTGAAGTTGATGCATGTCACATCTATAGTCAGCACTGCAGCTATGACGTATTGGAACGCTGACCGATCCACTGTCAGTACTTGTGCACAGTCAGTAAAAAGCTCACACTCCTAAACTAAACTCAAAGTGACACTCAAGTACGTTGACGATCAACACTCGCGCCTTCAGAACAGTCCCGAGGTCAGTTCTGGTAACACTGCCCGTCCAAAGTGTTCTCTTGGTAACACATTACGTTCACGACGTTCGCACAAATTCCACGCAAATTCCCGAGAAGGTGATAAAGACGACATCGTAACACCCGTTTTTTTCCACCGTCATGGTTTATATCCATCTCTGAGGAAAAACAAACCCTCCAAGTGGAATGTCGTCCCTCGGCAAGGGCAAATGTTTATCATTTTGCACTTACACGCGCTACAGAGCGCGCTACTGCGCTGCGGTTTTACAATGCCGCGCCGTGCTTTAATCAGGCCATGCTAAGGCGCGGAATCCCGCGGGATCTGCGGTTTATACGCGAGCTTTTGCTGAGCCAGAAACATCTGCAGTACAGCGATAAGATAGGCCCTATACAAGACCCCCCTACCCACCCCACCCGCACCAGGGGGCAGCAGGCGGTCCTGTTACCGACTAGATGGAAGATATGAACACGGTCGGGGCAATAACAGAAAAGACATGTGCGGACTCTAATAAAACAACACGGCTGACACCTGGCGCCCGGCGAGTTAGCGGAGCGCTCCCGGAGATAGCGGCTAACGTGGCGGTCGGGTTGCGGGCGAGGATGAGGGGAAACATTTTCCAACGTGCTGGAGATGACCTTGAAGGTGGGTGTGAAGAGACATCCTTGGGTCATTGGTATGTGCTGTGTGCACCCCACATGTAGGGAGGAATCAGGGGGGGAGGATTTGATTCAGGGGCGTCACTGCGAAACCGCTATAACGATTCCACTCACCGTCGCCCCCCTAAATCTCCAGGAGTGGGTTGCGCCGACCGGCCGTCAGGAAGCCTGCTTTTAACTGCCAAGTCTGTCTTTGTTAGGACCTTCAGAAATGGACTTCGAGTCGGCCGCACTGATCAAACTTACAGCTGGTCTTAGCTATGCCTGCGTTGCTAGGATACAATCTCCTGTCTTGCTAGTTTGCAGTTCATTGTTATTAATTGGCGGCAACACCACGGAGGGGTGTTTGCATGCCGGAGAAGCAGCTTAAAGCAGCCGCCCGAAGAAACCACTAACTACTATCGCTCGTCGTCCTCAATGGTGTAGTGAACAATGAGAAAGTTTTGGGATTCAGCCCGGGTTCGCGTGGAGTCGCCGGCGGACATTGTCGATATTAATCCCATTTAGAAATTCATGCCGACCCTCTCAGATTTGCTGACACGCTAACAAAGACAAAAGACGTGTCCTCTTGGAACTTTAGAGGACACCCAGGAAGGTAAAAGGGCTATTAGAGTTTCAAGTTATCCATAGCAGCCCATGAATAGTATCCAAATCACCTATTTAAGAGACTACTTTATCCAAAGCGGCATACTGTGAATTCAGATACAGGTCATTAAGGAGAATCAAACCCCCTGTCCCGGCCATTAAACCAATGCTGCCAGGTCTCAAGAAGACTTCTACAAGCAGAGGACGGCAGCCATTGATGTGACGGTGGCCTCGAGAACACGCTTGGTCAGCAGGTGACCGGGGTGGAAACCATAGCGTCCAATGAAACGTTACTCAACGCCTCGCCGTGTGTTTAACCTCCGGGGGGGGGGGGGGTCGACCGACGCGAACCAATCCGCACGCACCGCATGGGTCCGGTTCTGCTTTAAGGCGCGGGTTCGAGGGGGCTAGGGCAGCCTGCTGTGGAATGCCTACAGGTGGAGTCAACGCTCCATCACCACGAGACTAATCTGGCCCGCGCTTTTCCTGCACTGCCTGAGGGTCATGAGGGCTCCCTGTTCCGCTCGATCAGACGGTATTCAAAGAGAGATAGAAGTCTCCCCGAGGAGCTTAGTTTCCTGGTATACAAAGAGAATGTACTGTGAGCCATCGCAGTTATTGAAAAGAGTGACATCAATATGAATAGATATACATAAATTGTTGGGTATCTCGCTTTATTTTAAATTAAAAAAAAATTTAATATCAGAATATTCCCAGGGTCCATTTCAATCTGTTATTTTCAAACACAACACAGAAACTGGACAACGGTGCTTCTGCGTTGCTCTATATTTAAAAATATTGTATATGTATTCATCAAACATATGATTCTCTCGCTCGCTCTCTCTCTCTCTGGTGAAAACAGAACTCGACAGCTCCAGGCTATCCTCTGTACTCTTACTGCTTCTTCTCGAAATATCTACCAGTTGTATTATAATTAGAAAATCATATTCCTCACTACAGATCATTTCATAATCAACCGCAGCTGATGATCTTCAGTTTTCCCACTGGGAAATCTAATCCATCCCATCTATTAAGACTTTATTTGGCTCTGTCTAGACAACATAGTTCAGCAGAAATGTGAGTAAAAGCTGTGAACTTAAACATTAAATACATAAAAACAATTAAAAAAAAAAAAAAAAAATGGACTGTGAGGTCATTGGCTTGACTTGCCAAACAATAACTGCAACCGTAACCATGGTGCCATGGTTCAATGCTGACCCAGAATCCTCTGGGTGACCCCCAATCCCATGGGTGACCCAGATAGTGCTGTTCCACTGTCACCTTCACACTCTGAAATCAATAAGTTGGGCTGATTTGACCTAAAACAAAAAGCCACACAGAGCCGAATATAAACTAAAGTTTACCTCGTGGGTGGGCGATATGACAAAAATTTCATATCACTATTTTATTCAGGCAGGATCACGATCCACAATCTAATAGCAATTCCTTTTCGTGTTTTTTAGCTAAGTTTTTAAGATAAACTGGCTAATATTCTTACATTTCACACACTAATACCTGACTGATGACAATGCCATTTCCAACAAATTAAATAAATGATGGCCTTTAGATAAGGCCGTAGATCTTGCCTACAGCATATTCTTACAGGTCTCCATTCAGTGCCTTAGGCTTGCATAAGCTAGTCACCATGGGTAAGAAAAAATAATCACTATTGTTATATTATATTATATGTTGGATCACTCACTTGCGTTTTAACATTTGTAATCAGTCAGGAGCTTTTAACTTCTCTGCATCAACACAGGTTTTGTCACGATGGGATGTGAACAACGCGCAACGCAACGCGAGTCCGACAGAAAAACGGGCACTCCGCGTCCCCACAGAGTCCGGTGAATGTTTGATTTGACAGATGTTTTATATTAACTTTGGCGCCTCCCCTACAGACAGCTGTGGGAGACACACCGGTTTTCAAAGGATAACCGAGATCACATTAACGTGTCCGTGATCCAACACATTTAAACTAGAACTCAGAACACTGTCGGGCCGAGAGTTCTGGGGAGGTGAGGGAGGGGGTGGTTACGACCCACGGCAACTTTGCAGTACATTCTTTAGAACCGTCGTTGTGTTCTGCTATACGTTGCATTAAACCAATGTCACAGGGGTCCGGAAAGCCGAGGATGGATTGAGGGTCATAATCCTGATTGAAGGAATTGTTATTGAAGATCTGGCTGAGAAAGCAACTTTGGACGCGTGGATGAGCACGTTGAGCTTTAGCTGATAGCATCGCGCGACAGCGCAGCGTTGCTAACGCTCTCTCTGTGAAGGCGGACCGTGGGGGACATTATATCGCGTGCGATCTAACATTGTGACATCGCACAGCCCTGAGTTTGTCCTTCTCATCCCTTGCAAAAAGAAAGACTTTCATTTCTGTGAGAGGCTTCAACGTAAACACATTGGCAAGATGTGTTTAAACTTAAATATCTTAAACGCAATTCTGTTGGCCCTGGGTTCATTCTTTATTTGGAATCGGCAACCTGTCAGTGATTTGACAAGCCTGTGTGTTTGTGGGCCAAGATTACATTTATTCAGTTAGTTAGCTATGTTTTCCGTCTTCAACTGACATCTTTTCCAGCTTCGCGGCTGCCAGTTTGTCGAGTAAAGCCTGCTCTTTACGGGGGAGCCTTTTTCAGAGCGTCATTACATTTGCGTTTGCCTGAGAAGCTCCTCCGAGGGGCGTCGCGTGGTTCACCTCTGACAAATAACACCGCGCCGTCGTTCAGCCATCACCTCGTTGCTCATTTAAAATGACACGCGGGTGTCGGGGAAATCATCCGAGCGTCACTTCCCACTCAAACACACACACACACACAAGGACGCCCGCAACCGTGAAGAAGAGACGGCGAAAAACGCGCGCGTCCAGATTCAATTTGCAATTTGTTCAGTCGTTCAGCGGAGTCTTTTATCCAAAGTGTCTTACGGTGAATACAGATACACATCACTGAGGGAGCAGCAAAGGCGTTGGGCATCGTGATCAGGTATGCACACACACGCACGCACACACGCACGCACACGCACACACACACACACATAAAACAAGTCCTACCTTTCCAGCTGCGGAGGCCCCCTGGTCCATGGAAAGCCTGCAGGAGACATGAAGACAATTATACCTAATGTCGATATATTATATATTGATATATATATAATCATGTCTCATAATGTATCCTGATACTCATTTCCAGTACTACAAACATGTCCCCTAACGCACAGACATGTCCACTAACAACATGAACGTGAATGTATATATGTTGTTAGTGGACACTTATGTTGGCGGACATTGGTGGTCACACACACACACACACACACACACACAAATGCAGTTGGAATGGTCACCTCTGAAGCCTAGTACAGAGAGAGAGAAATATAGCTACAAGCCATCTCACAGACACACACACACACACAGATACACAATGCAAATATGCAAAAATGCACACACACACACACACACACACAGTTGTTAATGCATTAGCGGTATTGTGGTGGGAAGACTGCAGGCTGAAGTGGAGTGTAATTTTTCATTCATCAAAGGCTGAGCCTCATCATTGTGGGCGATCACATTGTCACAGAGCCGTTGCTTCTCCAATGCTCTTTGTCTCCCAGAGAATTCATTTGCAGCAGGCTTTTCAAATTTAAAGCGTGCATCTCTCCGCATCAGCCTGTTAACTTGAATTGATTCACACGCAACACCGCACCCATGTGTACACACACACACACACACGTTGTAAAAATACATTTTTAATTTTCACAGTTTCTCGTTTCCTCACGTTTGTGAGGATTTTTTTATTTGAAATCTTCCAGTGTCGATAAACTCCAAAGCGATGCGCTTTAAATGAACATAAACTGATGGGATTCACTCTGAATCTCATTGAGTTAAAAATGGGCAAATCTACTTAAGCCCTTGAGAAGTACTCCATTGCTTCCTCAAATGGGACATAAAAGTTAATCCACGGGATTCTGATTGAATTAGTGGGTTTTAATTCGACTACCTTATCTTACATTTTCCAGACCAACTCAGCTGTTCAGTGGTTTCCATTTGAAAAAGGTGCAGTAGGTAAGATTTAAAAGCTATAATTTGACTGTCATTTGTCAGAATAACACAACCATCTGTCAGTTGTGAGCGAGAATATCGGTGTTCTAGTTGACTGTGTTTCTGCATGAGACAAATTGGATTTGAAACTGTCCTCTGTCATTTCTGACCAATCAGGGCACCTCTCCCCTAATTGCTTTGGATGATTAATGCTGCTTGTTAATCACAGGTGGGTGAAAAGCAATTCTTCTCACTGCCAAAGAAACGTGGAAGGGAGGAAGCAGAGAATGAGGAGGTGTTTAATCGGTTGTATAAGTTTCACAATCTTGTTCTCTTGCTTTTTTGTTCACATCTTCAAACCAGCAAATCGTACATAGAGCCCCTTTAAAGGCTGTTTCTTATATACCCGCTCTCTCTCTTTATGTTGACCCTTCTGTCAATATGAAGCCATTTGCCATTAGCCGTGTTTACAGACCTGAAAACGCATCCCGAGTCGGCTCTGATGTGAAGCCAATCCAAACTAATCAATGTAAATTAAATCATTAGGATTTTCCCACAGAGGAAATAAACACAGGGTTGCTGCTGTACTCAGTATACACATACGCAAAGGGGAAGTATAGAGGACGACATTACAAATAATACAATTCATTTAGCTGACTGAATAATCTGAACACGTGTTCAAAGTTGAAATGCACATTGTTGCATTTTTAATCGTCAATGCATTTGTTTCTGTTGTTTCTGTATGTTTATGCATTTGTATTTATTGGTCGATCCATAGATTGTTAGGGTCTATATATCGATTGTTCATTCCTGCTTCTTTGGATACATGTTGAATAAAATGGTGAGTGGAGGTACTGTAGCAACATACTTAACTCATTATGGCGTCATACGCTATGGGGAGAAACAGGAACTAAACTCATTATGATGTCATAACTTGCGAGGACAAACAGGAGCTCAACTCATTATGACGTCATAACTTGCGAGGACAAACAGGAGCTCAACTCATTATGACATCATAACTTGTGAGGACAAAGAGGAGCTAAACTCATTATGATGTCATAACTTGCGAGGACAAACAGGAGCTCAACTCATTATGACGTCAAAACTTGCGAGGACAAACAGGAAACTCATTATGACATCATAACTTGAGAGGACAAAGAGGAGCTAAACTCATTATGATGTCATAACTTGCGAGGACAAACAGGAGTTCAACTCGTTATGACGTCATAACTTGCAAGGACAAACAGGAGCTAAACTCATTATGATGTCATAACTTGCGAGGACAAACAGAAGCTAAACTCATTATGATGTCATAACTTGCGAGGACAAACAGGAGCTCAACTCATTATGACGTCATAACTTACGAGGACAAACAGGAGCTCAACTCATTATGATGTCATAACTTGCGAGGACAAACAGGAGCTAAACTCATTATGATGTCATAACTTGCGAGGACAAACAGGAGCTCAACTCATTATGACGTCATAACTTACGAGGACAAACAGGAGCTCAACTCATTATGATGTCATAACTTGCGAGGACAAACAGGAGCTCAACTCATTATGACGTCATAACTTGCGAGGACAAACAGGAGCTAAACTCATTATGATGTCATAACTTGCGAGGACAAACAGGAGCTCAACTCATTATGACGTCATAACTTGCGAGGACAAACAGGAGCTCAACTCATTATGACGTCATAACTCGCGAGGACAAACAGGAGCTAAACTCATTATGACCTCACACCTTGTGAGGACAAACAGGAGCTCAACTCATTATGACGTCATAACTTGCGAGGACAAACAGGAGCTCAACTCATTATGACGTCATAACTTGCGAGGACAAACAGGAGCTAAACTCATTATGACCTCACACCTTGTGAGGACAAAGAGGAGCAAATCTCACAACATATCATACAATCTGACGACCGATGAGAGCACATCCCAACATACACAGAGCGAGGACTACTTGGAACCAAACCCATTACAGAACGCCCCGTACCTTGTTGAGAAGAGCCCGGAGCTAAACTCATTACAATTGATACAACTCGAGGACCGACTGAAACTAAACTCATTACAACAGATCACCGCGGGAGGTGAGATGGAACCGTCTCACCAGGTGGTCCGACATTGTTAATTGCAACAGTTCTTTTTTTTTTTTTTTGGGTCGTCACGAGCAACCACCCTTTCATCTCCAAGATGTCAGAGAGGGAGAGAGAGAGAGAGAGAGAGAGAGAGAGAGAGAGAGAGAGAGAGAGAGAGAGAGAGAGAGAGAGAGAGAGAGAGAGAGGCAGAGAGAAAGGCTTCTTGCTTTCAAATCACTCTCCGCCACACATTCCCATTAAGACCACAAAGGCTCAGAAAATGTACGCCTTAATGAGTCGCGGGTGCCTCTCCATATCCACGCAACTTAACGTCACCAAATTAAATTAACTTGGAAACCCTTTGTGTCGGTTTGTTCAATGATTCGCACCCAACTGCCGGCGGTCTGGCCGGCGAAGGGAGAAACGCCCCTCCAGACAGGTAATGAAAGTCAATAAGTGACAGGAACACAGAGAACGTGTTGACCCCTTCACCATGAGGAGGTTGTTCCCTCAAAAACCCTTTCAGCGCGTACGGTGTCCCTCGGAGATAGAGGTTGACGGATGGCACTGAGGCAAAACCCTTCTTGTTTTTTGATCTAAAAGTCCAATTATTCAACACATTCGGTGTCTTTTTTTCGTCTTTTTCCGTGCGTGCGCACCACACAGCGCCACATGAGAGGTTGTATATTTTTGGCATTTGTGCGAAATTTAGTCGGGAGGTGAATCCGTTCATGCTCCGATTTAGCCGTTTCGGGTGACCTTGTCCCCGGCCAATGTGCTGTGGAGATCATTTAGTGACGTGTGATTTTTCCACTTCTGGCACGCTTACAAGAAGAGCAAAAATATTTTCTTCTTTCAGAGTCTGAAGGTCATATTAACACAAGAACATATGGGCGGGTGCAACGCACACACGCACACGTATGAACATAAACACACACACACACACACAATATGCACGCATAAAAATGCTAATATGTACACGCGAACACACAAATATTCATGAGTGCACAAACACTCCCACACAGAGAGCCCGAATATGCACAACAAAACATGCAAATATGCATGCATGCAGCCACAAATCACACCCCCCACCAACACACAAACGCACGCAATCCACACATACTTGCAGACATACAACACAAATACACAGATCCAACAAAACCCACGCAATTCACACACACACTGTAGATAAACAAAACAAATACTGTCACAAACACATGTAATTGGAGACCCCTGTGCACACACACACGCATATATACACACACACACGCACACACACACACACATACAGACACACACACACACACACACACACACACACACACACACACACGCACATACAGAAGCACACACACGCACACACATGCACATACACACACACACGCACACGCACACACACACACACACACACACACACACACACACATGCGCATACACACACACACACACACACACCCCCACCCTCCCCACCCCGACACCCACCCCGCCAGGCTGCTGGTGGTGGAGGTCTCGGAGATCTGGGAGCTGGCGATCCACTTGGTCTCGCCCACCACGGTGCGGGCGTGCGGCAGCCGGCCCACGTCCTTCACCGTCATCATCAGGTGGCGCGAGGACTTGAGCACGCGCACGGCGTCGTCGTGCGGGATGCCCAGGAAGCTCCGCCCGTTCACCTCCAGGATCTGGTCGCCCACCTGGTTGCGGGGGGAGACGGGGGGGGAGGAGGAGGGAGAGAGGGGGGAGGGCAGACAGAGAGGCCAGTAGGGGGGCGTTGGAGCGTTGGGGTGCGGGCCGTGCGGGGCGCGGGCTGGGGGGGGCAACGGGAGGGCCGGATGCTGCGCGGAACGGCGCACGGCGCGGGGACACGTGACACACAGGTGACAACGATGGGGTGGCGGGGGTCAAAGGTTATGAGTGTTAGAGGAGTGAGTACGAGGTGAGTTCCCTGAACAGGTGTGTTCAGGGATTCGTCGAGATCGGACCCAATAATGAATGGATCAGATGCTGGATGAGGATGACGAATGATACACTTGACTTGAGGATACTTGAAATGCAATTCCACTTGACATCAGTCCTTGAGAAGATCACTTTATCAAAAGCAACAGGTGGTACATTTCGAGTAATGTCATGACGGAGCAGGGCAGGGCATGTCACACAAGGATGCTCACAGATTAGTTTAAAGACCTTGGGGATCGAAACCAGAACCTTGGGGATCGAAACCGCGTGGGAGTCGCAACACCCTAAACCGGATTAGTCTGCACGGCTTCCCACTCAGCTAATGAAACCAATGTGACACCGAACAGCCGCATTGTGTGTCAACCGCCGCGAGTGGGCTCTTACGCCGAGCCCTGTGTTCGTTCAACGGTAAACAGACGCCGTTTAGGTTGCGATTTGCCGGCCGCGAGGGCCACTTCATCGCTAATCACATCCACCCACGCCTGCTCACGCTCCCGCGGAGGTATGAACTGAACAGCGGCTAAATTAAGCCGCCGTGTTTCGCTGTGTTTAGCTAATGTGGATCCACAGTTTCTCCTCGTGTCATGACCCGCGGCAACAGAACGTGGCGATGAATAGCCGCAGGTCCAAAAAAATGGTGGTCTGCTAGCTGTTATTTTTGGCGGGTTGGAGTTCATGTTTCAACCTTGGATCCCTTGAGTGTGACATCAGTTATCTTGTGAGCTGTGTACCAGAGTTAGGACTGGATTAGGATGCAGGACTTGTGTTAGGACTGGATGAAGTGGAATAATACAAAAATACTCTCTTTGATGATCTATGTGGATATCTGAGCCTCCATTGAAGTTTGTCTTGCAAAACAAGCATTTGCTAAGTCAAGTAAACTTATTCATTATTTTCCCAGAAAACTGCTCCATGGAAGAACAGACTAATCAGTAAAGTCCTACTTATTGGTTGGTCCATTGATTTTTTTTCCAATTCATTTTTTTAATAGAAACTTCTGAATCAGAAAAAAAAAACATTTATTTCCTGTCATTAATTGTACACAATGAAATAACTACATGAATGAGTACGCAAGAAAAAAAATACGAATAGGAATGAGTATGTGGTCGATTATAATGGATGAAACACAAATGTTTCCATTATCAATACATAGACAGACAAATAGAAAGAACAAAGTTGAGATCTAGGGGAAAACCACTTCAGGCTCAGTCAGCAAACAACACATCTTCTCTTCATCATCTGTTGTTTATTCATACTGTTATGTTGTCATTGTGACATACAGGGCCCATAATAACAACACTAACGTATCACTAAAAGACTGAAGATGACGGAAGAATCATAGGCGATCGTAAAGTAATCAAAGTATGTCTAAACCACCACATTGGAACTTACAAACTTCTGTCAGCTTATTGTAGAATTGCCAGACAGGGCACAGAGGGAGCGTTTTTACATCAAAAAAGGCACCAAGACACCATCAAGACAGATTTGTAGTGGAAACACATCAGGTTACCGCGACTCTTCCGGACTATAACCTCTCTCTGGGTCCCTGTGTCTACACAAACCTCTGCCGTCAGGATCAAAGCTTACACTTCCTTTCAAGAAATATGACACCGGTGCCGCTGGCCTTGTACAGCTGCTCTGTCAGGCGTTTAGACTTTAGATTTAAGAGTTCAGCACTAACCCAACACAAAAACTTCTACCAAGACACCCACCGCTATACCCTTTTTTATTTTTTCTAAGTTGCGTCCGGTGAGCCGTATCCCCCGTGTTTTGTGACAGCCAAAGAACATAAGCCTGTTATGAGCGACAGACCCAACAGCTCCTCTGTGACGTTAATGCCAGGTTCCTCTACTGCAGCAGGCTTCAAACTCCAGGATGGAAAGCGGGTACGGCCTGGACCACCATGATATGATCAGGAGCCCTGGCTGCCATGGCTGAATGTTAGCGCAGCGTATTCATAATGTGGGTCACATGACCAAGCCAGTGCATCACGGGGTGTAGATGTGCACGCATTAAGACGCAGAGATGGGCGTGAAGCAGCACGCAAGCACACACACACACACACACACACACACACACGCACACACACACACACCGACACACACACACACAGACACAAACACAGACACAGACACACACACGCACACACACACATACATACACACCGACACGCACACACATACATACATACACCGACACACACACACACACACACACACACACACACACACACACACACACACACACACACAGACACAAACACAGACACACACACACCGACACACACACACACACGCACACACACACACACACACACACACACACACACACACACACACACACACACTACACTCCTCCTGCATTCCCTCTAGTTAGCCAACAGCTACAAAGACTCCATATGCATCATCACTATGGCAACGCGGCAACCAGCCGGTCTGCGAGGCCGGGGGGGTGGGGGTTCACCATTCATTTAGCACCTCAATTACCACGGCTGCAGGTTTGAGGACAATCCCCCGCCGTTGAATCGCTCCTTTAACACCAACACGACGCCGGGAGACGGCGCGGATCGAGCCGTGAGGCTCGATCCGCCACCACCTCCGGGTATGAATGTAATTGAGCCCGCGCCGAGTTTATGCTCGTTAATGAATGACAAATACGAGAGACATGAGGGATCCTGGTTTTTATGTGCGCTGCGCTGGGGAAAGTCCGCTTAGTCCTTTTTTTTTTTTTTTTTTTAGATTTTGTAAGAACACATTATACGTTTCAAAACCTGTCCAGGGAATGCTCCTGCTTTCACTCTATTACACTTTATTTTTTGACTTACTCTAAAATACTACGGGGATTCTGCATCCAATTTTTCTCGTACATTACATTACAGTAAATCAGTCACCTCAAACAGCAGCCGTTGATTTATTAATTTCTTTTCCAAATAGTCCCAACGCATAAACTCTTCAAACGCCACGACAGGAATAATGAATCACGGAGCGCAAACGACATGGTGTTTTGTCCCTCGCGTGCTGCAAACAAAGAATACAGTAAGAGCTGTGTTCATCTGAGGAGACGCAGAAGAGTTATAGCCTTTTGTTTCAATCCACGCACACGCCGTGACCGTCCGTCACATTTCTCCCCGTGATGATCCACAGAGAGGAGTGAGTGAGTGAGGTGAGTGATGAAACAAACTGGTTCCCATGCAATTCCCACCAACACCACGCAGATGTGTGTTTGTGTGTGTGTCTGTGTGTGTGTGGAGGGGGGGGGGGGGAGACAACATGAACTGCTTTAATTTTAAGGACCCCGCTGACAGATGCAACAGGGTGCCCTCTGTGATTTAGTTTTATCAACTATTAGCTCACCCCGCCGTTGAGATCCTTATATGTATGGCTTTAGATTGTTTTGTTTGAAATATGGGCAATGAGAGACGCTGTCTCAATGGTGTTTCTCTCCTCTAATGCCCAAGAAAGCTTTTGAGACTGTCAAAGCCAAACAAAAGCAAACAAAGACCAAGAGAAACGGGCCATTCTGGTCTCTCCATTAGTAGAGTGTGATGTATAAAAACATTAAAAAAAAAACGAAAAAACGTCCAAAAATAAGAATATATATAGTGTCTGAAAACTCGACAGATGGCAGATAAGTTGAAAATGGTTAAACTTTAATCAAGCCCCCCCCCCCCCATTCCTCTTCCTCCTCTTCCTCACAATGAGCTGCCAGTGACTTCCCCCTCAGAGTTTTGTGGGATGAATAGCCTCCCTCCATATCACATACACACACACACACACACACACACACACACACACACACCCCTTCCTCCCTGCTAAAATGTTCTATTTCCAGAGTGTCTCCTCCAGATCCTCCTCTCCCTCCAGTCCTCAACTTTCCCTTTTATCCCTCCTCTTCCTCCTCTTCCTCCCTTGTCTTTTAATAAACCATTCACTCTTCCTCAATGTTTTGCACTCATCCAACATCTCACTCCTCTTCACCCCCCTGTTCTCTACCCTCCCTCTCCACCTCTGATCTTACACTCTCTCTCTCTCTCTCTCTCTCTCTCTCTCTCTCTCTCTCTCTCTCTCTCTCTCTCTCTCTCTCTCTCTCTCTCTCTCTCTCTCTCTCTCTCTCATCACGCTGAACTCCTGACCCTCATCTTCCTCTCGCTTCTTGTTCCATCACTTCTTAACATCACATTTTTTGGTGTTTTCTCATCCAATTTTTATGTTGCCTCCTGCCAGCAGGTCAATAGTTTTCTCCCCCCCCTTTTTCTCCTCTCTCTCTCCTCCCCTCGTCTAATACCCTCTCGCCGCATCCCTCTCCTTCCTGGCTATTCTCCTCTCCTCCTCATCCCTATATTCCTCATTCTCCACATTGAACTCAACAGGATGGACCGACACTCTCTAAGTGTACTTGTACAGTGATGATGCAAGCGAGGAGGCTCGTTACCATGCCAACCATCAATGGTGGGGGATTTTTAGTCCAATGCGAAGAGTCTGAATCAACTTCTTTTTTTAAATTCAATAAAAATACAAATAAACATGAATCATACATACTGTTGTCTGGCGGTACAGTGAGGTAGGAAAGTACTTTAGGTGATGTATACATTAATTAAACTGCCATGACTAAAGATTTTCAGAAAAAAGATTTTATTAGCATTAGCATAGTGGCTAAGTCAGAAGAAACAAATAGGTTTAGTGACAAATACCGGACACATAAATCTGACTTTACACAAATTTACTTCAGGACAAATGGTTACACTTAATACACAATCAAATTTGAAAACAGATGTGCGCTTATTGGGTAGGTGTTGAAAGTAAATTATGCCAATGCAGTACAATACAGCATGACTCCCTATTTGAAGAAACACAATGCAGCTAGTAAATTAGCTGGTCATAAAGCTTGTCAGTGCATGGAAAAAAAAAAGCAATCTCATGAAATACCACCATCCTTCAGCAAAGAGTTGAAGACAAGAGCAGCCAATCAGCGAGCCAGACACAAAGCCACAGACAAGGCCAGCCAATTAGAGAGTCAGACAAAACCAGAGACAAAACCAGCCAATCAGTTGTGGGTTTTTTGGGTGTTGTTGAACCATCAAGGTATGGATAATTCCAAAACCTGCCTTATCTGGACATTTAGCTAACGGAAACGAAGACTATCACACAATCACACTCCGGTTCTCTTTCACAGTTTAGAACGTTTTTACATTAATACATTCAGCTCAAGCCTCGCTACCCTCGGCTCCTGACTCTGACAACATGACACTGAGACGAGCCCATCCAAGGTCTTCTGCGAGCGTTAACTGTCACCCGAGAGCCTGTGATGTCTGGTGAAGAGACGTCCACCTGAGATCACAGCCGACTGGGTCGCAGAGGGACAGTGGAGGAGGAGGAGGAGAAAGAGGAGGAGGAGGGCTGCCAGAGCGGCCATCTTGCCTGTTTAGAACCCCAGTGTTGCCTGAAGTCCTTGAGCAACTTCCACAACTCTGACCTCAAGCTTCTCAACTGCTTCCAGCGTGGGAGGTGTTTTTTCTTTGTCGAGTCGTTTTCCTTCAGGTTATCGAGGCCAGAAAACGAGATAACCAACTATAAATATATCTATATATCTGTATATAAATATATAATATTGTTATTGTCGCGTTTTGTTTCAAAATATACACTAATCGAATTGGTGTGCATGTACAAAACTGCTCATGAGGCTCATTCGGAGACGTAGTTCCAGTTCATGTTGAGTCAACATATGAATCTCGAGAAATGTCGAATCATCGATCATACTAAACTGTATAAAAATGTCAGACTGCAAATGTCAAATGTGTAAAAGCCAGCGGAGTGGAACGTGGTCGCCAGACAAAAAAACACAAAGCCGGAATGTCAGACATTTTTCAGCGTTTAGCGTAACATTAGAGGTAGCATCGTTAGCATCTCTGAGTGCAACTGTCAAAGCGTTACGAATGAATTGAGACAGTCAAACCGTTCCACAGAGGGTGACATCTCGCCCGAAGCCATGTGGGATTCGGAAGATCACAAGTACAAACGAACAAATACCCAACAAACAAAAACAAGCACGTTGTGTTTGACCTTTTCGGCCATTTGTGTGAGAGAGGCTGCAATTTAAACCAATGTTCGGATCGCACACTAGATCCAACAAAAACCTAGGACGGACCCATGGCGTCCCTGCTTTACGTTACTGCTTGGGTGTGTCAAGTGTGCGTTTTGGTGGCTCAGTGTATGTGTGTGTTTGTGTGTGTGTGTTGGGAGGATTGGTGAGGGAGGGAGGGAGAGAGAGAGATAGAAATACAGACAGAGAGTGAAAGAGAAAGAGAGCAGGGGAGAGTGATAGAGAGGAAGAAAGAAAAATAAACAGTAAACATATAGGTGGATTGGGTGAGAGAAGAAAGAGAGAGCTAGACAGACAAACAGTGAGAGAGAGATTGACAGACAGACAGAGTGGGAGTAAGAGAGAGGAGGGTTAGAGGGGGGGGGGGGGGGCGTTAATTAGGCTTCCATTGTGGTGGTTTTCAGCGGGGGGGAATTATTTCCTCCAGCACAGTCCCAGGTGACTATGGAGTCCAGCTGATTGTCAACACATTACACTTTGATCAATAACACACACACACACACACACACACACACCTGTTGTCAGTTAAAGGCTAGAAACCACACACACACACACACACACACACACCTGTTGTCAGTTAAAGGCTAGAAACCACACACACACAAAGTCCTGTTAGTGACCACACACACACACAGTCCTGTTAATGACCACACACACACGATCCTGTTAGTGACTACACACTCACACAGACACACACACACACACAGACACACACACACACAGTTGGGGAGCCCTGCACGCTGGCCTCTCCATTCACCCGACACTACTTTCACTCGACTTTCTTTGTGCCGAAACAAAGGCTTCCATGCAGAGCTTCTTCCCTTTCATGTTCCTGCTTGCCGCCACTCAAACGCCGTGACATTACTCCTGTCATTGTCTCATGGTTCACAGTGGACATATTATGTCCACTTCAGCTGGAGTCATGAGAGAAGCAAAACAGCTGAGAATGTGACACTGAGAGACACTGGCCCTCAGTTATCAAACGAACGTAGAAATGAGCGCAAATCTGAACGCATGATTCATCTTACGATAGGACCCACGTGAGATTTACGAAACGTATCGTATCACACCAATCCCAGCATACGAAGGAGCTTGGTGTTGATAAATACGGCGGCTGAGAACAATCGTAATTAACATAACACGCCCCTATAAAAGAAGTCTCGCCCCTAACTTTTACGACATGGAGAAACATCCAACTGCAAAGAAGAAGCAGATTTTTTCAGAAACAGAAATGGAGACACTCGTGTCACTTGTTGATGCCCCCCCACCTGTTTCTGTTGTACCCGTTCCGTTGTATTGCACTAGCGCACTATTGCACCATCTGTACACTTCTTGTATTATATGACTATTTCTCGCACATACTGTTTACAGCCTGTTTCTGCTAGTGTTAGTAACCGTTTACTACCTTAACGATCACTACCTCCACCTGCACTTTTTACTGTCACTTTAATAACTACCGTTAATTACCGTCACTTTAATAACTACTGCCAATTTTCATGTTTTTCAATTTTGCACTCTGCACCTTATTCTGCATTTCTGCATTTCAACCCGCACCTTTATCGCTCATTTGCACTTCTGGTTAGAACGCCAACTGCATTTCGTTGTCCCTGTACTTGTACTCTGCACAATGACAATAAAGTTGAATCTAATCTAATCTAATTAAGGGCAAGCAAAAAAAAACGCTATATGGAAACCTGTTGCAGTCAACAGTGTGCCCCATGTTCAGCGGGCTACGGAAGAGGTAAATAATTAATTGAATAATTAATTAAATGTAAAATTGATGTTAAATTGATCCAGCTTAAAACATTTCACATTTGACCTATAGGCTATTGTTTGCATTGCGTTAAAGTTATTTTATTCCGAATAAGGTGAAGACCTGTCTACCATGTTTCGCCACTGGTCGCACTCGAAAAAGTTGCATACACGAGCTCAGACCTGACGTGAGATTTAATCGCAGCCTGCGCTCACGTTCAAATTGATAAATGCCAAGCTCAACGTGGAAATGAGCATACGTTCATTTTACGCCTGTTTTCTGTCGTACGCTCGTTTGATAAATGAGGGCCACTGTGAGGATCACTATTAATAACACTTATCCCCACAGTCTTCCTTGGTCTCTGCTCCTGATTAGCAGGAGCGATGGGATGCACACTGCCATGATAACAGAGGATGACAGAGACGTGCACTTAGGAGGGACACGTGCACGCTCCTGTGCAGCGTGTGCATCCTTAAGGACATGTGCACGCCCCTGAGCGGACGTGCACGTGTCCTTAAGGATGCCTTTCATGTGGTCCACTTAGGTATTCACATAGTGGCCCGCTGTGGGGCAGACTGGTTCACAGGCTATTTACGATTTTGCCATTTACTATAATTACTGTATTATCTATGCCATAGCATAGCTCATATCTTAATTATATAACATGGCTGGAAGCAAAGTTGTGTTTAACAATGAAGCAGAACTGTATGAACTTATATATAGATATAACTCAGCCATGTCATAGTTTCTAGCCAACTTTGATTAAGGCGTCAACTTTAATTTAGTTATAAGATATATTCTCAATATATACTGTATTTCAACAGAAGAGGTTTGGATAAAATATGATGATGGACATGATACCATCAACGAACAGAGGCTAATATTGGAAAAGGATCAAATCTTTTTCACTTACAGCATATACTTTCATCATTGAACTTATTAGATTCACAAATATGCATTTAATTCAGAGCAGTGCAAGGAGAATGAACAAATGGGTTAATATGTGTTTGTGTGCGTTGTGGTGTTTAAGTGGTAAGATAAGTGATGAAAGGTAGATCAGAGAGAATAGAAAGCCTGAAGCAAAATCTCCTCCGATTCATAATTCAAACGATTCAGACAGGGAATTCCAAAATTATTCTTTTCCCCAGCTGTCTAGTAGAGAGTAGAGTTGACTCTCTCTCTCTCTCCCACTCACACACACACCGAAACCCAAAATTGTACATGACTGACGTGCACACACACACACACACACACACTCAGGAAAAGAAAAATCCTTAGATGAGTATTTCTGTGCTTTGCGTGCGTTGCTACTTGTGTTTTCTAAGTTGTTGACATATTTCAGAACCCTGGACAGCGGCATCTTTGTGCAGGAGCTAAGCCTCAAAATGGACGAGGCAGCTGATAAACACAGAAGGGACTGAAGACGTATGCTGTCTTTGGCCTTTAGAGCACCGGTGTGAGCACGGTAAGGTGATCACTGCAAAACCAAAAATAACAAGTATCCAATGATTTATTATTTATCCAAGATGCTAGCTCCTCCCCCAGCTGCATTACCTTTACCTCGATAAGCCGCTAGCATAAGCTAGCATCTCCTCCAGCTGCCTTCCCTTTCCCTCAATAAGCCGCTAGCGCTAAGCTAGCATCCCTCCCAGCTGCTTTACCTTTACCTTAATAAGCTGCTCGCGCTAAGCTAGTATCACCTCCAGCTGCTTTACCTTCACCTCAATAAGCCACGAGGGCAAAGCTAGCATCATCTCCAGCTGCTTTAACTTTTCCTCAACGCTAAGCTAGCATCTCTCCCAGCTTCTTTACCTTCACCTCAATAAGCCGCGAGTGTAAAGCCAGTGGCTCCAGCTAGTCACCGCGTGCACTTCACAGCCAAGAAGATCTTCCCTTCCCCTCGGACCTTTCTCTCAGACCTGCTAATTAGATTAAAACAAACCAAGCAGATGAGTTGAAAAGGGTAGTGTTTGGGGGGACTGACCTTTTACAACCCTGAGAGAGAAAGCCATTTCATGGGCAGAGAGCATCGGCGAGGGCTGTAGCAATGCTGCCAAGACTCTATACACACACACACACACACACACACACACACACACACACACACACACACACACACACACACACACACACGTGTAGAATTCAGGAAGGCTTCCTATTCCCTGCTGACCCACTGAGCTGGTAAAACAAACAGAGGACCCTGCAAGACTTTAGTAGAGAGGAACTGCGGGGACTATTACAAGATATATAGGTACAGCCATTCAGATGGCCTGATTACTATTGTGCACCAAGCCACCTGTTCCAACAACCAGAGGATCCCCGCAAGCCCCAGCACAGAAGAACAGAATAGTGAGTACATTTACACGGTACATACACGTTACATGTGTGTGTGTGCGCACACACAATACATGCGATTATTAGGATTCCGATAGAAGGCCTGGATAGAAATGGGGTGTGTCCATGCCAGCTGGATAAACACCAGTTTTTTTTTTTTTGGGGGGGGGGGGGGTGTTTGTTTAATATAGGCTGTTGGCTCGAGGCAGAGTCACGGGACCCGGGGTGAGAGGAGCTAATAATGAACAGCCAAGGGGGGGGGGTTCATATTTTCCCGCTGAGTGCTGCCACTCAAACAAGCCCTCGGCTTGGCATTCAGCGCCGGCAGACAGACCGGAGCCCAGGGGATGTTTGTCGGGACTGTTTAGGATGCGCGCGGCATCGCTGACAAAGTTACATAAAAACACACACAGGTTTCCCCTTCAGAGCGGGGACTGGGGATGGTTATGGTTATGGTGTTATGGTTATTAATATGGTGATTATGGTTGGGTCATGATGATGACGATGAAGAGCGAGGATGTTTTATTTGGGAAATTATGATAAGCAGTGGGCTAAGTAATGGTGGCAGAAGTGTTGGTAAATTCCTAGTTAGTCATTAGAAATATGGCGTTTTCGTTAGGATTGCACAGAAAGAACATAGCTCTTAGCTAAGAGCTATATTCCATTGTACCATTATAGCCATTGATAGCTAGCAATCAACAACAACTCAGCCTCATTATAAGCAACAGCGTGACATGGTTTGGCTACACACTCCAACACATAGCGGACGTAGCGCGACATAAGCTAAGCTAGGCTACAGCCGCAGTGAGCCACCATGGGACGGGAATACCTGAGTAGACAGGCGCCCTACAGGACACACGTGCCGCGCGCACCGCCAAGAGGAAAGAGGCGTGCGCGTTGTCATATGTAAGTACTCGTCTCTGTCATCCCTCAACGGCAGGTCTTGGGAGTGGGCAGACACACTCGAGCGAGGGCCACGCAATGAACGCGACAGCGCGCATTCATGCTACGCCGCGGCATTAGCACTACACCACTGCCACTCACTACAAAGGCGAAAAAAAAGATAACAAGCACTTAGCGCTGTTTGATTTGAAATACCGAATTTGAATATGGGATTTAATCAGATGTCAGATGTTAAAGGGGCCTCTTGCTGACTGTGGATCAAAGGCTCGCTAATCTATTTATAGTTTCCATTTGACTGCGATAAATGTGTCAATGGGACTGGAGTTGGGTTTTAGCTAGAACTTACCCCTGCGTGCACACTCACACACAAGCACACATACACACACACACGCACACACAGACACAGACACATGCACACACACACGCACGCACACGCATGCACGCACGCACGCACGCACGCACACACACACAAACACACACACACACACACACGCACACGCACACACACAGACACAGACACATGCACACACGCACGCACGCACACGCACGCACACGCACACACACACACACACACACACACACACGCACACACACACACTCTCTCTCTACCCCTTCACTCACATATTCACACAACAGCACATCACGCTTATGTAACGGATTACGAATGCCCATTATGCACGATGTGGGGAAGAAAAAAATCATAATGGAAATAATATTTCATTATATTTATTTTGGCATTCGGCAGACGCCTACCCTGTAGTCACATTCACACACACATGCGTAATGCTTTTGCCAAAAAGTGACCAACCTAAAATGTTAGAAGACCTTCACACTGGACTTTGAGGCCTGAACCTAGAACTCTTTGTTGGGGATCCAAACATCCTTGCCACGATGCTGTGTCAAGCTATTGCAACTTCAGTCACGTTCTACTTATTGTGTGTTTATTTTCCAGGAATGCAGTCCAACGGATGCCCCAAGTAAGACGTATGAGAAGAGCGGATGAGACAGGTGGAGTAGCTGGAAATGCATTGTGGGTGATATAAGAAACCAGATGAATTTTCCTTCTAGTTTGGTTACTTAATTTTTGCCTTGTGTAGTCTTACACACGCACGCACGTGCACACACGCACGCACACGCACACCACACACACACACACACACACACACAAACTCACTCACTCACACACACTCACACATCCTCTTCCTGCTCCTGCAGCCCTCCTCCTATGGGTGTGTGAAAGCCCGGTGCCTCTTTAAGCAGCCATCCGACCGAATGACTTGGATCACAAGTGAGTAGTTAGGAGCTGAACGTGGCAGGGTGTCCTTCAGCTTTCTCCTCTCAAGACACGCACTCCTCTCTCTCTGTCTCTGTCTCTCCCTCCCTCCACTCTGACTCCTCTCTCTCCCTCCCTCCGCTGTGGCTAAAGACACTGCGGTGGCCCTTTGTAGCTCCACTGGTGGAGTACGGCATTAACACTGCCCAAGGGTATGTGGTTCGAAACCCACTGTAAGTCGTAAGGAACTTTGGATAAAAGGCGACCCAAACAGTGCATTTTAGCATCATTGCTTCTGATGTATCCTCGGTCCGAAGCTGCTTCAACGGCCCCTTTAGGCTGCTACTCTGGCTGACTACACGTACTGGAACAGCGGGTACAACGGCAGTTGACAAAATGGAGGAACTCATCTGGAGATTTAGATATCATGGGGAGCGACTGTTGGAATGCACCCAGTGGGAGGTGTAGTTGTACAAAGCCATACAGGGTTGGCGTAGTTATGAAAAGGTGTAGTTATATAAAAGGTGCAGTTATACAAAGATGTCGTTAGATGAAGGTGTAATTATGTAGAAAGTGTAGTTTGATAAAGTTTCAGGTCAGCGGGGTTACATAGAGATGTAGGTTGCTGGAACCACATCGAGGCATAGATGAAGGTGTAGTTACAGGCGTGGGTGTTAAGATGTCTACCTTGAGTCCTCCGCACTCTGCCGCCGAGCCCTGGTCCACGCCGGTAATGTAGATCCCCAGAGCATACTCAGCACCCCCTCGGATCATCAGACCCAGAGACCGGCCATCATCCAGCACCAGGTTCACCTAGGAGAGAGGCAGAGGGAGAGAGAGAGACACAGGGTTAGCATGAAGAGAGAGAGAGAGAGAGAGAGAGAGAGAGAGAGAGAGAGAGAGAGAGAGAGAGAGAGAGAGAGAGAGAGAGAGAGAGAGAGAGAGACAGACAGACAGAGACAGAGAGCAAGAGAGAGAGAGACAGGGTTAGCATGAAGAGAGAGAGAGAGACACACACACACAGTTAGAACAGGGAGAAAAAGACAGGGAGGGAGCCACTGGGTTAGCATGGAGAGAGAGAGAGAGAGAGATCGAGAGAGAGACAGAGTTACAACAGGGAGAGAGACAGGGTTGCCATGAAGCGAGAGAGAGACATGGACAGAGTGAGAACCAGAGGGAGAGAGTGACAGGAAGAGTAGAGTGGAAAAGGCAGGGGTCAGCGGGCCAGAGGAAGAAGGTGGGACAGCATTGGGTGCTCTTCTGACGAAGTAAATCAGTGCCGACACAGAGCAGGTGCATCACTTTAACAGACCAATCAGTCTGATGAAACAGTCACAGGCTGTCGAACACACCCCAGTGCCCATTCAGACACAAGTGTGATTCATCCAATCATAACATTGAGTTAATATTTCCCAAACGCTAACCATGCGAACAATAAATAAGACTGCAAAACCATGAAACAGAGGTTCTTTGATGAGATAAAACATGATATACCACACATCTATCAGCTGTCTTTCTGTGTGTGTGTGTGTGTGTGTGTGTGCGTGCGTATGCGTGTGTGTGTGTGGCCAATGTAGGTCTGCCCCCTACTTTCCGGCAGACCCCTGTTTTAAAAGTCATAAATCAACCCGGAAACCTGGAAAAGGTCCAACGGCTTCAGGGACTAAACCATACATCTCCCTCCATCGCTCAGCTACACAGCAGTCCAAAATAGGGGTGGTGAAGGTGGTGGTGGTGGTGGTGGGGCGGGAGGCTTTTATTCTGAAAGAATCTGCTGACGCTGAACGTTAGCTGTCAAGGCAAAGCTAACAAACGGCAGGGTCCTGATCCGGACCAAACCGGTCCCGCTCCCCTGTGCTTTGTGAGGCTAACGCTGTTAGTCCTCATCACAGTCCAACGCCGGCCGCCGGCTCGCGGTTAGCCTGGGAGCTATCAGGAGCCAGCGATTGATGGGCTGGTAAAAGCAGAGACTGGTAAAAAAAAAACTAAAAAAAAAACGTCTTAGCATGATTACTAATAGAGAGAAAAAGATGCCCTTGGGCAAGGCAGTTTCGTTTGGATAAAAGAGCGGAATATTAGACTTTTATAATGTAATAGCAGAATAAATATCACGTTTAATAGAGATTCTTTGGCAGTGTGTGCTAAAAAAAATACGGGACGATGCAATTAAAGTGTGAATTCATAAAGAGGACAGTATGAGTTAAAAATGTCCTCACTATCAATCTAAAAATAATCTGCATGTTAGCATGATTACATAATTACAATTTTGTAATTTTTTTTTTTTTTTTACATTTATGACTTTTAGCTTTTTATCTGAGCACATATGACTTGGAATTTGAATAAATCTGCACAAAAAAGTTGTTCCCTTATATGCCTTTTGTAATACGGAGTGGATGGTGGATGGTTGGTGGATGGTTGTGCACACTCCCATTCGTAGTGTCACAAGCTGGTAGTGAATCGAAATGTCTTGTAATGTCTTGAGCAGATATCATTGCTACTTCTTGTATGGTTTTGTGTTTCACAATGCATGTGGCTTGTTTTGGGTTGTTGAATTACAGCTACTGGACACTCCCACTTGTGACATCACAATCAGATTGGTCTCAGAATGAGTAATGGCCCTCACACAAGGTAAAATATTGTAGCATTTAATGTCAGCATTTGTAGCAGGAAATAAAGGGAGGGACACCAAAGATGGCTGACTTCACTAAGGACAAGAATATTGCTTGCAGTTAGAAAAAATACATAATTTATGACCAAAGGCATGACTTTCTACATAAAAAAGGATTAAATACCAGGAAACTCGAAATGCAGCCAAGCTACAAAATATAGTGAAAATATAGTGAAATTGTGCTTATGCTTATGGGATCCAAATGTCAATGCAAGTGCAATCTGAAATATCCAATTTCAAGTGTTATAAAGAAACCAGAGATGTGGAAACAACGGCTTTTTGAAGTACACCCTATGCATAACCAAACATAGGTTCTCAACATAATTTCTTTGGTGTGAGAGCCTTAGAAGAAATTGGCCCCAGAGAACGCATTTTCCAGAGTCTCCTCATTCTGAAGGAAGCAATGGAGGGAGTCCATTTGAATCTTCTCACGTCTGTACAACTTCACACGTCTGTACATTGGGGGGGCTACAGCAGACACTTCAGATCAGATTAGTGCGGCACAATGAATAAAATACATTCAATAGAGACACAAAAGGCACTGCTTAGGAAATACGCACAGAAAAGGGGAACTGCATCGGTAACAGAGCTGGCAGAAGTTCACGGTAAAATATATCTATATGGTAAAAGGTACAAAGTAGCAGCGAGGGTGTTTCTCATCTCTCATAGCCTTATTTTGAAAAGGCTCAAACCTTCGATCGGCTCAATCCTCAATGGAGGAAATATGTGAGAGGTCTACGTTGTGGGGACAGCGAGTCTGAACATACGTACGTGAGTGAGTCAGACGCATCCTTAGACGCGGCATTCATCGAAACGGCAGACAAGATGGCGTCAGATGCACTCTTGTCTGCACCGACGGTCACAGTGGATTCGAAAGAGCGCTGAACTACAATTCATTTCAAGGGAGCGCTGGGATACGACTGCTAATTAGTAGACTGAAAGAGCATTTACAGATTATATGATTGATAATTGATTATTTAATTTAGTTATATCAATTTGTCATATCAAGTAAAAAATACTTGTTCCAAATAATTTTGGAATTGTACTGCTTAAGGCTTTGGGAAGATACATATTCATATTTAGCTGCATTTCTGTTCATCTGCAGTTGCTTTTGTCTTATCTGTTTGTATCATTACAACACGAACACTCTCTCTTGGCTGCCTGTCAGAAAAACCGAACACATTTATGTTATTGCTTCGTCGCAATTAAGTCAGGACATTTACGGTGGAAATGACTCAATAGACTAAACGACGAATGAAATGACTGCAAGACAACTCACAACCTCAGACGACACAACTCCCATAAGGATTATGTACGAAGTAAAAAAGCCAAAACACAGGATGGCACAGGACAATATGGGAAGAGAGCCAAGGTCAAGGCAGGTGAGGGCATGGGGAATACAGCTTTAGCTCTTCCACATCCCAAGGCTGTTGCGATAAATGTTCCGTGTTCCGTTTTCCGATAAATCAGTGGTCACTTACCGGAAAAGTGTGCCCGGTTCACCTGAACACTCGCCCGTGAACCAACTATTCATTGATTACCACTAATTACTGATTACCCTTCTAAATCAATGAAGCAACTATATTTTTCTTTCACTTTCATTCACTCTGTTTACAAAAAGAAACTTGAAGCAGAACAATTACTTATAGTGATAATATAACATTTCCCCCAAAAAAACCTTAACCTTGTTTACATTGACACTAATCAATTGAAAATGCATTTGTATACATTTTCCTTGCACCAAGACATGTGTCCCATCCACTCCAATTGAAAAGTGCATTTGTATGGCCACTGTAGCCACAAACTCTAACACTGAGGCCATGACAATCTCCTGACATCTTTGAGGTGTAGATTAATTCCATCCTTGCGGACTCGTCCACTTCCCCCGCCATGGCTAGCCGATCCATAACTCTCCACAGTGGTGCCCTTCACCTTTTCACGTACACCCATTGTTTCATCAAATATGCTCGGTTCCAGTTTTTGGTCAGCTAAAAATCAGGTCACGATAAAATATTTGATATCTTTCCTACTTTAGAAAGGGTGTAAAAGGTAGTAAACTCAAATGAATCTTGTTTTATACTGCACTTGTTTTATATTAGCAAGCTAAGCAAGCTTCCAGTTTTTTACATTTGAAAGCACTCGATTAACTTGCTTTGCTTTAAAAGGTTGCCGTCAATACTTAGATGTCAAATTCAACTAACTGTACTATACTGAACCCTCTCGAGTGATAAATTAAGTTAAGATAAGTTCCACATGACATAGGACACGCTTCAATAAGCTTCAGTCAATACGAGACAAGACATGTGTTAACATCAGCCCTTCTTGGATCTGGGTATCCCCCTGGGAGATGCTACACAAATAACAAAGTGACCACATGCCTGGGCTAAAAATGGATAAGACCGTGGACAGTGATGTGACCTCAGGCTTAGAAATATATGGATCGGAGGACGCAGACTTTATGGAGCTTCATGATGTTTTACCTCCAAATCCATCGATGTGACAAATATTATGATGTTATGATATTCAAAGGGTCTCCATTTTACCACCAGGTGTGACACTGGTGGTAAACCATGGATTACAAGCGATTTAAAAATCTACCCCTGTGTGACATCACAAGTGAGTGTCCACCCGTGTGATGTATGATGAATGGATCGACCCACCAGCCTATGCAGTGGACTATCCCGACTGGTAGGAAAGCAAAGTGAAGGCTCATCAACAACACAGCAGGTGGTGGAAAAAAATAGAGGCCTTTTAAACTCCAGGCAGTCACATTGGTTTTCTCATTAGCGACAAAGTGTGTGAAATGGGAAGGAGCTACGGTCGCTGATTAACAGTCAGGAGATGGACTCAGTGATGTGAGGGCCCCAGTCTGATGGGTTCATAATCGCCCAACACAGAGCAGAAATAGAGCCAATGGACACATTGCTGGATAATCAATACAACTACAATTTCTTCTGATGGCCATCAGTATACGCTGTGTCAAGAAAGGACATAACGTTCATGAATAATACTGACAGCTTCGCAATACTGAAAAAAAACTGCATTTGCTTCTTTGGCGTACTTTTAAGGAACCAATGCCCTTTCTCAACTTAAAATGGAAGTTTGGGGAAAAGTTAGATGCTTTTTTGGGGTATTTTCTGTATTTTCTGACCATGGTGATTCTGGGATTTGACACTCGTTTGACGACCGTGGCAGAAGGCAGGATGCTGTCCAGGCTACGGTCTATCTTGGACAATGCCTCTCACCCTCTCTTTTCCACACTGGCCCAGCGGAGGAGTACCCTCAGCAGAAGACTCCTCTCACCGAGATGCACCACAGAAGAGTGACACAACAGGAAATCACCCCTGCCTGTGGTCATCAAACTATACAACCCGTCCCTCTGAGAGTCAGCCACCCCTCTCTTTAAGTGGTCACTTATCACCTTAGTCGCTTTATAGCTGGTCATTCACTGACCCCACTTACCTTATATGCTATTTCTTTGTATATGGTATTTACTTTCTATAGTGTATGCCTAAATGTATGTATATTTATGTATATTGTTACATATTTTTATATTATATATTCATATTTATCACTCCTATACTGTTTTTCACTTCGACACTGTCTTTTCTTTTCTTTTCCCTTTACCATCCAACTGGAGTATTGTAACAAGTGCAATTTCCCTCAGGGATCATTAAAGTATTTCTGTCTTTCTGTCTGTCTGTCATTGTCCCATAAGTCAGCTGAGACGGGTCATGGAAAGGTCTGTCATGACCGACATCACATGAGTCTATCGGGAACACGAGGCTGAAAGTGTGGTGGGTGTCTGAGTGTTGTGTACACAGGGATGCCACCGAAACAACAGAGTGTTTTGACAGAGAAGCTGACCTCACAAACTACATCTTCTGTATCCTCAGGGGGGGGGGGGGGGGTTGCACTGACATTCAGGACACGTTCCGTCAAGCTTACAGTAAAAACACCATGCCGATGGTGCCTTTCTCAAGTATTCGCTGCCTCATGGTGTAGTTCACCAAGGCAACGTCAAAACCGTGAACGACAAGAGCGACATACTGGAGTGCAACTTTCACAAATGTTTGCTGCTCGGCACGTGAAGAGAGTTTACACACCAACGTATGACGACTAGATGCAGACGCAGAGGGATGGACATCAAAAGTGAAGCGCCGGTAATTGCGAACTTATAGCCTTAGGGCTGTCCCAGGCTTACGATCGCGTGATAGTGGACTGCGAAGTGGACTGTGCAGAGTGTTCTGCCAAATTAGGTGAGATTCCATTCCGTTGGTATTAACAGTGTCCACTGCAAAGAGAACTACACTAGGGGGGGGCTAGGGAACATAGCTGCATCACTTCACCGATGAAGAGAGGTAACTGTCAATGAGACGCGTCAGAGCGAGAGTCCCAAAGTCATCAAAACCTACTTTTAAACATTTGAATACATTAACCACAGGCAACAGGAGTTTGAAGATATTTATTTTGAAGGGTAAAAATAGTTTTGAGCAATGCTAGCTACATGAGCATGCCATAAGCATCCTATTTCTTGACTTGAGAAACAAAGATCTAATCAAAGTGCAACGTTAACACTGTCTAGAAAAGAAAATACTTTATTAATCCCAAGCTGGGAAATTGCAAAATAACGTATGCAGGGTCTGCTGTTGATAACGTATGCAGGGTGTTCCAAATCAAACCATTAAGAACGAGTACCCTTTGTTAAGTACCCCTTGCCTTCTGTACTCTGCACTGCACAGTAACTAGGGAGTAGGGAGTAGGGCATAGAGTGTAGGAAACTTTGCAATCGGAACGCAACCTTACTGTTTAGAAGTATAAGCTTTGCCTAGCGTACCCATTTCCCCAAATGCAATGTTTTGGCTAACTTAGAACAAATCTTAAATGTTTGCAAACTAATTTCTTGCTCCGTTTATTTTCCTTAATTGTATGGATCTAGTCTAATAGTCAGTGTCATGAAATGGAAATGTGTGCATTGTGCATACATATGCATTCATATTTATTTATTGTTATACATATTTTAACTGATTTTCTCTTGTTTGGGTATCAGGCAATACTTTTAGCAGCAGTAATAGTAGTAGATATGTTTTCTGTGAAGATTGGACTTAGAAGCAATTAATATTTGTATTGATATCTGCTTAGATGTGCAAAGGGTTCACATTTTTATTTCACATATTTCAGTTCATGTTGAGAATACTTAATTAGTTAATTAGATAAGGTGGTGGTTCACAACATAAAAAAGAGTGATCAGATAAAAACATGATTCAAGTGATTAATTGCTCAGTCAAAGTTTGGAATGGCAATAAATGGGACATTTTGTGCTATAATAAGTCTTCTGCAAGCCTATTTCATTTTAGTGCAGGTATAGCTTGCATGACTTGTTATAGATGACCACAAACACTTGCACAGGTTTAGTTAGGTTATGCATGTTATCCACTTCATGCCAGCCTCCTCAGATTAAAGCCTGTACATTGGATTTATGTTGGTGTAGCATGGCAGGGACTGCCTTAAACCTTGCTGTCTGATCTGCAAAACAAATTATGACTGTAACAGCATTAAATATGTCAGAACGGTCATTTTCTTACTATATCAGTATATGCTCTAATGTAAGGTATACTAAATTCAGATTAGTCATTTTATCAACTAGTCAGTTAATTGAGAGAGAGATAAACCAGGGTTTGAATACTTTACGGTTTTGTTTGGCAGTTTACTTTTTGACAGCATTTTACAACTTAATAGGGACTTAACTTATGTATAGCTAACTTTTGTAAATGAGCTCAGAAAAAGTTTTCATAGTTAATGTTAGCCTACGAAATTGGACAGTAATTTGTATGCATGTAGCCCATTCATTATTCATTCTTTATCCCATCGTTGAATGTAGAATATTAATGCAGATAAAAACTTCTGTGCACTGTGCTCATCAACAGCCGCAAAGTGATGGCAGAAATTCCAATGGTAAACAAAAAGTAAAGACCTAAAACATAATACAGGGAACCCAAAGAACCGCAAACCAAAATAGGAATTGATGGAATTTGAGGGGGTTTTTTTTTCCAACAGTTTGAGAGAACAGCAGAAAATATCATTGTGTTTCACTCCTCTCCCGAGAGGAACAGTGAAGTCCTTTCCTTTCCAGGATGCACCTCACAGCCGCTGTTTGATCGACTAGGCTGTTGGGACTGGTAGGGAGGCATCCACTCAGCATCCTTAAAGATGGACCTCAGAAACTAGAGACAGTGCTGGATGAACAATGCTCAGGACTTCCACAAAGGTCTGGCAGCAACAGACCAAACTAGACTCAACTTGAATGTGAGCGTATACTTCCGTAAAACTAACCCTAACCCTAACCCTAAACACTATCACTATAGTCATAGTGAAACATGGGACGACATGTCAGGTATTTCAACATATATCCCTTAAATCACTGTATAATATATTCATTAGGTAATGAAGCCATGGGTTTTATCCAGATAGATGTCATTCAGGAGCTGGTTGATAGTAGGCGTTGCTCAAGGTCAAAGTCACCTACAGGTAGACAGGAGAGCAACTTGACTGAAAACAGGACTTTTTGAGATGGGTATGGAACAGCTTCTCCCCCTGTAGTCAATATGTAGATAATACTTACATTGTATGTACAAAAATACAAAATACCTGTAAGGCTGAAGGATGCCAACAGGTAAGCTGCAGACATTGGAGGCTGACCCTGAATTAATAGTTAAAGTAAATATTAAAGTATTTAAGTATATTAAAGTAAAAAGAGTGAAAATACAAGTGAAAATACAAGAAACAAAAGCCGTCAGCTCAAACAAAGGCACACCGGCGAGGACATCGGGGATCGAACCCACAACCTCACGGCCGACAGGCGGTCAAACACCCCAAAACCTGCAACCCTATCCCACCGGTGGCGCGCAGAGAGAGAGAGAGACGCAAACAGGGAAGAACAACAACATAAAAACCCAACAGCAACCACACGTGTGACTGCACCACCCCCCACCCCAACCCCACCCTCACCCCGGAGGCCCCACCTTCTTCTCGTCGCCGTCCTGCAGCAGCTGCATGTTGCTGCGCCGCTGGCTGTCGGTGCGCCGCAGCGTGTTGCTGCGGTGCTCGGGGAGGTCGGGCGGCGGGGAGACGCCGCGGCCCTGCGGGTCCACCCAGGTGTACACGTGGTTGGTGACGTAGCCCCCCGGGATGCGCCCCACCGAGCGCACGTGCAGCGACAGCTTCTTGCTGCCCTTCAGCACCTGGTGGGAGGAGGAGGAGGAGGGGGGGGGGGGAGGAGGAGGAGGGGGGGAGGAAGAGCAGAGAGAGTAGAGGAGTGGGGGGGGAAGAGGGGGGAGAGCAGAGAGAGTAGAGGAGTGGGGGTGAGGAGGAGGAGGGAGGGGAGGAAGGGCAGAGAGAGTAGAGGAGTGGGGGGGAGGGGGGAGGGGGAGAGCAGAGAGAGTAGAGGAGTGGGGGGAGGAGGAGGGGGGGAGGAAGAGCAGAGAGAGTAGAGGAGTGGGAGGGGAAGAGGGGGGAGAGCAGAGAGAGTAGATGAGTGGGAGGGGAAGAGTGGGGAGAGCAGAGAGAGTAGAGGAGTGGGGGGAGGATGAGGAGGGGGGGAGGAAGAGCAGAGAGAGTAGAGGAGTGGAAGTGAGTGGGACAGGAGAGGAGAGGAGAGGAGAGGTGGGCGGGAGGGAGGAGGATGGAGAGCACAGGACAAGCAGGAGGAGGAGGAGATTATGGACAGGAGGGCGGGTTGGAGAGGATATAAAGGAAAGCAAAGGTTGGAGAGAGGCGGTCAGTGCAGGGTTCAGAGAGCGAGAGCCACAGATCAAAACAAGGCACAACAAAGAGGTATGTCTCGGAGCACGGACATGCGGTACGACCCCAAGTCAATATGTTTCAGGCCGCGGCCGGACCGAGCGGACCTACTTCAAAGTGCAATGTCCTGGGAGGAACTAGACAATCTATATCCCAATCAATTCATCTGCACTTGTGATGGTGAACACTTCCAGAAGAGGCAACCCCTCAACAAACATGCACACACTCACACACACGCACACAAATACACACACACGCACACACACTTGTACAGACACACACAGCATTCTATTCCAAAGATTGATTTGTGAAGACATGCATAAACATGGAAACAGACACCGCACACATTTGCAAATTCATACACTCTAAGCCACCGCAAATACCACCTTATGACGGAATAAGATCACACACAAACCCACTTGCATACAAAGACTCCCTCACTCACTCACTCATCACACAGTCACATATGCACAGACACACACACACACACACACACACACACACACACACACAGAGCGAAGAACAGAAGTCGCTGCCAAGTCGGAGAGATCTGCGTTTGTTGTATGTTTTCACCACAAAAACAAATGGCGAACTCGCGGGGCAAACTCATTCATTAGCATGTGTGTCGGAAGACACCCCGCTCACACGCGAGTGAGATCCTGAAGCCCAGCGCTGAGCAGCCTGCGCTCCTGACACATTGTTTTCCCTGAGAGTTTTGCGGAGTGGAAACACAATCAGCTAGAAACAGCTTGCAGGGGAAAACAGAATTAGAAACGTATTTATAAATAAAAATAAAAATAAAAAAAAGGGATTACCCTTGGAGCAGTTCATCACACGAAAAAACACGCTCCAGGTACCCAATCGACTGCAAATCCTTGAGCCGAGGCTGGCGTTTAAAGGACCTGGAGAGGGCCGTTCCACCTCCTTCACCTGACGAATCCCCCAGTGAAACAGGACCCGGCTTTGGGGTTCGGAGAGGCGTTGGGCTGCGTATTGATTGGTCGGAATGTGATAAATGTGTAGCCCCCTGTAACGGTGCTGTTAATATTATGTGCGTTATGGTTTGAGCGGACTTACTCATCAGGTTTTGTCTCACTATTACAAAAACTTGCCTCGGTTGCACGTAAAGTTAGCTGACCAGGTAAAAAAGGTTATTTTCCATGTTCACTTTAAATTGGCTGCTTACAAGTCAAAGCACACCATCACAATAACAATACCTACATTCACTAACGGCAAAACACTTGTATTGTTATTGTTGGGTTAAATTTGCTGACATGGTAAAAAGTTAATTTTTCTTCTTTTTTTTCTCAATCTAGATTTACTTCACCGAGATGCACAACAGAGCGACACAGGAAATCATTCCTGCCTGTGGTCATCAAACTATACAACACCTCCCTCTGATAGTCAGCCACCCCTCCTCTTTAAGTGGTGACTTATCACTTTATAACTTGAACATTCACTGACTTCACTGACCTTTACCTGCTATTTCTTTGTGTATGCTATTTATTTTTTTATATGCCTAGACTTATGTATATTTATATTTATATTTCACTGTTATATACTTCTATACTGTTTTTCTCTGCCTTTACCATTAAACTGGCATATTTGTAACAAAAGCAAATTCCCTCAGGGATTAAAGTACTTCTATCTGAATGTCTGTCTGACTTGCAGCAACAACTTCACTTCACTTGCAGAGCCCCTGTGACACCAAGACACTCCACCCAGGTGAGCAGTTCAGGACCACCAGCAGCAGCCCGTCAGGCACAAGGCCAAGTTCGTACCGAATCGCGCTGAATAATCAGCGCCATGATTGGCGGCTGATCGAAAACCCGGAGGTGACGCAGCAAAAAAAAAGTCAATCACTGATCACTCGCCAAAACCATTTAAAAGGGCCTCCGTTAGCACCCCACAGGGATGCTAACGGAGGAGGGATCGAGCCACCTCGATTACCCAGGTGGACTGCGCGAACCGCCCCGTCGGCTGATCTTTCCATCAATCAGGCGACTGATCCGGGTGGATGCCGCCTCTTGTGATGTCTCGACAGGGAGCCCTTTAAACAGGGATGCTATCTGGGTGGCTGGGTAGAGACGCTGAGACACGGTGCGTGGTGAGGGGAACCGCGCCAGCAGAACGACAGCAGCCCCCCGGAGGAGACCGACGTGAAGACCCGGGTGGAGTGGAGGTGTTCCCGGTCCTCAACCCCCCCCCCCCTCACCCCGCACTCCCACACCGTTCTGAATAAATCACTTTTGCATTTTAACCATAACTGGTGTTCTTATCTGGCGTTTCCCAGC
>JAXIVH010000017.1:558657-589392 GCA_036785325.1 Urophycis tenuis
TCTCCCCTCTTAGCTCCTCTCTCCCCCCTCTTAGCTCCTATCTACTCCTCGTAGCTCCTCTCTCCCTCTCTTAGCTCCTTTCTCCCCCTCTTAGCTTCTCTCTTCCCTCTTAGCTCCTCTCCCCCCCCTGTTGGCTTGTCTCTACCCCTCTTTGCTCCTCTCTCACCCCCTCTTAGCTTCTCTCTCCCCTATCGTGGATCATCTCCCTTGTAGTTTGTCTCTTGCACCCCGCATACCTCCTCTCACCTCCTCGTCACTCCTCTCTCTCCCTCCTTGCGGCTCCCTCTCCCCACTGAGCTCTCGTCTCACCAGCCTCACAACCACTGACATCGCCAACCATCACCATCTCAACCAACAATCATCCCCTCCGCGACCATTATCATCATCATCATCACCCCCACCGCAACAACAAACACCATCAGCACCATAACCATCTCCACTACCCCATCGCGCCAAAACAACCCCCCTAAGCGTTACCATTTCTTCATTACCATCGCCTCCTCCCCTCAACCACCACCACCACGGTCTGCTCCTCCACCACCACCCGCAACCCCACCACCGCTACTATTTCCCCTCTATCATCATCAGCAGCCCTTCCTCCCTCAACCAGCATTAGTTGAGGGAGGAAGCGGCTACCTCCCGCGGCTAACAACACACCACCAACTCCTCCATCACCGGTCTTACAGACAGGACATACAGACAGCCAGACAAGCGATCCGCCGTCTCCACCCCAACCAACACACCAACTCACCGGCAACGCGGCCAGACCCAGGACTGACTGCTGCCAGTCAAGAGAAGTCCTCCATCACCACCGCCGATCCAACTGTCAGACACCGTCCACCGCAATCAACACCTCCGCTGTCAACACCGCCACCACTATCAGGCCCCGGGCCTGACAGCTCAGGGCCCCCCGACAGCCCGGCCCCTTGCGAGGCAACAACAGCCCCTGGCCACTGCAAAGGTCAAACACTGCCGTCCAGCTCCAGGTCTGCATGATGATGGTGTGGTGGTGATGATGATGATGATGATGATGATGATGATGATGATGATGATGATGATGATGATGATGATGATGATGATGATGATGATGATGATGATGACGATGACGATGATGCATTGGCAGAGGAAAACATCCACGCATTCTTAAACACAGCCGCAGGGGAGTCGCAGGGGACATAATCTGGAGGAGCATCCCCACCGAGACAAGGACACGAGCAGAAAGCCCAGAGCGCAGTCTGTGTAATAGAGTGGCTGTGCCTGGAATGCGCGCCCGGGTGTGTACTTGGGAGTGTTAAAGTGTATGCGGCGGATGCTGGATCGACGCGGGCTTTTACCCCGAGTGCCGTTACAAAAGCGCATTCCCGAGCATGGGCGTACCTGCGAGGGCTTTGAGCCCTTAACCGTAGCTAGTGTTTAGCTAGTGTTTCTGCCATGCTCTCGCTATATATAGGACAGCATGAGTGTTTGAGTGTAATGTAAGGGGTATATATATATATATATATATATATATATATATATATATATATTTTGGTTGTAACCTTGTTGTCTTGTTGTTTCATGCTTGGCAGGTCTCGATAAAGAGGTTACCTACTTAGCGACTTAATTAAAGGTTGAATAAAAAAACAATGTGTCAGGCCATGGCGAAGGGTAGTTTCAGGCCTGTGTGTGTGCGGGTCTGTCTTTGTGTGTCTTGACCTGTGTTTGTGGAGGAATGTTGTAGCGGCCAGGTTATTCTGAGCCGCGCGTTGATACAGTTAACACTGGAGCAATACCACCCTCATGAGACTAAGTACAACACACACACACACACATAGTGGGGATATAAATAATGGAAAAAAATAATGTACTGCCTCTCCATTATGCAGTATGCTACTTAGACTAACAGACGTACATTTGTGCAGCTCTGACAAATGCTTTACACAGATGGAAACAGGACAATACATTGACTTAGACTGACAGTTTGATATGTGCCCACAAACCAAATCAAAGATGATTTACTGGCAGCGGCCTGACAACTTAAAAGTGCAGCAAATTAACAACTTTAATATTAAGAAAGATATTCTAAGGTCAACTCTATAAAACTTTTCTTATTAAAGAGTAGAATCAGCTGGGAGAACCCAATCAAAGTGGTCAACACTATTAAAAGCAGAACCAACCCCCCCCATCCCACACCCACACACACCCACACACACACACACACACACACGAAAAAGTGAGGAACTCACCAGCCTCCACCATGAACTGAAGATCACTAGACTTTCTCAAGGGCCCTTGTGATGTGGTGCGGCATAGCTCAGTGAGTACAGCGAGTCGACCACTAACTGGGCTGGTTGGCGGTTCGATCCCCACCTCCAACTGTCCACACGTCAAACCCCACAAATGTACTGATTGTACGTCGCTTTGGGCAAAAGCGCCTAATAAATTCTTCACGATGCTTGTATTTTGTTAACAGATGGCGATAACACGTTAAAACATGCGATCAACAGTAAAACCCCCACCACCAACCATTAAAAGGACGAAGAGACGACAGGATACTTCCAAAGTGTCTGAGTAATTAACATCTACAGCCAATATCGGCATTCTAATTGCTAAAGTGTGTCTAACACGTGTTGAAATGATTTAAAACAACTCGATGCTGTCGGACACACTCAGCTAAAGCTCAATTCCTGTTCGCACAATTTCTCTCCTTCTGTCATGAGGCGCTCTGTCAACATAGCCAATCCATTTCAGCGCTTTGTTTTTGCACATTTTCAATGGCGTGCCAATGTCATGGCAACGATGAATGCCTCATTAAGCATTCTAGGGACGAAACGTCTCGTTAATGAAAGTTTCCGAGAGGTGAAGAGACGGGGCTGATAAAATCACCTCTCATTAGTCAGTCACTTTCGTCATCATGTGCTTCATGAGAAGCTATAATTTGTTACCCGCTAATTCTCTGTGAAAACACAGCAGAGGAGGACGCACTGAGGGCCCTGGCAAGGGGCGAGCGATCACGTTCTGAATTTTGACACACAGGCCAGATGCGCTTTGACTGGGAAATCCCACTAAAACGCCTCTTTCACTGAAACAAATTCCTTCCTTGAACCTCTCTCATCTCTCTCTACCTCTACCTCTCTCTACCTCTCCCTCTGCCCTCCTCTCTCTCTCTCTCTCTCTCTCTCTCTCTTCTCTCTCTCTCTCTCTCTCTCTCTCTCTCTCTCTCCTCTCTCTCGACTCTCTCTCTCTCTCTCTCTCTCTCTCTCTCTCTCTCTCTCTCTCATCTCTCTCTCTCTCTCTCTCTCTCTCTCTCTCTCTCTCCCTCACCCTCTCTCTCACCCCTCTCCCCTACTGTTTCCCACTCTCCTCCCTCCTCCACATCTCTCGTTGCGTCTCCACTGCTCCTCCAAAACTTTTCTCTCAACTCGACCTTTATTCCACCTCTGTCTCTCCCCATCCGCCCGTCTATATTAAAAGCCCCCCTCACTCACATCCAATGTAATAAAGTCAATCCTTCTTTTCAACACAGAACCACTTATCTCCTCTTTGGGTCCATAAACAAGCCACCTTGTCACCCCCCCCCCCCCCCCCCCCACTCTGGCATTAGAATATGTCCTAATCTAATCCATCTCAGGCCGCGCTGTCTGTGATTACTGCAGATTATGCTGACCTTGGGGGTTCTGCAGGGGGGGAATTAATGTCCCCTTGTGGGGTGGGGGGGCTGAGGCTGAGCAATATGGAAAAGTTAATATCACGATAAATCGTGAAGAACTTAACACAATGTAGAGAAATATCACGATATGCTTATGAATTAAATGCACCGTTCTAAAACAGTCTGAAGGTTATTACATTCAAATATATGGAAATGTCAAATATGGAATTAAACTAAAACTAGTTTTGCCTTCTCTCATATCGTCTCATCGTTATTCATGAAACTTGGTAGTATGATAAGTCCATCTCTTCATCTGTGACGATACAATACCATTCAAAGATGATATTAATACGATCAAAATATTGCCCAGCCCGAGGCTTAGCTACCAGATTGAATGATTTCATCTCGTTATCTGTGTCTTTGTCTTTCATTGATAATGATTCGGTCCAAAAGCCTGTCTCTGCCAACTCTAAACATGTATCCTGATTTCAGTGAGCATGGCTCTGCAGCAGGTGAATGAGATGAAAAGGGTGCACAATATTTATTATGGCCAAACAATTGTGAATTGTGCCCACTTTATTCATCCCTAACATGTACTTTCAACTGAGGATAATCATCCCATCAAGAATGCACAATTGCAGATATAACAGACTCCAGACATAATCGCTGTTTAAACTACTGCACATGGCGATCAATGGGAAAGCGCAGGTTACTTGAAATCCATTTCAAGTCGACAACAAAAAACATGCGTCAAGTAATGCGACGAGCACACATGATCATACAAGGAAACACAGCACGCATGCAGAAACATGGTTTTCTTCATGTTGACGCCACAAGTACACACACTCTACTGTGCTAACAGGAAAATATCCACTCTCCATATTCTCCCACAGCGTTTAGTATACAGCATGGAAATATCACCGTGTGCAAGTGGCAATCTGCATTGTGCTACAGCAGGCATGATTCACAGCTTGGCTAATGGATGTAAACAGACACGCTAACAGTTCGCAGTGTATTGCACTGCAGGCTTGACTAGTGTTCAGCTATACTACATAACTACACTGAAGCCAAGGAGAGACACACACACACACACACACACACACAGGCCAGGGATGGTGTAGACAGAGTTTTAAAAGCCTGCAGCTGTGGAGGGAGGGGGAGAGCGAGCGAGAGAGCAAGAGAGCAAGAGAGAGAGAAAGAAACACATTAATATAAATAGGCAAAGACCAAGAGATATAAGTGAAAGAATTGGGATGGACAGAGACATACATAAGCAAAGAGTGAAAGTGATGGAGAGACGGGAGAGGCAGAATTACAAGAAGTATTGCACTATATGTACCATTAGCTTCCCAGATTCAGCACATTTGTTAGTAGTATATTCAAAGGCACACCAAAAAGCACCAACATGAGTCACTCTTCCAAAGCGACCCAGGGATGACGGGTACAGGAGAGTCGTTGGACATCTTGCGGGAGGAGGCCTGAAAGTGGGCCATGGATGGACTGGAACCCAGAGCCTTTCGTCTGGGACTCAAACACAGGAGTGTCCAGGCTATCCTCCTTTGCAATCCTGCGTATATACTTGTGCTGTTGCCTCATTCTCTAGGCTCTCTGTAGAGACATTTTAACAAAAGAGCAAAAACAAGGAATTTTCCAAAAACATGACAATTTGGAGGCCATAGAACGCTAAATTATCCTACAATTACCACCAGATAGCACGATAAAATTATCTTATACCCAGAGGCCAAAAGCCGCAGTCTTCTGAAACACAAGAATGATTTGCAAAGGCCAAATTAATATTTAGAAACCGCACTCTCTGTTTAAATGAGTCACTTGCCATTTTGGGCACATTTCTCCTGAGCAATTATTCAGCGGATCAATTCATAGCAAGATTTTACACAAATTGGGGAGTTTCCATTCTACATGAACACTCCACAACCGTGTTCAGGAGACAGTGGATTACAACTGATTAGACCCGTGGTGTTGAGGACAACTGGATACGTCTGTGTCAACTAATGGGAAGCGTCTGTCCCCGGCACAATAGAGCTGAGCGGGGGGAAACGCTGTGTCCTTTGTGATTGTTTTGCAGGGGATTTAGCCAATAAGTAAATCACATTTATTGTCGACGTGTCAGTTTATCAGTTGACCTTTACAGGCTGTTGAGCCCATAGGGCCGTTAAAACTGGTGAATTGCACCTGATCACATTAACTGTTTATCTGCATTGAATTTGACATTGAATGTCTCATCATTATTTCTCAGAAAGTATAGTTTACATTTTAACCTGCAAATACAGAATATTTGCCCTTGAGGAGAAAACATAAAAATATACTTTTTCTAATAATCTCTTCAGATACATTGTCGTCATTGAACATTTGCAGAACAGTCCAAATAACACAGAGCTGGTTTAGCAATAACAGTTACATAAGGGTTTATGTAACTTTTTTAAGCAGTTAAAGGCAAACTGAAAGATTAAAAGATGTGTCAACCTTCAACCATAGTGGTCAACAGATGGCCGAGAGGACAAAGAGGTGGGGCTGTGTGTGTGTGTGTGTGTGTGTGTGTGTGTGTGTGTGTGTGTGTGTGTCAATTTGTGTGCATTACGGATGTTTGGAAGTGTGTATGTGTGTCTGGGTGTGTGTCAATATGTGTGCGTAGTGGATGTTGTGAAAGTGTGTGTGTGTGTGTGTGTGTGTGTGTGTGTGTGTGTGTGTTTAGTCAGGAGACCGACACAGCCCCCCCCCCCCCCCCGGTATCAGATGACGGGGTAGAGTGTAGAGTGTGTCCCTTGGGGTCAGGCTTTTCAAAGCAGGGACATCTGGAGGGCCTGCATCCCGGTTGCACTCCACCCTAACCCCCACCCAGCCCCTAAGCCCACCCTCTCTAAAACCGCAAACATTAGCCAGAGAGGCTTGCTCTGAACGGCTTAGAGGAAACGGCCACAAAAACTACGATACAATGCATTCCCACAAACAGATGTGAGACCACGAGCGCGTACTCTGGTGGCTTCTGGTGGCCCTCAGAACTGGCCCGCATAGCAGCACCACAATATCACACGTCCAAAGTACGGTCGAAGGAAAGTGGATGTCGCCTGCATTTGAGCCGTAGCTCTGTTGGGGCAATGTTTGGAGCGGTAAAAGTCTCGAGAACTGAGAAATCTGAAAATATATTCGAATTTCCTCTTTCTTTGAATAAAAATCTCTGCTTTAAAGTAAATACTCCATTTTACAAAATATACAACTGCTTCCTTAATGATGGCTCAAAGTTCCCAAGTCAATACATCTCAGTAAATAACACAGTACCACAATATCTAAAAAGCGATATCTCACAAATGTCTTGATGTGCCGATAAACGGATAGAATCACGTCCGGAGGAGAACAGAGGGATTCCCGCTAACTGTGAGCTCAGTGTCTACTAATCCCCCCCACTTAACACCAGAGATCACCTCAGAAGATACCTGGGGCTGCGCTTCGCTTTCTAATCGCTTCCCAACCCGCCACCACAACTCGGCTCAATCGACCACTCCGAACAGGAAGTCTATATCTCCGGGGTGGATTATTCAAATGCCTCCCAATGCGCCACATGCAAATACCAAACCCTCCACCTGACCCCCCACCGACACCCCCTGAGTAAGGGCAATCGTTTAATAGCCACTTAAATATCACACAGGGACACACATTTTCCTATTATCGGTGTGTTCGTCTCTCACACCCAATTATTCTCTCTCACTCTCCCCCTCTCTTACCCTCCCTCCATCTCTCTCTCCCCCTCCCTTCCTCCCTCCCTGCCTGCCTCCCTTCCTCATGCGTGAGTGAATATGAGCAAGAGTGATTCGGAGTGCCTATTTTTCTTTTCTTCTCTTTTATCTACTATTTTATCTTGGTTTGTTTTTTTGTTTCTGTATGTTCTGCTGATGAAATGAACGACCCCTTTAGTTCGGTCAGTTAGTTTGCGTTCGCCACAAATTCGGATTTGTGGTGTAACTTGGTTAGCGTCGTTAGCGGCCTGGCAGGGCAGCTGTGAGATCAGACCTGATCCCCTGGGTTGGCAGAAGCTTGCAGTAAAACTCTCCCCCGCTGCTCAGGTGTGGAAGAGTGCCGTTTGGCAGTTGGGGAGAAGGTGGGCTATAACTCTGTAAGGTTTGTAGATGGCTCCTCCTGTGAAATCTCATATCCATCAGTTTTTGTCGGCCAACTGTTTTTTTTTTTTTTTTTCGCTGAAGAAGAGGAGACGATGGAAGATAATGTCTTAAAAATGTCCTGTAAAAGGAAGAATCTAGGTGATGGAAAAAACGGACTTAAAAGAATAATAAGCTCTTCATCTGATGAGTCTGATGATTCATTTAGGAATGATTCGAGACCCCAAGTGCTAGAAGACTCAGACAAAAGAAAACAGGAGATTCATCTGACAATTGCGTCACTGAACAGTAAATCTTTTGCCTTATGAAATTGGTTGTAAAAGCAAAACTTGAAATTGCGCCTTAATGATGATGGCTTTTAAATAGTTTTGTCATTAGTGTGTTTCTTTGGATACGGACCTGCCCTCTCTACAACCATGTTGGTTTTTGAATTGGCACTTTGAATAGAGCAAGGGACTGTTTGAAAAGAGAGCAGATTTGACGTTTTTATTTGTGCAAGAAGCACATAGTGCACGAGATAATGCGAGTCATTTAATCGTGGTGGAGTGGGCATTTTGTTTTCACATCATTTCAAACCATTCTCTGACGATGAAGAGGTGGTAAAGGAATGTCAACTTTTTTTAAAAATGTGCTCAATATGAGAGCTTACATTTTATTTAAATGAATATTCATACCCCCAAACAAAGAGACTGAAAGGATGTTGTTTTTAGACACAGACTCAGTGAGTAATAAATCAAAGTTGAAGTGATGAGTATTTGTTTTTAGGGGGTGATCTTAACTGTACTGTTCTGGATTGTTCTGTACTGTAGATTCCACAGGAGTCACCTGGCGACTCACACATCTCAGGGTGTGTTGTGAGTTGAGTGAAGAGAAGCGTTCATGGCATTCAGAAGCAAAACACCTGGGTTCACACTAGAGGTGCACAGCAACCTCACTATCTGTATCTGTTTCTGTATCTGTTCAACCAAAAAATTATCTGTATCTGTATCTGTATTCGGATAGAAAACCGGAAGCGGGCGTGGTTTATACCGGAAGTCTTCTTTATTGTGCCGAATTTGTATTTTCTAACCTAATATTCATTTGCAATGCAATAGTAGTCCCTTCCAAGCATCACATTGATTTAATATTGTTATATAATTAATTATGAAATATACTTTACGACAATAATTACATAGTAATACATACACAACAGTAATACATGAACTTTTTTGCCTGTTTTATTTTATCCACCCCACCCTATTGAACGAAGTTTAGATAGACTGCAAACCATCTGAACCCCACCATCACCCCTAAGCTAGTTGGGGGACACTGAGTCTTATAGATAATGCCATAATGATCATTGATTTGTCTTACCGAATTGTATGCCAGTCCACACCACTAGGACACGCACAAGCCACCTGCTGCCTAACGTACGTAATGCAAAGGGCTGCGCTCGTGCCCTCTCTCACACAGCGGATACTGAATGATAAATCTAAACTTGAATGTGTTGCTGTTTGTTTAAATAACCATGAAATACTTGGTCAAAATTCCATTAAACCTGACTGATACATGCAGCATATGTCACTTAAAGGAATTAATATTGACTGAAATACACGGTAAAACGTTCAACTGTCATCGCACACTATTTATATTTTCACAACGGAATACAAAACAGGAAAACATACTGTGTTAGTAGTTTATTTGACTTTTAATGAGATAGAGAGATCAGCTATGTGGTGAATGTCAGGCGAATGTCTAATTTCAAGCTCTAAGTTTCATGTCCACCGCGGTCAGCTCAGCTCAGCTCGCTGTTGTGCGCTGACTCAGTGGGACGACGTGATCTCTTTTCAGTCATTTGTAATAAATGAAACGACTATTTAGTGAAATCAAAGTCTGATGCTGCAAACAGAATATACATTTTTATCTTGTTGCCAACCTGCCATCCACAATGATATGAACGGATTTTAAGATTTTTTCCCCCGAATAATAACGCGAATATTCGCGTAGAATACAGATATGTTTACATCGCATTATCTGTGCTTTCCGAATAACGTATTCGCATTCGGGTGCATCCCTAGTTCACACTAAAGACACCATTTTATCATGAGCTAGACTGGCTATGATTTATTGAAGCGCCACCTCAATATTGTTAAAAAAAAGTTATATTATTCCTGTTGGTTTCCCTGATCATTGTATGATACTGTTCAGTATTTATCAATAATGTGAAATCAAAAAGTGTTTTTTGCCATTTTAACCATGCACAGATCTGCAGTCTCTTGCAGAGTCCACAGCAGATTGAGGCCATATTGAGGTGCTCACAGCCTAAAGGACATCTTTAAGCAGTCTGTGGGCGTTAAAGCCCAGGATGCACTGGCCAGGTCCTGCTTTATGAAGGTAATGTATATGGATGCCCTGTCACATCATGTTTTCAGCCTTGAGCGCAGGATTGGTCAGAGGCAGCTCTTCCATTCTCTGCGCATCTTCACTGCAACGACCATGTCTGATCTGGGTGAAATACGGAGGCATGGAGCAGGTTTTCATGAAACCTATGCAAAAGTGAGGACAGAAATGACTCAGGAGAGCCCAGGCTTTTTTGTGAGGGACTCCCTGCGGTCCAGCCCAACAAAGCGCTGGAGGAAGTGCTGACTGCTGAGGAGCTGCATGCTGCAGAATTGAGTCCAGGCATTGATGTTATGTCTGCCGAAGTCTTTGTAGTCGGTCATTAGCAGATGTACCAGATGTCCTCAGAGACAGTCTGGCTGCAGGGTGTTCACCTTTGAGCTGCAGGAGGGACAGCATCACCCTGCTACCTAATAAGGGAGATTTGCAGCAGCAAAATAATTGGAGGCCAGTCTCTCTCTATTGAGTACAGACTACAAGTTGTTGCCTAAGGTGTTGGCTTCAATGCTGGGCAAGCTGATCCATGAGGACCAGTCCTACTTTGTGCCAGACAGGCTGATCACTGACAATGTCAGGTTAATTCGGGAGATTGTGGAAGCCTGTAGTTCATTGGGAGTAGAGACTTGTCTTATTTCAATAGATAAGGAAACGGCTTTTGACCAGTGCCTGCGGCAATATGCTGCAGGCATGTGGTTTCAGCCCTGGTTTCATAGCTATGGCCCAGGTTTTCTTATTATCTGCCTATGCTGAGGATGTTGTGGTTTTCAAAAGGAATCAAAAAGACGTTGCCATTGTGGAAAAGATTAGTTCAGCTCAGTTTCTTCTGCAAGGCCCAACTGGGGAAAACTGAAGCATAGGTAGTTGGCGAAAGTGTAGCTACAAGTGTAAAGTTACCAGGTGGTCTAGTGTGGCGAAAGGGTGGAATGAGGTATCTTTGTGTCCGTGGGAAGTAAGGATTACATGAAAAGAAAAACGTATTGGAAAACAGTTGAGGAAAGGGTCAGGATGTGGAGACGGATCTTTCTCCAGCTGTTGTATGAAGGTCGGGTGCTGGTTTCAAATCATTTGGTTTCATCTATGTTGTGGCACCACCTGACCTACCGGCCAAGGTGCAGGCTATTTTGGTTTTGGTTTTGCGTTCTGCGATGAACTCCATTGGCTGCCCCAGAGCCTCCTGTAGCTTCCAAAGGAGGGAGGCGGACATGGACTAATGCATCTGGCCAGCAGAGCCACTTTCCAGCTGGAGTTTATTAAAAGACTTTTAACAGGGCCCAAGGACTTGGAGTGGAAACTCCAGGCATATTCAATTTTAAGGAGATTTGGTTAACACGTAACACGTAGACTGGTAGAGGGTAGACTGGGCCATCGGTTTGCCGTAACCCGACCGACACTTTCAATTTAGGACCGACCCAAATATCTATTTTTTTCCCCTTTTAGTCTGACCAACTTGCCGGTTGTAAACTTGCGTTAAGACAGACTGTTTTTTTTTTACTCTTCAAATAACTAATGTAAATACAATAAAACCCTATTAATTATATTTTAGTAAGTATCGCAAACATAAATTGTCTACATAGAGATGTAGGCTACGTTCTTTCTTTTATATTCGCTTCATTTCATCAATGGTTCGCGCTTGTCTGTTATTGTGTCTGCAGCTGCAGTAAAGAAAATGTTCGCGGTCACCATTCAAAGTTATACGGATTCAGGCACCGTAGCAATACATTAAAAAATGCATTGAAATATCTCAACACCGCTATAATGTGACACAATGTTCTGGAAGAACTGTGCCCTCGAGTCTTACAGTGACCGTGTCGATTGATGTCAAGGAGACCGCTGAACTTTTACGGGTTGGAGACCCAGTCAGTGACGTCACGATATGCAAATTTATTTATTCATATTTTGTTTTTACAAAAAAATTATATATACCTACCCTACCTAGACCTTTTTGGGGGGTTGTTACTGCAAACAGAAATATTTTTAAGGATGGCCCTATCCTACCTCTTTACATTTGTTGCTTCATGATAGAGTGCGGATCTGGCTGGAATTTTCTGTCCGAGCCCGGCCCGCGTCTGACAGAACAGTAACCAAACCCGACCCGAGCCCGACAGGCATCAAGCTTTTATGTCCAAAGCCGACACAGTTAAAGTCTATTCTTTTCATACTAATTACACATTTACCTCTGTGTTTATGAAAGCCTGCCTTTACAAGGCAGGCTTGGAAATTGCAAGGCATTTGGAAATGTCAACAAACAGGTTAATGCGCCGGTAAATTAAAAATGTAAAATTGCGCAGATGTGACCGAGCCCGACCCGAACCCGAGCATCATTTCTAAATATTTGTCCAAACCCGACCCGGCCTGTCGAGCTCGGGTCGGGTGTCCATCCTCTACTTCAGGGGTCGGCAACCTTTTTGACATGATGTGCCAATTAGATATTTTCTTATTAGTTAGTGTGCCATTCAATTACTGCATGGTGTTGTTAACTAAGTGTAACTAAACACTACACATTTCGAACAGATGGATATTTATTGTAGTATTGGGCAAATGTAAAACTTTTCCACACCATTGCTCCTGAACTGAGCTAAAGACAACAGGTCCTGCACCAGAGGAGGGAAGGGACAGACCACACACACACACACACACACTGCAAGAATGGCCATTAACCTCACACAAGGTTGAAGAAATACCCCCTCCCAAACATCCCATTGGGTAACATTGCAAGCAGCTTCTTCCAATTCACAAATGTCAAAACCACATGAGATTGACAAAATAATAAAAATGCAGCAACAATAATAATACTTTTTTTGTATATGAAAGTGCAATAGAACTGAATTCACGAATAGCCTGCATACATTGACTTAAATATAACCTGCAAACTTGTGTCTAGACCCGTCACAAAATAAATGTAGGCTATTGCCGTGCAACAGCCAATAGCAGTTCAAGAAGACGTCTGAAGATTCTCCGATAATCCACTGGATGCGGAACGGCTGCAGATCCGCTCCGCTACGGAACGGCTGCGTACTCCAACTCCGTCAACACACACTGGTTCCGTCCGTGCTCCGCTCCATTGCGGGTCCGCCTGTTGTGACAGCTGTCCGAGGGCGCACGAGATCTCGCGAATTGACGCATAATCACGCGATATAACCGGTCTGCTCTGTGCTGAAGTGATGCGCCGTGCTCCGGCGTCCGTCAAAAATAGAAGCTCTGCGTATCGTTTGCGAGGGCTGGCGGATGACAGAGCCGTTCTGCACCCACGACGCAGCGGACCCGGAGTCGGTGGACGCTCACACGTTGATTATAATTGATACGTATCGGCTCCGCCGCCGTAGCGGAGCGGATCTGCAGCCGTTCCACATCCAGTGGAAATAATGTGTTTAAAAAGAGGAGTTGTGCAACATCGTCAGCGTGCCACTGAAAATTCCTCTACGTGCCAGCTGTGGCACGCGTGCCTTAGGTTGCCGACCCCTGCTCTACTTCATGAGCCAGTGGTTTCGGGGGGAGGGGCCTCTCCAGACATCCAGACAAATTTGTACCAACACTCCAGGGAGTCGAAGGTCCAACTCCGGTGCAGGTGGTGGAGCGGGTGAGTGTGTTCTTCTAAGGATAACTGACATATAACTTAAATAAGGTTTTAGACTGTGACAATCCCTTCCCTACTCTTGATTTTGTCCCTTATTTTAAAGACTGCCGTGTGATTTAAGTTTTAGTGATTAAAAAATTAAAGAAGTCTATTCCCTTTGTGTAAAGGTTTTATAAAGGAAAAGTAAATGGAGGAGTTGTCCTTTTGGTCTGAAGGAGGATGTCAGGGCTGAATGGAGGGCACTGTACGAACCACTGCTGCTCAAGAAAGTTGCTGATCTACAATGCAGACTTTTACATGGAATAGTGGCAGTTGACTCTTATATCTCGCTTTCAAGTCTCACTGTGTCTACTGTTTGTCCTTTTTATCCATATAGAGTAGACAGTGTTTTTTTACAATGCCCCGGCTCTTGACTCTGTTCCCCTTATTAGAAAAGCTTTTCGTGGCTTTTGTGGGTACCGGTTTGTATTTTTGGGTTTCACCATAGGAAAACAAGCACATTCACACAACAAAAACATTCCCGTGTCGTGACTGGCAAAGCAAAGATGGCTACGTAAACCGCAGAAGGAAGGTTGAAAGCAGCCTCAAAGTTGATTTAGAAGTGTTTTTGATCAGGCGTTTGAGGTTGTGGATCTCGATAGATTACAGATCCTACAGAGAAATGAAACACCTAGAAAGGTTCAACAGAACAGCAGGTGTCGTGATGATGACGGAGCTCTGTGTGATGTGGAGGAGGAAGAAATTCAGTTTTTTTTTTTTTTTTTGTCTTTTGTTGAAGATGAAAATGTGCGCCGGTACGACGTACTATATGAAAGAGTTGAACACTATAAAACATAAAAGGGTTTAAAAAATGAAAATAAAAATCTCTCACTCTCCCGCTCGACCCCCCGTCTCCCTCCTTGATAATATGTGCATCAATAAAATAGGTCCGCATCCTCTGTCTTCCTGGTCCCCTTCAGCCCCCCCTTCCCCTGACTCTCAAGGGCCTCTCTCTGTCTCTACAATGGCCATTAATGATCGCTGCAAGCCATAGAGACACAGATAGCAGTCGCCTCACACCATCACTCTCCCTCTCTGGATAAATATATACGTGAGAGACGACGAGAGAGATGCAATAGAAAAAAAAGAGGTGGAAAGAAAATAAATGAGGAAAATGAAAGCAATTAAAAGAAAAAGTAAAGTTTTTTTTTTCGTGTGTGTGTTTATCCAGACACGAGCGGCCAAACACCTCACCGTGCTACGCGACACGCCCAAGATGGCCGCTCTACGCCACGCGTCCAGGATGATGACCGCAATTCCAAGTTGTCAGTTGCCGCAAAGAGGGTGTTCGCCTATGCTTGCAGCTAGCACGATTCATCATGGCTGTCTGCGTGGGCCCCCCCCCCATACCACCGTCACAGTGACGAGCGGAGCGTCAGCAGACAACAGAACCCCAACCGAAGCCTGGTTGGTATTCTCTGCAGGCCTCCCACTGCGTGTCACCGCGTAGTGATGCGACAGACTCACAGAGACCAGCTAAAGAGCTGTGTTCAACACACACACACACACACACACACACACACACACACACACACACACACACACACACACACACACACACACACACACACACACACACACACACACACACACACACACACACACACACAGAGCCACCCCTGGGATGTCACAATGCAAACACGCGTGTCAAGGCACTACCTGTGATTAAAGCCAAAGCAACCAACTGTCGGATCAGGGCGAGGGAGGAGACTTCGGTGTCGAGATGTCGAGATGTGGAGATGTGGAGATGTGGAGATGTGGAGATGTGGAGATGTGGAGATGACGAGTGCTTTGGGCGCGGAATAGGAATGACAGTTTTCACATGAAGGCATTGTTCTCGTTCCCTTGCCTGACTGAAAAGTGACGCAGGACTTTTAAGATTGAGTCGGTTTGCACAAAGGGTGATATAAATGATTTTGGATAGTGTCAGTTGTCAAGACCGAGAGAACATCGTGAGGGAAACCGAGCGATCCGATTTTCACGTTAAAAGCGCAGTTCTCAGATGACACTTTTGATAAGGTTACGGACTACTTCTGCGTAAAGTTACTATGAATGGGGGTAATAATATGCAGTTATCATGGCATCAGTGTGGAGAATGAGGCGGCATTGTGGGGAATCCAAACAATTAGAGTTTCATCTTCCTCTTTTAAATGAAAAATGACTACTTCAAGTGGGAAGCATGAGTGTGACATTAACATAAGCCAGGTTCACGTACAGCATAATGACAACGGGCTAAGGACGAAGCGGTCTCTTTCAAAGCCCATCAACCGCAAATTTCGTCATCATTTTACTGACAGGTCCGTTACTTGACCTTTTAAAGAAAACACTGCAAGCCATCCATCACCCCCCCCCCCCCCTTACCCCCTCGTCCCCCCCGCTCCCTTTACACTCTGCACTGTGTGTTTCATTAGCAGGTACATGACTTTCTAGACCCCCGCCCCGCCAGTGAAATACCTGTATGACACTTAAGGGGCTAATAGCAACAGTTGTGTCCCTGTATTGCACGCAGTGGTTGGAGTGGGGGGGGGGGGGTTCCCTAAAATGCACGGTTATTGATGGCTTCAGGTCCTAAGCTGCCTCCAGGGGAGAGGAGCTGACAGATTAGAGAGAGTTGCTTGGAGTTAGGAGGTCAACACCGGCTGGCCAACGCTTGAGACGCTGATGCTGGCTCGCTGGGGGAAGGCTGGCAGAGGCTTGAAATGCCAAGGCTTGGGAGCTTGTGTTTGTGATGCCAACACTTTCTGGCTAGTGCTGGTTGGCCAATGCTGGAGATACTGGCACTTGGGATCTCATGCAGTCTAACACAACTTTGGTTGGCTAACGCTGGCTGGCTAACACTTGCTGACCAACTCTGCTATGCTGGCACTGGGATGCCAACGCTGGCTGGCTTATATTGGAGTTATTAGCGCTTGGGGACTAATGCTGGTTGGTCAAGGCTGGCTAGTGCTCTTCAATGAAGCAGTCCAGCTGTTAGCGCGGAGCTAGCAGCTGGGTGGCTCCATTGTAAAGCAATTAGAACGGGAGAGCATGGAAGGGTGGGTCTGAAGGGTTGAGCCCAGTGTGAACACAGACTGTGTGTGTGTGTGTGTGTGTGTGTGTGTGTGTGTGTGTGTGTGTGTGTGTGTGTGTGTGTACGTGTGTGTCCAAATGCAAATGGATGGGTGTGTCACCACGAAACCAAACGGGGGCCCAGGGACACGTTTACAGGGGAAGCAAGCCAGTGGGAGAAAATGTGACAACAAGACAACAAGATGGCGTGACTGATGGTCTCATCTTCAGCCTGCCTGTTCCTAGATAGTGGGGCCTGCGTCGGTCCGTACGACATCTCAATATTCATTAGCAGACTGCCATGCTACACCACCAGTTAGCATTAGCATCTAGCATTAGCATCTAGCTAAACAATGCATCAAATTTCAGCCTCCCAATTAGAATAGACGAACAGAGAATTTACTTCGCTCAACTCAAGTCAAACCGACGTAACCATCACCTTCATATGAACATACTTAAACATAACTTTATATTAAACACGTCACTGTATGCCGCTTGTGATTTCAACGCTTCTATGTTTGCATATGTTTGCCGATATGAAAGCCTCTTTATAAATCCTCTATGTTGGTGTTTGTAAACTGCTAAATGTGTTAACTGAGGAGATCCACGTCAACACTCACGCTCACAGTTTTGCATCCTGTTCTGTGTGAACTGTCTCGCCGCGCAGTTCACTTGTTTCCTTCAGCTCATGATGTTAATGCGATGTTGCTGTGGCCCGTGGCACTGCTGCAGGGTAATACCAAGGATATGAACATAAACATGAAATAACAATCTCTCTTTGGAATAGCGGCCGATATATATCGATATATAGGTCACTTTTTACTCTGCCTCGGCCCCTAAAATCCAGTTGAGATTGACCTCTTTGAGATTATCTCAAGTACATTCCTGACTTTTCCTCAAGAGGCACAACACGGAGGATGCATTTCTTTAAGACAGGGGCATCTCGCTCTCTGCCAGTGTCTTTGATGTATTTATTTAGTAAAATAATTACTCAAAGTCCTTAACTTCGGGGGAAATGGCTTGATTGGGAAACAGCTGATGTTCAGCCAGGCATCATTAATCATAAATAGATGCCTGGGTTTCTTTGCAAACATTTATACGACAGCAGATTGTACTTTCCACCAGGGACAGCTGAGGTGGGCTAATAGGAATGGAATTATTTTGACTCATAAAAAACAAAAAACTGCGCTGCCAAATAAATCATATTGGCTCTCAAAACCCTAGGATTCTTCTTATTTTAGCATGAAGCTTGGGAGAAAGGAAACGAGGATACACCCCATTTGAGACTAGTTTTGGCCAACTTTCAATGCTTTGGTCAGTGATACCCCATAATACGTTACAACATCCTCCAGGACTCAAATATGAGCACATACTGAAAATCCTTACAAATACATATTCACAACAACTAAGCCAAAGCAGTGGTACGTTTAGCTTGGCTCTTTGGCACTTAGAAATATCACGTGATAAGGCGTCGATGACTCAGAGAAGTAGTTCACTCTTGATACAGTGAATCTCAATGTAGAGTATTCTTTAAATGCACCTCTTCCATAACTTTTTTCTTGTAAGCTCATTTTCCCTCTCATTTGTATTCAACAAAGCCAGCCCAAAAAAACCCGACAAAATTCAATAAGTTCCTCATTTCACATTTAAATGTAATTACTACGACTTCCCCTCGGATGAACGGTTCTGTGTCCGAGAATACAGTTTCGATGAAACTTATCCCTCTGTCGGAAGTTCTTCCCTCTCCCTGGCTCGCTGTTGAACCCACGCGCCTGAAATGAATATCCTTACACGCTCCCAAGTCCCGCCCCCCCTCTCTCACCTATCCAAGCAACGGCAACATGGTCTTAACAATTAGCCACCTGATTGGTCGACAGGAGAGATGTGCCTTCAATTATGAACAAACATCGGGTTCAACTAAATATCACACCTGCTGGTACCCAATACATTCAGTGTGTGTGTGTGTGTGTGTGTGTGTGTGTGTGTGTGTGTGTGTGTGTGTGTGTGTGTGTTCCATTTGTCCATATTATTTGGGTTTGCTTGCTCTCCTGGGGACGGCACGGTGGAGCAGTGGTTAGCACTGTCGCCTCACAGCAAGAGGGTTCTGGGTTCGAATCCACCTGGGACCCGGGATCTTTCTGTGTGGAGTTTGCATGTTCTCCCCGTGCTTGCGTGGGTTCACGCAAGCACGGGGAGAACATGCAGGTTGGGGATTAGGTTAATTGGTGTCCCTAAATTGCCCATAGGTGTGTATGTGAGTGTGAATGGTTGTTTGTCTATATATGTTAGCCCTGTGATAGGGCTAGAGGATAAGCGGTTTCGATAATGGATGGATGCTCTCCTTGGCAGCACCTTGTGTGGACAGTGTGTAATGACACAAGGAGAGCACCTGGCCTTCGGGTAAACCTTGCGACGCTTCAAATGCTTCTCTAGAACTTTCACAAAACGTCGACGGGCAAGAATCCCACATGGCGGCGAGCTGCACCGCAGCCTTGCTCACAGTGTGTGAGTGTGCGCAAGTGTGTGTGTTCAACAAAAAGCCAACAGCCTTATCACAAGCGTACCCTTAGTGTTGATCCATTACTGAAGCGTTGGGTCACAGCCATACCATCTGGTCCGGAGGCCCACACCCAGGCGACCGTGTCGGCAGGGCCAGATGCAGAACAACGCCGTTCGAACCTTTGTGTCCAATAGTGACAGGTGCTGTTCGAAGCGAGTGGAAAAAGAAAAGAAAAAAAACGCAGCCGTGGCGCGGTACAAAAAAACAATATGATTTGGTTCTTGTTTGCGGCGAATTTCGACTTCTCACGCGGGAGGTCTGAGTGCTGCGGGTAATACAGCTGCACATGCTGCTGACACCAGAGGAAGGGAAATAAAAACAGCCACTTCCTTCCACCGTGACACCTCCTCCACCTCCCCCATCCCCCCCCCCCCCCCCCCCCCCCACACTCTCCTTTCGTTCCCTGCTCCATCTCTCCAGTTCCCTGACAGATCAGACGAAGGGGGGCGAGGAGGAGGAGGAGGAGACAGAGAGGAAGAGCAAGAAGCCCGAGAGGGTGAGAAAAAAAAAGATGGAAGGATGGAAGTGGAGACGGGAGAAGAGGGAGAAGAGATGAAGGAGGGGGCGAGAGGGATTAGGAAACCGGGCAGCAGAGCGAGGAGGGAACGGAGAAAGGTGAGTCTGAGGATAGGTAGAGTAGGAAGGGCTTTAGAGAGGGAAGGGGGAGGATAGAGAAAACAGAAAAGAGGGCAATTAAGGGAGTCTGTGATACCAAGAGCTCTGAGAGGCGTGCTGGAGAGGATAGAGGGAAAATCAAGAGATTGGTTGAGAGAGCGACGCCAGAGAGAACAGAATGGAGAGTTAAAGAGGAAAGAACCGACAACAGGAGCTGGAGAGAACGGAGAACGGGTCAGTTACAATAAGACACAACGGAATGGCTTGGGTTAACCATAAGGAGTGCCAAAGAACAGGAGGGGATGGCGAGAACAGAAGGGGGAGTGACAGTGAAAGTGAGATAAAGAGTGTGATTGATGGAGAGAACAGATCCAGGCAGGGGCAGTTTGAGTAGGGCCGCAGATTACGTCCCTGGAGCGGAGGTATGGCGCTCTGCATTTAGCTTCCCCGGGGCCATCAGGGGGAACAGGCTTTACAGCCAGACCCAGATTAACCCAGACAAGAGCATTCCCACCCAGATACCAGGATCAACGATGTAAGTGAATGTAGTGGTTTAAAAGCAAACGCGGGTTGGGTTCGAGACGCAGTGTCTCAGTAATCTGTTCTAGCTGTATGACCCGGGGGGGGGGGGGGTCTACGAGCAAGGCAAAGAGCTATCGTAAACAACCTGGCCAACGTCACTCAAGTGTGTGTGTGTGTGTGTGTGTGTGACTGCGTGTGCATGTGTCTACACACGATATATAGAGCAAGCAATACCGGCAGAAATCACATTGTGGCGGCGCCCAAATTATCAAGATAGTGTCACATCCTTTCGGGCTGAGAGTGAAGACAAGACGCCGGTAGAGGAACAAAACGCACAGGCACTTTCCACAATCTGAGGAGGGCTATGAATAGACTGTCACGGGCGCCAACGACAGGGAGCAATAATGTCACTGTTTGACGAGTGCTCCGGTTCCGCTGTGCTCGGCTGGTACCGTCTCGGTTCTGCTCGGTATCGACTATCCATTCCCCCCGCTCAGACATGACAACGGTTAATTATGGCTGTTATGGATGAGACATTTGTTGGGAAATGGAGGGAGATTGCAGGGAGGGAGCGGGCGGACGGCGGCGCTCGATGAACCGTCGGTTTGTCCTCAAGGTACGTCGGTTTAGTTCTGCTCTTAGGTTTTTTTTACGGTCGATTGGACAACATCGTGTACATCCGGCCTACGCACCTTTTTAGAGCAAAGGTAGACCTACAAAAACAACACAGAGAACATGAGACAAGAGAGAACCAGTCAGTGACAGAGAGGGATAGATTGGTTAGATGGAGAGAGAGATTGGCAAGATCAAGAGAGAGAGAGAGAGAGAGAGAGAGAGAGAGAGAGAGAGAGAGAGAGAGAGAGAGAGAGAGAGAGAGAGAGAGAGAGAGAGAGAGAGATTGGCAAGATCAAGAGAGGGGGGGGGGGGGTAGATTGGCAAGTTCGCGAGAGAGGTAGATTCAATGGCAAGATCGAGAGAGAGCGAGAGCAAAAGAGAGACGGGTAGATTGGCAAGCAAGAGAGTGAGAGAGAGAGTGAGAGAGATTTTGAATTGAAAACTAGGTGAGTTATAGTTGAGGGTCTTGGACATGACTTCCAGATTTAATTTTCAGCCCACAGAGGCCGAGCGCATGGGGCCTCCATTAACTCAAGGTCCTCACAGGCTTCCATTAGTGATCTCCAGCGCCCACAAATCACCCACATCGGCTCTTTACTACCTCATCTGCTAATTGGCTCCTCGAGACTTTAACACGGACAACCGTAATTATGCCTTAAAAGGCCAACAGATGTCTTCATCCTACGCCTATAAGAAGGCAGAGGTCGAGGGCCGTCTCGGCTACCGGCTGGCAGGAAATGGGTCTGATCACCTGCGTCCAGTCAGCAGTCAGTTTACCTGTGAAAGTACGTTTTCCCGAGTTGTAGCTGCAGATGGTTGAGACGAAGAGTTTATTGAAAACATTTCCGTGGAACGACGCGTTTAATTCTTGTTCTGATTGTTTATAGCTGAGTAAATAGCTGCAGTACAAAAAGGTGCATCGTGCATGTTTAAGAGGTTTAAGCTTTAAGCTAAGCACCGTTCATTCATGTCGACGGATTACAAATGGTCCCCTATAGCTAGCTCCTTTACAACCAATCGCTTATCTCTGGCTCAAGACTTATTGTGGTCGTTTTACGACACAAAGCTGCTGGCTTCTATGCAACTGGGTAGCACGACAGGTCAGGCGTGTTGACAAACAACTTGTAGCCTCCGACCCAGCATTTTCTCTCTCTCACACACACACACACACACACACACACACACACACACACACACACACACACACACACACACACACACACACAGCCCCCCCAGAACGTAAACCAAACATGTCATCAGTCGTCCTACCTTCACAGCTTCTGCGTGGGTCACCTTGTCGAACACTTTGTCGTTGACCTTCATGATCTGATCCCCGATCCGAAGACCCTCCTTCTCGGCGAGAGACCCGGGCTCCACGAGGGACACGTAGATGCCCACCCCGTGCTCCGACCCCCCGCGGATGCTGAACCCCAGACCCTCGTTGCTCTTGTGCCGCTTCATGATCACGTGGCGCACCTCTCCGGGAGGCTCGTGGACAAAGTTTTTCCCGAGCAGCGGCACGAGGGGAGCTGTCCCCTCGCTGCTGGTGCTGAAACTGTCCGGAGAGTCTCGCAGCACCACTTTGGACTCGCGGGGGATACCCGGCGACGACGCATCGCGCCCGGGCGGAGGGGTCGGGGTCGGGGTCGGACTCGCGCTGGCCAAGTCGTTCGGAGGCTCGAGGGTCCCGTTGCTCGCGACTAAATCCGATTTCAGGTAGAGACCCTCCGAGGTGTATTGGTCGAACAGCAGCTGGTCCGAGCGGGGGATGACCAGCCGCAGCATGGGCATGAGTTGCCGTTTACTCGGCGCGTTGAGGATGATCTTGAGGGTCTGCACCAGGTCGTAGACGTTGCGCTTGGAGTGGTACACGTTGAGGCAGTGGATGAACTGCTCCCGCTCGAACTCGTTGAGCAGGAGGTTCAGGGCGTTGTGGAGCTTCTTCACGTTGGCCGACAGTGTCCGTGCACTCGAGGCGACGGAGTTGGCCGAGGAGCTGAGCGACATGCGCTCGAGGTCCGTGCTGCTCATGGCGGGGGTCTTCCCGCGGGGACACGGCCCGCCACGCCGGATCGGTCACTCAGCAAGCATGGAGCCGCCCGCGGGGAGGGGGGGAACGGAGAACGGTGCTTCTGGCCATCGCGACTGCTTTGGAGGACGTCGACTCCGGTTCAACGCGCTTTAATTAAAAAAGAAAACAATTTAAAAAAAAAACGGTTCCGCCGTCAAACTCCACCACACAAACGTTCCCGTGCCATATATGACGCAAAATCTACCATCCAAGGAAAGAACAAAACAAAACAAAAAGTTGAAAAGGGCTATAACGGTTTACATATCAAATTCGGAAACGCACCAAATTGTAATTATTTTTGTGGACTAAGTTTTAGTGTCAAACATTAATCAACAAGTATCTTAAGGAGCGATATAAAATGCGTGCAATAAAAAAAAAAGTCATAAGGATCACCAGCCTGTTTCATTAACCACGCGCTTGTTTCCCTGTACAGAGGTCAGGTGGCTGGCGCGAGCCGAAGCTTCTCCGGTGGCTGGGCGCGAGCCGAAGCTTCTCCGGTGTCTCCGCCACGCGCCGTCAACAGGCGCGTGCAAGGAAAGCACCGGCGCAAAAGCAAAAACCGGAAAAGAGGAATAGCCTACATATAAAGTTACGCAGGCTCGATCACACGGAGACACGAATGTATGTATCCTTCGTCATTCCAATAAAAAGTTACTATTATCGTTCGCGGATCTCTAAACGCTCCGAAGTTTAAATCCCGATGGTCTTCCCTTGTAGTTGCTCTTCTTAAATCCAGTGTCCAAATATATCCACGTAAAACCAAGTAGAGAGCAAACAATATACGTTAAAATGGCGTTTGTGGTCACAGTTTCGTTGCGGTCTTTCCAGATGACCTGTTCGACGACACCGTCCTCTCGAGCTCCCCAGACTGTCTGTGTGGAGCCTCGCTGCCGTTGCCCCGACCGCTTGGCTTTCAGGAAGTGACGCAATGCCTTTACAGCCAATACGTTGCCTGGCAACCATGGACAAGCGACCTCGGGACCAAGTTACCAAAAATGTTGTTTAATTGGACAGTTATCAACGTGAATGAGTCTTATACACGTCAATAAAACGTAATCACGGTAAATTATACGAGTCTCAAAATGTGTCCAGAGAGTCTTTATTAAATAATTAGTCCTAATTAAAAGGATACGAATATTAACGTCCAAATGACAAATTGGGCCTCTCAATATAGGAACACAAGTCCAAGCCGAAAAACACACAGCAGGTGCTGAGTGTATTTTTAACCCAGTCATCCCATATTCCAATTAAAAGGGGGGTCTTTGAAAATGCTGTTAAAATAGTCTGCAGTCAATGGTAGTATGCAGGGAATAGCATGCAGAGCTCCCTCCCTGAGGTCTTACACAGAGGGATATCTACAGGTCAGCTCTATACAGTGACCTGGCCGAAACACTCACTGGTCTGTTGTACCAAGACAAACACGTCAGTTAACTAAACCCAAGTAACGTTATCATGAAAAATAATGCGGGCCTTAAAATGCTTCCCTATAGTCCAATAACACATCATTAATAAGGTTAAAAACATGAATGTCCAAATGACAAATTGGACCAAATTGAGCACTGCTAACTGACTCAAAAAGACTGAATTATAAAAAAGATTTTATTCACAGGGATTTACAAGTGAGTCAGAGAGCCATCAAAGCATATGAACAAAATTGAAGTAACAACACAAAAATATGAAGCAATGCATGAGCAAGTAAAAAGATCTGTAAAAAAAAAAATCAGAAAGACAAGGGTAGTAGTTAATTGGTTGACAAGTGCATGAAAAGTGGAATCTCAGTCAAGCATCTCATCACTCAAAACAAGGGCTAAAACAAACAAAGTTATGTTAGTTGATGAGGTGTAGGTCCTCACGCAACTGTGAAAGAATACACAGAAAATACACAGAAGACCATGTGTTACCTGAGGCAGCGAGGATGCGTCGATTACATCAGCTAATCGATTATGTCATCTAATCAATTAAGCTGACTAATGGACCTTAGTTGATTACGTGGACTTTTCAAGACTCTGAAAAATTAGTAGACTTTTAATGAATGGACGGTGTCACAAAGCATTACTGTGAGAGAGTGCAGGTGTTTGTTTTATGACCGTCACACGCAAAAGCTGTCAAATCCACTATCCAAATAATCCTTCACTGCAATCCCAGTGTGTTGCTTTTACTGAATGTGAATGGGCTGCCAGAATGGGCCACAGCAGGAGGTGTGTTGCCAGACAAAACGTACTCTTCAGATCAGGGGAGCCACCAAACATGCGCAGTTACCTCTCTCAGCACATTTTTGATTTCCAAGCGCTGTTGTCAGCAGGTGCGGACCAAAAGAGCTCATTTGGACGCAATGGGCCTACGACCGATCAGAGTAATGAATCGCGAGCCACATCAAGCGAAGATCTCGGCTGTTAAATGAAAATGCCTCAACTGGGGGCTCCCACAGAGCGCTCTGCTGTGCAGTCATGGTTACAAACCCGCCACCATCTTAGAATGGTTGTGACTGACCCGGGCCGGGGCTACTGGAAACCTGCCTGAATGGGAGGGAGGGGGGAGCAGACGCGTGGGACCAGATCCGATGCAAGCCGTCCTCGCAGATTCGTCCGGTTCCCAGGCTGAGCTGTGTTTTGGAGGATATAATGTGTCCTATTGGTTCTGGACCCGTGGATGGAAAAAAAAATGGTGGCTTTAGAATCCAAGCAGTAAATGACAGGATAATAACTCCAATAGGAAGGTTAACCTTCCTGGTAAATCCTACAAACACGTGAGACGGTGGATTGTGTTCTCAACGTGAAGGTCAACTGCCAACCAAACCCTGCCGGTTTAGCGGTGAAGCCAGCCGGTAATCTACTTCAGAGGGTGAACAAACGAGTACAAATGAAAACAGAAACTTCAATCACAGCCCAATTATTTTTTCTGCTCACACCCACGTGAATTTCACCGAGAGCAGAACAACTCCTCACCGTCTGAATGTCTACACTGCGGCTACAGGCAGCTGAAAAGGCACCTCTTGCACAGTGTCAAGCTGTGTTATAAGTGTTTAGCGAGGGTGTGAATAAAGATATTTGCATCATAGCAACAACAGGTCTCCTTTCCTATCCTACTGACCATAGACAAATCTGTGTCCATCACACGCGAGATGCTATTCTGATGCTATTTCCATCTTCTCTCTGGATTCAAATGAGCATTTTGCTGGCAAGCTGGGTTCGCTGGCTCCCTTTGAATTTGCTTTTAGTTTTACAGCCTTTTAAGGTGACGGTCGAAAGCCAAAAGGCAATCTGAAGCTCGGAGAGATGAGAGAGAGAGTGCAGCACAGAAATGGAGACTGCAGACTATCTGTGAGTTCCGAAATGGACTCTGTGGTTTGGGAACAGAAGCTTTCAAATTAAGCATATGATTAAGCTGACTGTGTGCTGAATACGATAACAATCATAAATGAATACGTTAAGAAGCTAATAAAAACCACACGCGTTTACATTTTGTGCAAACAAATCCCAGCCTTGTGGGTAGTTTGGAATCTTCCAGGGCCACTTCAGTGAAACTGTCAAACTCGTGAAGTTATGAACGGTCCAGCGACCTTGAGTTAATTATCCAATTAGAGGAATCATATTGGTGATTAGTGGATAGGAGGAGCCGCACCTGAGCCCTCCAGGACCCTGGCCAGGGAGGACAGGACACACGGACAGCGCACGGACAGCACTACAACACTGCAGCCAAACTGGGAGGACAGGACACACGGACAGCGCACGCACAGCGCTACAACACTGCAGCCAAACTGCAGCCAAACACACATGTTGGTTAATGTTGGGACTTAAACGCAGCCACTATACTGGACCCACATGGGCCAGAGAACTGCAGCCAGTGGCATGTCATCACATTTTTATTTGATGACCTTGCTGACATTCCTCTCAACAAATGAAAAGCGCAAAACAAATAAGACATAAGCCCAACAATCAGATAGGAGGTGAAGGAAATGACAACCCATTGGCAAACGGGTTGATAGAAAAAATAGAAAAAGAAGTGAATATTTCCAACAACTTGCCTGTGTGTGTGTTCATTTGTGTGTGTGTGTGTGTGTGTGTGTGTGTGTGTGTGTGTGTGTGTGTGTGTGTGTGTGTGTGTGTGTCTGCATGCATGCGTGGGCTGATGTGCGCACATGTGTCAATGATTGATGACCACAATTAAGAGTTCATAAGTGAGAGGAGAGATGGTCATAATGGTCAACAGCAACAGAGCGAGCAAGCGAGAGAGAGAGAGAGAGAGAGAGAGAGAGAGAGAGAGAGAGAGAGAGAGAGAGAGAGAGAGAGAGAGAGAGAGAGAGAGACAGAGAGACAGACAGGTCTAACAGAGATAACAGAGCTAGCCAAGCAGAGCTAGAGACTGAGAATAGAGAATAGAGTACAGAAGCGAGAGGCAAACAGGGAAGAGTTATCAATACAAACTATATGCATACACGGCCAACCATCAAACCAGAGACACAGAGAGGAACACCAACGCGTGCGTCCTCCTGCCTGAGCAGTGGCCACTCAGCTAATGGTGTTGGCTGTTATCAGGAGTTTCCACTGCAAGATCAACACATCCGCTGGCTCTCAGAGGAGTGCTGGCTGGTGCAGTTCCTACCATGCTGCACCTCACCCTTACTCTCTGTGTGTGCGCGTGTGTGTGTGTGTGTGTGTGTGTGTGTGTGTGTGTGTGTGTGTGTGTGTGTGTGTGTGTGTGTGTGTGTGTGTGTGCGTGTGTGTGCGCGTGTGTGTGTGTGTGTGTGTGTGTGTGTGTGTGTGTGTGTGTGTGTGTGTGAGCCGTGCAATTAACACATGACTGCTGTCGCCATATTTGAATTGGAAACAATTTATCTTTGTGTGTGTGTGTGTGTGTGTGTGTGTGTGTGTGTGTGTATAAATGGTATTGTGCTAAAGCCGAGAGCCACACACATACGAGCCGTGTGTGTGTGTGTGTGTGGGCTGGCTCAAAGTTAGACAGACAGAGAGACAGACAGACAGACATACAAAGTGGTAAACCAGTCAGCGAGCACAAGGTGTGGTTCCCCGCAGGTTCAACACACTGTTTATTATTTCATCAAATATCACATTACTATAAACCCCACGCTGACGCAGCGCAGTCCTGCTGGGCACAACCCGTGTGTGTGTGTGTGTGTGATTGTGTGCTTGCGTGTGTGTGTGTGTGTGTGTGTGTGTGTGTGTGTGTGTGTGTGTGTGTGTGTGTGTGTGATTGAGTGTATGTGTGATTGTGTGCTTGCGTGTGTGTGGACGAGTGACTTAGTGTTCATTAGGAGACCGATTTCCCCCCCCCCGTAGTATCTATCAATCACTTCCTCACAACTTCCCTCACCAGGGGATCGATTCCCAGAGGGATGGCAGGGATGACTGCTGTGTCACAATAAAAGTCCCCTGCATATATATATATATATATATATGTATATATATATGTGTGTGTGTGTGTGTGTGTGTGTGTGTGTGTGTGTGTGTGTGTGTGTGTGTGTGTGTGTGTGTGTATGTGTGTGTGTGTATATACAGTATATTGGGGACTTTTGAGGACACAGTAGAAGTCATACATTATTTAGGATTCGATTTATATTGATAGCGACCTATTGTTTACCTTACAAAGGCACAAGCTGCACTACGATTAGTTCAAACATTATGCCCACCAACTTGAACCTCGTGATGCAATAACAAAAAGCCTATTTAGCTGTGTAAAGTCAATCAGCTTGGTACGTTCGGGCAAAAGTTTAGGCAATTTCATCGTTATTTAAACGATTTTAAGCAAAAATGCTTTGATTAAATTTGTTAGCAAACTAATTACCTAATTCCCAACATCAGGCGGACTTAGCAGGCTGCCATAGGTGCTTAAAAGTGCCGTTAACCTTTATCTAACCAAATCTCAGCGAAATAAAGAATAAAGGATTAAAGTAGAGTTGAGTTTTGTAGCCGGGCTGTCCCGTTTCCCGGAGAACAGATTGCGGTCGGGCATCGCTTTTATGTTGATTAAAGAGAAGACGAATGATGGGCTCCGCGCTGAACAGCAGTCAAGGGAACGTTCTGGAAGAGGGGCAGTCCCAGCTGATACAGCTGACACCATTTACAACTTAGCAGGGGAGCCGCCTCGCCACGCTAGCCCTGCAACTAAACTGGAAAGGGGAAAATAAACATGCAACATTTGGGAATCCATTGCTAACTCTTTAACTTATCTATAAACTATAACCTTCTGGGAGGATTTGACAGACAGACATACTTTAATGATCCCTGAGGGAAATTGCAGTTTGTGATGATCCTTGTCTCATTGCAATGAAATGAAAGGTTTTTTTTTAAGGTTTATTTATTTTCATTTTTTATCCATCTCCTCAGAATCGGTCTGGGTTGACATTTAATAACAAGAACGCTGTAAGGTGAGGGCCTTGGCCAATTTCTTAACAAAGCTCCTTAATCCGCATCTGCATTGATCTGTTTCTATAAATAGAGGCATTCAATTGCCTGTGATGGATTATTTGATAGGTCAAACAAGCAGGGCATCAGAGCTAAGCTACAGTTAATGGGAGCTAAAAGAGGCAGTTGGCAGACAGAAACATGCACACACACGCACACACATGCACACTCAAGCACACATGTGCTCCAACTCAGAGCCTTGCGTTGTGCACACACATGGACATGCACACACTCAAACTCGCATTCATTAAAGACAGACATTTGAGAGTGTTTGGGTTTTTTTTGCTGGACAAAGTAGAATCTGGAACTTGACTCACTTCAAGAGAAAACGGGGGTCACTGTACGGTGAAAGCAACTTCAAAATGGCTGAGGTTGGAATATCAACCACAGGAAGCTGGACCACATCAGTGTCTGATGAGTTAGCAGCCAGAGAGAATAGCCACAAGCTAAGCTCGTGGCTAGCAGGAAGACCAGCCCGAAGCTACTCCTGTAGCTGCGGCATCAGAAACAGTGGGGGGGGGGGGGGGGGTTCAATCTCTAGGCACAAAGCCTCAGGTGATCAGAAAGACCAGGGCCGGAGGAGTGTCCTCAGCGCCAGTAGAAGTGAGGATATCGCGGCTAATGGATGTCAGTTGAACATGGAGAGCGCTGAGCCGGACAGTCCAGGGAATGGACCTCGTTCCTGGGCTGCGATTCCCCCCTGTTGCTCACACACACACACAACCCCCTCCATGTGACTGTGCACCATGCTGACAGAGGTTAATGTGAGGGGAGTGGAGGGGGAAGGTGGAAGGGTGTGAGACGAAAGAAAGGGGGGGGGGGGGGGGGGGGGGGGGGGGGGGGGAGAGAAGAGGAGGTGAGGGGAGGTGGAAGGAAAGAGGTGATCTGAGGTAAGGTTTGAGAAAAGGAGGTTAGGAGAGAGGAAGCGAGGAGCGAGGAGAGGAGGCGAGTGAAGGTAATAAGAACACTTCGGCTGGCACGTCATTACGGGGGGGATGGGGGGTGCGAAGGGAGTGATGTACTGAACGTGAGAACGTGTTTAGAAGACAACACGTATGAACACTGCGGTTCCATTGTTTCTCCCAGCACTCCACACAGAAAACATAGAAAAGGCCAAACTTCGACGGCT
>JAXIVH010000017.1:589592-632092 GCA_036785325.1 Urophycis tenuis
GCATGTGTGTGTGTGTTTGTGTGTGTGTGGACTTAATGTGTTCAAATGCATCCATCTCTCTGTGAACATATTCATGTATGCCTTCGTGTGCATGTTTTGGGATGCGGGTGTGTGTGTGTGTGTGTGTGGGTGGTGTGTGCATGTGCATGCAGACATTAAAGCGTTGCAGTGTGTGTGTGTGTGTGTGTGTGTGTGTGTGTGTGTGTGTGTGTGTGTGTGTGTGTGTGTCTGTTGTGGGTGTGTGTGTGGGTGTGTGTGCGTGTATGTGCAGACATTAAAGCGTGCAGTTGTGTGTATGTATGTGTGTGTGTGTGTTGTGTGTGTGTGTGTGTGTGTGTGTGCGTGGAGGGTTTTTCCTTGCATTTGTGTCTCTGCCTGCACTCACATCCGTACATGTACGAAGCTGTGTGTGTGGCTGTGTGTCGCTGCATGTGTGCAATCTGCTGCGACACAAGTGGTGCTCCTTACTAATGAACTCATCCCAGCAGTGGGTGATTAAACTGTTTCATTCATTTATGGGCTACCACCGAAAGCAGGTTTGTTTACGGGCAACATTTATAATTAATTGTTGATGTTTCACCAAGCATCAAGTCCATACAGACGCATGCAAGGTCCAGAATAAAAGTAAAATGTTTTTTTACCTGTCAGATCTGCTGTCCAAGCAATAAGTTATTGTTGACTTTACGCGCATGTTATAGTTTACCGTCCTAAATGGTCAAATCTCTCCCACACAAGTTAAAAATCAATGTATGTGCGATTGTGTGTGTGTGTGTGTGTGTGTGTGTGTGTGTGTGTGTGTGTGTGGTGCTCTGTGTCTGTGCGTGTGTGAGCGCGTGTGTGTGTATGTGTGCGTGTGTGTGTCTGTGGTGGTGTGTGTATGTGTGTGTGTGGTGTGTCTGTGTGTCTGTGTGTGCGTGTGTGTGTCTGTGTGTGTGTGCGTCTGTGTGTGTGGGTGTGTGCGTCTGTGTGTGTGTGCGTCTGTGTGTGTGTTGCGTCTGTGTGCATCTGTGTGTGTAGTGTGCATGTGCGTCTGTGTGCGTGTGTGTGTGTGTGTGCTGTGTGCGTGTGGTGTCGTGTGCTGCGTGTGTGTCTGTGTGTCTGTGTGTGTCAGTGTGCATGTGTGTGTCTATGTGTGTGTGTGTGCATGTGCGTCTGTGTGCGTGTGTGTGTGTCTTGTCTGTGTGTGTGTGTGTGTGTGTGTGTGTGCGTCTGTGTGCGTGTGTGTGTGTTATCTGTGTGTGTGTGTGTCTGTGTGTGTGTGTGTGTGCGATGTGTGCGTGGGTGTGTGCTGTGTGTGTGTGTGGTCTGTGTGGTGTGCGCTGTGTGTGCGTGTGTGTGTGTGTGTGTGTGTGTGTGCGTGTGTGTGGTGCTCCATATGCTGCGGCCCCGTTGTGCTGTGGAAGGTCCGACACGGAGCAGGTACATGCAGGAGCAGTAGCTGGTGAGTGGGGTGAGCGCTCCACGGGGGAGCAGAGACTGACGCTCCACTGAGCCCTCACTGGAGCCTGGCACAAGAACTCCTCCCTCCGGAGACACAGAAGCTTCTGTCTCTCTCCTCTTTGTACCTCGTCTCTACCCCTAGTAGCTCCTCTTCCCTTGGTGTAGTTCCTCTCTCCGCCTTGTAGCTCCTCTTCCCTTGGTGTAGTTCGTCTCTCCTCCTTGTAGCTCCTCTCTCCCCCTCTTGGCTTGTCTCTCCCCCTCTTTGCTCCTCTCTCATCCCCCTCGTAGCTCCTCTCTCTCCCCCTCTTAGCTCCTCTCTCCTCCTCTCTTCCCCTCTTAGCTCCTCTCTCTCCCTTGTAGCTCCTCTCTCCCCCTCGTAGCTCCTCTCTCCCTCTCTGAGCTCCTCTCTTCCCCCCTCTTAGCTCCTCTCTCCCCCTACTTAGCTCCTCTCTCCCCCCCTCTTAGCTCCTCTCTCCCCCCTCGTAGCTCCTCTCTCCCTCTCTTAGCTCCTTTCTTCCCCCTCTTAGCTCTCTCTCCCCCCTCGTAGCTCCTCTCTCCTCCTCTTAGGCTCCTCTCTCTCCCCCTCTTAGCTCCTCTCTCCTCCTCTTAGCTCCTCTCTCCCCCCTCTTAGCTCCTCTCTCCCCCTCTTAGCTCCTCTCTCCCTCTCTTAGCTCCTCTCTCCCTCTCTTAGCTCCTCTCTCCCCCTCTTAGCTTGTCTCTACCCGCACTTAGCCTCTCTCTCCCCTATCGTGGATCATCTCCCTTGTTAGTTTGTCTCTTGCACCCTCATACCTCCTCTCTCCTCCTCGTCACTCCTCTCTCTCCATCCTTGCGGCTCCCCTCTGCCCACTGAGCTCTCGTCTCACCAGCCTCACAACCACGACTGACATCGCCAACCATCACCATCTCAACAACAATCATCCCCTCCGCGACCATTATCATCATCATCATCACCCCCACCGCAACAAAAAACACCATCAGCACCATAACCATCTCCACTACCCCCATCGCGCCAAAACAACCCCCCTAAGCGTTACCATTTCTTCATTACCATCGCCTCCTCCCTCAACCACCACCACCACGGTCTGCTCCTCCACCACCACCCGCAACCCCATCACCGCTACTATTTCCCCTCCATCAACATCAGCACCCCTTCCTCCCTCAACCAGCATTAGGTTGAGGGAGGAAGCGGCTTCACTCCCGCGGCTAACAACACACCACCAACTCCTCCATCACCGTTCTTACAGACAGGACATACAGACAGCCAGACAAGCGATCCGCCGTCTCCACCCCAACCAACACACCAACTCACCGGCAACACGGCCAGACCAGGACTGACTGCTGCCAGTCAAGAGAAGTCCTCCATCACCACCGCCGATCCAACTGTCAGACACCGTCCACCGCAATCAACACCTCCGCTGTCAACACCGCCACCACTGCCAGGCCCCGGGCCTGACAGCTCAGGGCCCCCCCGACAGCCCGGCCCCTTGCGGAAGGCAACAACAGCCCCTGGCCACTGCAAAGGTCAAACACTGCCGTCCAGCTCCAGGTCTGCATGATGATGGTGGTGATGGTGATGATGATGATGATGATGATGATGATGATGATGATGATGATGATGATGATGATGATGATTGATGATGATGATGATGATGATGATGATGATGATGATGATGATGATGATGGTGGTGATGATGACGATGACGATGATGCATTGGCAGAGGAAAACATCCACGCATTCTTAAACACAGCCGCAGGGGAGTCGCAGGGGACATAATCTGGAGGAGCATCCCCCACCGAGACAAGGACACGAGCAGAAAGCCCAGAGCGCAGTCTGTGTAATAGAGTGGCTGTGCCTGGAATGCGCAGCGGGTGTGTACTTGGGAGTGTTAAAGTGTATGCGGCGGATGCTGGATCGACGCGGGCTTTTACCCCGAGTGCCGTTACAAAAGCGCATTCCCGAGCATGGGGCGTACCTGCGAGGGCTTTGAGCCCTTAACCGTAGCTAGTGTTTAGCTAGTGTTTCTGCCATGCTCTCGCTATATATAGGACAGCATGAGTGTTTGAGTGTAATGTAAGGGGTATATATATATATATATATATATATATATATCATATAATATATATATTATAATATATATATATATATATTGGTTGTTACCTTGTTGTCTTGTTGGTTTCATGCTTGGCCAGGTCTCGATAAAGAGGTTACCTACTTAGCGACTTAATTAAAGGTTGAATAAAAAAACAATGCAAAAAAGTGTCAGGCCATGGCGAAGGGTAGTTTCAGGCCTGTGTGTGTGCGGGGTCTGTCTTTGTGTGTCTTGAGCTGTGTTTGTGGAGGAATGTTGTAGCGGCCAGGTTATTCTGAGCCCGCGCGTTGATTACAGTTAACACTGAGCAATACCACCTCATGAGACTAAGTACAAACACACACACACACATAGTGGGGATATAAATAATGGAAAAAAATAATGTACTGCCTCCTCCATTATGCAGTATGCTACTAGACTAAACAGACGTACATTTGTGTAGCTCTGACCAAATGCTTTACACAGATGGAAACAGGACAATACATTGACTTAGACTGACAGTTTGATATGTGCCCACAAACCAAATCAAAGATGATTACTGGCAGCGGCCTGACAACTTAAAAGTGCAGCAAATTAACAACTTATAATATTAAGAAAGATATTCTAAGGTCAACTCTATAAAACTTTTCTTATTAAAGAGTAGAATCAGCTGGGAGAACCCAATCAAGAGTGGACAACACTATTAAAAGCAGAACCAACCCCCCCATCCCACACCCACACACACACACACACGAAAAAGTGAGGAACTCACCAGCCTCCACCATGAACTGAAGATCACTAGACTTCTCAAGGGCCCTTGTGATGTGGTGCGGCATAGCTCAGTGAGTACAGCGAGTCGACCACTAACTGGGCTGGTTGGCGGTTCGATCCCCACCTCCAACTGTCCACACGTTCAAACCCCACAAATGTACTGATTGTACGGTCGCTTTGGGCAAAAGCGCCTAATAAAATTCTTCACGATGCTTGTATTTTGTTAACAGATGGCGATACGTTTAAAACATGCGATCAACAGTAAAACCCCACCACCAACCATTAAAAGGACGAAGAGACGACAGGATACTTCCAGTGTCTGAGTAATTAACATCTACAGCCAATATCGGCATTCTAATTGCTAAAGTGTGTCTAACACGTGTTGAAATGATTTAAAAACAACTCGATGCTGTCGGACACACTCAGCTAAAGCTCAATTCCTGTTCGCACAATTTCTCTCCTTCTGTCATGAGGCACTCTGTCAACATAGCCAATACATTTCAGCGCCTTTTGTTTTTGCACATTTTCAATGGCGTGCCAATGTCATGGCAACGATGAATGCCTCATTAAGCATTCTAGGGACGAAACGTCTCGTTAATGAAAAGTTTCCGAGAGGTGAAGAGACGGGGCTGATAAAATCACCTCTCATTAGTCAGTCACTTTCGTCATCATGTGCTTCATGAGAAGCTATAATTTCGTTACCCGCTAATTCTCTGTGAAAACACAGCAGAGGAGGACGCACTGAGGGCCCCTGGCAAGGGGGCGAGCGATCACGTTCTGAATTTTGACACACAGGCCAGATGCGCTTTGACTGGGAAATCCCACTAAAACGCCTCTTTCACTGAAACAAATTCCTTCCCTTGAACCTCTCTCTCTCTCTACCTCTACCTCTCTCTACCTCTCCCTCCTGCCCTCTCTCTCTCTCTACCTCTACCTCTACCTCTACCTCTACCTCTACCTCCCTCTCTCTCTCTCTCTCTCTCTCTCTCCTCTCTCTCTCTCTCTCTCTCTCTCTCTCTCTCTCTCTCTCCTCTCTCTCTCTCTCTCTCTCTTCCTCTCTCTGCTCTCTCTCTCTCTCTCTCTCTCTCTCTCTCTCCTCTCTCTCTCTCCCTCACCCTCTCTCACCCCTCTCCCCTACTGTTTCCCACTCTCTCCCTCCTCCACATCTCTCGCTGCGTCTCCACTGCTCCTCCAAACTTTTCTCTCAACTCGACCTTTATTCCACCTCTGTCTCTCCCCATCCGCCCGTCTATATTAAAAGCCCCCCTCACTCACATCCAATGTAATAAAGTCAATCCTTCTTTTCAACACAGAACCACTTATCTCCTCTTTGGGTCCATAAACAAGCCACCTTGTCACCCCCCCCCCCCCCCCCCCACTCTGGCATTAGAATATGTCCTAATCTAATCCATCTCAGGCCGCGCTGTCTGTGATTACTGCAGATTATGCTGACCTTGGGGGTTCTGCAGGGGGGGAATTAATGTCCCCTTGTGGGGTGGGGGGGCTGAGGCTGAGCAATATGGAAAAGTTAATATCACGATAAATCGTGAAGAACTTAACACAATGTAGAGAAATATCACGATATGCTTATGAATTAAATGCACCGTTCTAAAACAGTCTGAAGGTTATTACATTCAAATATATGGAAATGTCAAATATGGAATTAAACTAAAACTAGTTTTGCCTTCTCTCATATCGTCTCATCGTTATTCATGAAACTTGGTAGTATGATAAGTCCATCTCTTCATCTGTGACGATACAATACCATTCAAAGATGATATTAATACGATCAAAATATTGCCCAGCCCGAGGCTTAGCTACCAGATTGAATGATTTCATCTCGTTATCTGTGTCTTTGTCTTTCATTGATAATGACTCGGTCCAAAAGCCTGTCTCTGCCAACTCTAAACATGTATCCTGATTTCAGTGAGCATGGCTCTGCAGCAGGTGAATGAGATGAAAAGGGTGCACAATATTTATTATGGCCAAACAATTGTGAATTGTGCCCACTTTATTCATCCCTAACATGTACTTTCAACTGAGGATAATCATCCCATCAAGAATGCACAATTGCAGATATAACAGACTCCAGACATAATCGCTGTTTAAACTACTGCACATGGCGATCAATGGGAAAGCGCAGGTTACTTGAAATCCATTTCAAGTCGACAACAAAAAACATGCGTCAAGTAATGCGACGAGCACACATGATCACACAATGAAACACAGCACGCATGCAGAAACATGGTTTTCTTCATGTTGACGCCACAAGTACACGCACTCTACTGTGCTAACAGGAAAATATCCACTCTCCATATTCTCCCACAGCGTTTAGTATACAGCATGGAAATATCACTGTGTGCAAGTGGCAATCTGCATTGTGCTACAGCAGGCATGATTCACAGCTTGGCTAATGGATGTAAACAGTTTGCAGTGTATTGCACTGCAGGCTTGACTAGTGTTCAGCTATACTACATAACTACACTGAAGCCAAGGAGAGACACACACACACACACACACACACACACACACACACACACCACACACACACACACACACACACACACACACACACACACACAGACACACACACACACACACACACACACACACACACACACACACACACACACACACACACACACACACACAGGCCAGGGATGGTGTAGACAGAGTTTTAAAAGCCTGCAGCTGTGGAGGGAGGGGGAGAGCGAGCGAGAGAGCAAGAGAGCAAGAGACAGAGAAAGAAACACATTAATATAAATAGGCAAAGACCAAGAGATATAAGTGAAAGAATGGGGATGGACAGAGACATACATAAGCAAAGAGTGAAAGTGATGGAGAGACGGGAGAGGCAGAATTACAAGAAGTATTGCACTATATGTACCATTAGCTTCCCAGATTCAGCACATTTGTTAGTAGTATATTCAAAGGCACACCAAAAAGCACCAACATGAGTCACTCTTCCAAAGCGACCCAGGGATGACGGGTACAGGAGAGTCGTTGGACATCTTGCGGGAGGAGGCCTGAAAGTGGGCCATGGATGGACTGGAACCCAGAGCCTTTCGTCTGGGACTCAAACACAGGAGTGTCCAGGCTATCCTCCTTCGCAATCCTGCGTATATACTTGTGCTGTTGCCTCATTCTCTAGGCTCTCTGTAGAGACATTTTAACAAAAGAGCAAAAACAAGGAATTTTCCAAAAACATGACAATTTGGAGGCCATAGAACGCTAAATTATCCTACAATTACCACCAGATAGCACGATAAAATTATCTTATACCCAGAGGCCAAAAGCCGCAGTCTTCTGAAACACAAGAATGATTTGCAAAGGCCAAATTAATATTTAGAAACCGCACTCTCTGTTTAAATGAGTCACTTGCCATTTTGGGCACATTTCTCCCGAGCAATTATTCAGCGGATCAATTCATTGCAAGATTTTACACAAATTGGGGAGTTTCCATTCTACATGAACACTCCACAACCGTGTTCAGGAGACAGTGGATTACAACTGATTAGACCCGTGGTGTTGAGGACAACTGGATACGTCCGTGTCAACTAATGGGAAGCGTCTGTCCCCGGCACAATAGAGCTGAGCGGGGGGAAATCTCGTGTCTCTGTGTCCTTTGTGATTGTTTTGCAGGGGATTTAGCCAATAAGTAAATCACATTTATTGTCGACGTGTCAGTTTATCAGTTGACCTTTACAGGCTGTTGAGCCCATAGGGCCGTTAAAACTGGTGAATTGCACCTGATCACATTAACTGTTTATCTGCATTGAATTTGACATTGAATGTCTCATCATTATTTCTCAGAAAGTATAGTTTACATTTTAACCTGCAAATACAGAATATTTGCCCTTGAAGAGAAAACATAAAAATATACTTTTTCTAATAATCTCTTCAGATACATTGTCATCATTGAACATTTGCAGAACAGTCCAAATAACACAGAGCTGGTTTAGCAATAACAGTTACATAAGGGTTTATGTAACTTTTTTAAGCAGTTAAAGGCAAACTGAAAGATTAAAAGATGTGTCAACCTTCAACCATAGTGGTCAACAGATGGCCGAGAGGACAAAGAGGTGGGGCTGTGTGTGTGTGTGTGTGTGTGTGTGTGTGTGTGTGTGTGTGTCAATATGTGTGCATTACGGATGTTTGGAAGTGTGTATGTGTGTCTGGGTGTGTGTCAATATGTGTGCGTAGTGGATGTTGTGAAAGTGTGTGTGTGTGTGTGTGTGTGTGTGTGTGTGTGTGTGTGTGTGTGTGTGTGTGTTTAGTCAGGAGACCGACACAGCCCCCCCCCCCCGGTATCAGATGACGGGGTAGAGTGTAGAGTGTGTCCCTTGGGGTCAGGCTTTTCAAAGCAGGGACATCTGGAGGGCCTGCATCCCGGTTGCACTCCACCCTAACCCCCACCCAGCCCCTAAGCCCACCCTCTCTAAAACCGCAAACATTAGCCAGAGAGGCTTGCTCTGAACGGCTTAGAGGAAACGGCCACAAAAACTACGATACAATGCATTCCCACAAACAGATGTGAGACCACGAGCGCGTACTCTGGTGGCTTCTGGTGGCCCTCAGAACTGGCCCGCATAGCAGCACCACAATATCACACGTCCAAAGTACGGTCGAAGGAAAGTGGATGTCGCCTGCATTTGAGCCGTAGCTCTGTTGGGGCAATGTTTGGAGCGGTAAAAGTCTCGAGAACTGAGAAATCTGAAAATATATTCGAATTTCCTCTTCCTTTGAATAAAAATCTCTGCTTTAAAGTAAATACTCCATTTTACAAAATATACAACTGCTTCCTTAATGATGGCTCAAAGTTCCCAAGTCAATACATCTCAGTAAATAACACAGTACCACAATATCTAAAAAGCGATATCTCACAAATGTCTTGATGTGCCGATAAACGGATAGAATCACGTCCGGAGGAGAACAGAGGGATTCCCGCTAACTGTGAGCTCAGTGTCTACTAATCCCCCCCACTTAACACCAGAGATCACCTCAGAAGATACCTGGGGCTGCGCTTCGCTTTCTAATCGCTTCCCAACCCGCCACCACAACTCGGCTCAATCGACCACTCCGAACAGGAAGTCTATATCTCCGGGGTGGATTATTCAAATGCCTCCCAATGCGCCACATGCAAATACCAAACCCTCCACCTGACCCCCCACCGACACCCCCTGAGTAAGGGCAATCGTTTAATAGCCACTTAAATATCACACAGGGACACACATTTTCCTATTATCGGTGTGTTCGTCTCTCACACCCAATTATTCTCTCTCACTCTCCCCCTCTCTTTCCCTTCCTCCATCTCTCTCTCCCCCTCCCTTCCTCCCTCCCTGCCTGCCTCCCTCCCTCATGCGTGAGTGAATATGAGCAAGAGTGATTCGGAGTGCCTATTTTTCTTTTCTTCTCTTTTATCTACTATTTTATCTTGGTTTGTTTTTTTGTTTCTGTATGTTCTGCTGATGAAATGAACGACCCCTTTAATTCGGTCAATTAGTTTGCGTTCGCCACAAATTCGGATGTGTGGTGTAACTTGGTTAGCGTCGTTAGCGGCATGGCAGGGCAGCTGTGAGATCAGACCTGATCCCCTGGGTTGGCAGAAGCTTGCAGTAAAAATTCTCCCCCGCTGCTCAGGTGTCCGTGGAAGAGTGCCGTTTGGCAGTTGGGGAGAAGGTGGGCTATAACTCTGTAAGGTTAGTAGATGGCTCCTCCTGTGAAATCTCATATCCATCAGTTTTTGTCGGCCAACTGTTTTTTGTTTTTTTTTTCACTGAAGAAGAGGAGACGATGGAAGATAATGTCTTAAAAATGTCCTGTAAAAGGAAGAATCTAGGTGATGGAAAAAACGGACTTAAAAGAATAATAAGCTCTTCATCTGATGAGTCTGATGATTCATTTAGGAATGATTCGAGACCCCAAGTGCTAGAAGACTCAGACAAAAGAAAACAGGAGATTCATCTGACAATTGCGTCACTGAACAGTAAATCTTTTGCCTTATGAAATTGGTTGTAAAAGCAAAACTTGAAATTGCGCCTTAATGAGGATGGCTTTTAAATAGTTTTGTCATTAGTGTGTTTCTTTGGATACGGGCCTGCCCTCTCTATAACCATGTTTGGTTTTTGAATTGGCACTTTGAATAGGGCAAGGGACTGTTTGAAAAAAGAGCAGATTTGACGTTTTTATTTGTGCAAGAAGCACATAGTGCACGAGATAATGCGAGTCATTTAATTGGTGGAGTGGGCATTTTGTTTTCACATCATTTCAAACCATTCTCTTACGATGAAGAGGTGGTAAAGGAATGTCAACTTTTTTTAAAAATGTGCTCAATATGAGAGCTTACATTTAATTTAAATGAATATTCATACCCCAAACAGAGAGACTGAAAGGATGTTGTTTTTAGACACAGACTCAGTGAGTAATAAATCAAAGTTGAAGTGATGAGTATTTGTTTTTAGGGGGTGATCTTAACTGTACTGTTCTGGATTGTTCTGTACTGTAGATTCCACAGGAGTCACCTGGCGACTCACACATCTCAGGGTGTGTTGTGAGTCTGAGTGAAGAGAAGCGTTCATGGCATTCAGAAGCAAAACACCTGGGTTCACACTAGAGGTGCACAGCAACCTCACTATCTGTGTCTGTTTCTGTATCTGTTCAACCCAAAAATTATCTGTATCTGTATCTGTATTCGGATAGAAAACCGGAAGCGGGCGTGGTTTATACCGGAAGTCTTCTTTATTGTGCCGAATTTGTATTTTCTAACCTAATATTCATTTGCAATGCAATAGTAGTCCCTTCCAAGCATCACATTGATTTAATATTGTTATATAATTAATTATGAAATATACTTTACGACAATAATTACATAGTAATACATACACAACAGTAATACATGAACTTTTTTGCCTGTTTTATTTTATCCACCCCACCCTATTGAACGAAGTTTAGATAGACTGCAAACCATCTGAACCCCACCATCACCCCTAAGCTAGTTGGGGGACACTGAGTCTTATAGATAATGCCATAATGATCATTGATTTGTCTTACCGAATTGTATGCCAGTCCACACCACTAGGACACGCACAAGCCACCTGCTGCCTAACGTACGTAATGCAAAGGGCTGCGCTCGTGCCCTCTCTCACACAGCGGATACTGAATGATAAATCTAAACTTGAATGTGTTGCTGTTTGTTTAAATAGCCATGAAATACTTGGTCAAAATTCCATTAAACCTGACTGATACATGCAGCATATGTCACTTAAAGGAATTAATATTGACTGAAATACACGGTAAAACGTTCAACTGTCATCGCACACTATTTATATTTTCACAACGGAATACAAAACAGGAAAACATACTGTGTTAGTAGTTTATTTGACTTTTAATGAGATAGAGAGATCAGCTATGTGGTGAATGTCAGGCGAATGTCTAATTTCAAGCTCTAAGTTTCATGTCCACCGCGGTCAGCTCAGCTCAGCTCGCTGTTGTGCGCTGACTCAGTGGGACGACGTGATCTCTTTTCAGTCATTTGTAATAAATGAAACGACTATTTAGTGAAATCAAAGTCCGATGCTGCAAACAGAATATACATTTTTATCTTGTTGCCAACCTGCCATCCACAATGATATGAACGGATTTTAAGATTTTTTTCCCCGAATAATAACGCGAATATGCGCGTAGAATACAGATATGTTTACATCGCATTATCTGTGCTTTCCGAATAACGTATTCGCATTCGGGTGCATCCCTAGTTCACACTAAAGACACCATTTTATCATGAGCTAGACTGGCTATGATTTATTGAAGCGCCACCTCAATATTGTTAAAAAAAAGTTATATTATTCCTGTTGGTTTCCCTGATCATTGTATGATACATTTCAGTATTTATCAATAATGTGAAATCAAAAAGTGTTTTTTGCCATTTTAACCATGCACAGATCTGCAGTCTCTTGCAGAGTCCACAGCAGATTGAGGCCATATTGAGGTGCTCACAGCCTAAAGGACATCTTTAAGCAGTCTGTGGGCGTTAAAGCCCAGGATGCACTGGCCAGGTCCTGCTTTATGAAGGTAATGTATATGGATGCCCTGTCACATCATGTTTTCAGCCTTGAGCGCAGGATTGGTCAGAGGCAGCTCTTCCATTCTCTGCGCATCTTCACTGCAACGACCATGTCTGATCTGGGTGAAATACGGAGGCATGGAGCAGGTTTTCATGAAACCTATGCAAAAGTGAGGACAGAAATGACTCAGGAGAGCCCAGGCTTTTTTGTGAGGGACTCCCTGCGGTCCAGCCCAACAAAGCGCTGGAGGAAGTGCTGACTGCTGAGGAGCTGCATGCTGCAGAATTGAGTCCAGGCATTGATGTTATGTCTGCCGAAGTCTTTGTAGTCGGTCATTAGCAGATGTACCAGATGTCCTCAGAGACAGTCTGGCTGCAGGGTGTTCACCTTTGAGCTGCAGGAGGGACAGCATCACCCTGCTACCTAATAAGGGAGATTTGCAGCAGCAAAATAATTGGAGGCCAGTCTCTCTCTATTGAGTACAGACTACAAGTTGTTGCCTAAGGTGTTGGCTTCAATGCTGGGCAAGCTGATCCATGAGGACCAGTCCTACTTTGTGCCAGACAGGCTGATCACTGACAATGTCAGGTTAATTCGGGAGATTGTGGAAGCCTGTAGTTCATTGGGAGTAGAGACTTGTCTTATTTCAATAGATAAGGAAACGGCTTTTGACCAGTGCCTGCGGCAATATGCTGCAGGCATGTGGTTTCAGCCCTGGTTTCATAGCTATGGCCCAGGTTTTCTTATTATCTGCCTATGCTGAGGATGTTGTGGTTTTCAAAAGGAATCAAAAAGACGTTGCCATTGTGGAAAAGATTAGTTCAGCTCAGTTTCTTCTGCAAGGCCCAACTGGGGAAAACTGAAGCATAGGTAGTTGGCGAAAGTGTAGCTACAAGTGTAAAGTTACCAGGTGGTCTAGTGTGGCGAAAGGGTGGAATGAGGTATCTTTGTGTCCGTGGGAAGTAAGGATTACATGAAAAGAAAAACGTATTGGAAAACAGTTGAGGAAAGGGTCAGGATGTGGAGACGGATCTTTCTCCAGCTGTTGTATGAAGGCCGGGTGCTGGTTTCAAATCATTTGGTTTCATCTATGTTGTGGCACCACCTGACCTACCGGCCAAGGTGCAGGCTATTTTGGTTTTGGTTTTGCGTTCTGCAATGAACTCCATTGGCTGCCCCAGAGCCTCCTGTAGCTTCCAAAGGAGGGAGGCGGACATGGACTAATGCATCTGGCCAGCAGAGCCACTTTCCAGCTGGAGTTTATTAAAAGACTTTTAACAGGGCCCAAGGACTTGGAGTGGAAACTCCAGGCATATTCAATTTTAAGGAGATTTGGTTAACACGTAACACGTAGACTGGTAGAGGGTAGACTGGGCCATCGGTTTGCCGTAACCCGACCGACACTTTCAATTTAGGACCGACCCAAATATCTATTTTTTTCCCCTTTTAGTCTGACCAACTTGCCGGTTGTAAACTTGCGTTAAGACAGACTGTTTTTTTTTTACTCTTCAAATAACTAATGTAAATACAATAAAACCCTATTAATTATATTTTAGTAAGTATCGCAAACATAAATTGTCTACATAGAGATGTAGGCTACGTTCTTTCTTTTATATTCGCTTCATTTCATCAATGGTTCGCGCTTGTCTGTTATTGTGTCTGCAGCTGCAGTAAAGAAAATGTTCGCGGTCACCATTCAAAGTTATACGGATTCAGGCACCGTAGCAATACATTAAAAAATGCATTGAAATATCTCAACACCGCTATAATGTGACACAATGTTCTGGAAGAACTGTGCCCTCGAGTCTTACAGTGACCGTGTCGATTGATGTCAAGGAGACCGCTGAACTTTTACGGGTTGGAGACCCAGTCAGTGACGTCACGATATGCAAATTTATTTATTCATATTTTGTTTTTACAAAAAAATTATATATACCTACCCTACCTAGACCTTTTTGGGGGGTTGTTACTGCAAACAGAAATATTTTTAAGGATGGCCCTATCCTACCTCTTTACATTTGTTGCTTCATGATAGAGTGCGGATCTGGCTGGAATTTTCTGTCCGAGCCCGGCCCGCGTCTGACAGAACAGTAACCAAGCCCGACCCGAGCCCGACAGGCATCAAGCTTTTATGTCCGAAGCCGACACAGTTAAAGTCTATTCTTTTCATACTAATTACACATTTACCTCTGTGTTTATGAAAGCCTGCCTTTACAAGGCAGGCTTGGAAATTGCAAGGCATTTGGAAATGTCAACAAACAGGTTAATGCGCCGGTAAATTAAAAATGTAAAATTGCGCAGATGTGACCGAGCCCGACCCGAACCCGAGCATCATTTCTAAATATTTGTCCAAACCCGACCCGGCCTGTCGAGCTCGCGTCGGGTGTCCATCCTCTACTTCATGAGCCAGTGGTTTCGGGGGGAGGGGCCTCTCCAGACATCCAGACAAATTTGTACCAACACTCCAGGGAGTCGAAGGTCACAACTCTGGTGCAGGTGGTGGAGCGGGTGAGTGTGTTCTTCTAAGGATAACTGACATATAACTTAAATAAGGTTTTAGACTGTGACAATCCCTTCCCTACTCTTGATTTTGTCCCTTATTTTAAAGACTGTCGTGTGATTTAAGTTTTAGTGATTAAAAAATTAAAGAAGTCTATTCCCTTTGTGTAAAGGTTTTATAAAGGAAAAGTAAATGGAGGAGTTGTCCTTTTGGTCTGAAGGAGGATGTCAGGGCTGAATGGAGGGCACTGTACGAACCACTGCTGCTCAAGAAAGTTGCTGATCTACAATGCAGACTTTTACATGGAATAGTGGCAGTTGACTCTTATATCTCGCTTTCAAGTCTCACTGTGTCTACTGTTTGTCCTTTTTATCCATATAGAGTAGACAGTGTTTTTTTACAATGCCCCGGCTCTTGACTCTGTTCCCCTTATTAGAAAAGCTTTTCGTGGCTTTTGTGGGTACCGGTTTGTATTTTTGGGTTTCACCATAGGAAAACAAGCACATTCACACAACAAAAACATTCCCGTGTCGTGACTGGCAAAGCAAAGATGGCTACGTAAACCGCAGAAGGAAGGTTGAAAGCAGCCTCAAAGTTGATTTAGAAGTGTTTTTGATCAGGCGTTTGAGGTTGTGGATCTCGATAGATTACAGATCCTACAGAGAAATGAAACACCTAGAAAGGTTCAACAGAACAGCAGGTGTCGTGATGATGACGGAGCTCTGTGTGATGTGGAGGAGGAAGAAATTCAGTTTTTTTTTTTTTTTTTGTCTTTTGTTGAAGATGAAAATGTGCGCCGGTACGACGTACTATATGAAAGAGTTGAACACTATAAAACATAAAAGGGTTTAAAAAATGAAAATAAAAATCTCTCACTCTCCCGCTCGACCCCCCGTCTCCCTCCTTGATAATATGTGCATCAATAAAATAGGTCCGCATCCTCTGTCTTCCTGGTCCCCTTCAGCCCCCCCTTCCCCTGACTCTCAAGGGCCTCTCTCTGTCTCTACAATGGCCATTAATGATCGCTGCAAGCCATAGAGACACAGATAGCAGTCGCCTCACACCATCACTCTCCCTCTCTGGATAAATATATACGTGAGAGACGACGAGAGAGATGCAATAGAAAAAAAAGAGGTGGAAAGAAAATAAATGAGGAAAATGAAAGCAATTAAAAGAAAAAGTAAAGTTTTTTTTTTCGTGTGTGTGTTTATCCAGACACGAGCGGCCAAACACCTCACCGTGCTACGCGACACGCCCAAGATGGCCGCTCTACGCCACGCGTCCAGGATGATGACCGCAATTCCAAGTTGTCAGTTGCCGCAAAGAGGGTGTTCGCTTATGCTTGCAGCTAGCACGATTCATCATGGCTGTCTGCGTGGGCCCCCCCCCCCCCATACCACCGTCACAGTGACGAGCGGAGCGTCAGCAGACAACAGAACCCCAACCGAAGCCTGGTTGGTATTCACTGCAGGCCTCCCACCGCGTGTCACAGAGACCAGCTAAAGAGCTGTGTTCAACACACACACACACACACACACACACACACACACACACACACACACACACACACACACACACACACACACACACACACACACACACACACACACACACACACACACACACACACACACACACACACACACACACACAGAGAGCCACCCCTGGGATGTCACCATGCAAACACGCGTGTCAAGGCACTACCTGTGATTAAAGCCAAAGCAACCAACTGTCGGATCAGGGCGAGGGAGGAGACTTCGATGTCGAGATGTCGAGATGTGGAGATGTGGAGATGTGGAGATGTGGAGATGACGAGAGCTTTGGGCGTGGAATAGGAATGACAGTTTTCACATGAAGGCATTGTTCTCGTTCCCTTGCTTGACTGAAAAGTGACGCAGGACTTTTAAGATTGAGTCGGTTTGCAAAAAGGGTGATATAAATGATTTTGGATAGTGTCAGTTGTCAAGACCGAGAGAACATCGTGAGGGAAACCGAGCGATCCGATTTTCACGTTAAAAGCGCAGTTCTCAGATGACACTTTTGATAAGGTTACGGACTACTTCTGCGTAAAGTTACTATGAATGGGGGTAATAATATGCAGTTATCATGGCACCAGTGTGGAGAATGAGGCGGCATTGTGGGGAATCCAAACAATTAGAGTTTCATCTTCCTCTTTTAAATGAAAAATGACTACTTCAAGTGGGAAGCATGAGTGTGACATTAACATAAGCCAGGTTCACGTACAGCATAATGACAACGGGCTAAGGACGTAGCGGTCTCTTTCAAAGCCCATCAACCGCAAATTTCGTCATCATTTTACTGACAGGTCCGTTACTTGACCTTTTAAAGAAAACACTGCAAGCCATCCATCACCCCCCCCCCCCCCCCTCCCCCCCCCCCACCCCCTCGTCTCCCTCGTCTCCCCCGCTCCCTTTACACTCTGCACTGTGTGTTTCATTAGCAGGTACATGAGTTTCAAGACCCCCGCCCCGCCAGTGAAATACCTGTATGACACTTAAGGGGCTAATAGCGACAGTTGTGTCCCTGTATTGCACGCAGTGGTTGGAGGGGGGGGGGGGGGGGTTCCCTAAAATGCACGGTTATTGATGGCTTCAGGTCCTAAGCTGCCTCCAGGGGAGAGGAGCTGACAGATTAGAGAGAGTTGCTTGGAGTTGGGAGGTCAACACCGGCTGGCTAACGCTTGAGACGCTGATGCTGGCTCGCTGGAGGAAGGCTGGCTGAGGCTTGAAATGCCAAGGCTTGGGAGCTTGTGTTTGTGATGCCAACACTTTCTGGCTAGTGCTGGTTGGCCAATGCTGGAGATACTGGCACTTGGGATCTCATGCAGTCTAACACAACTTTGGTTGGCTAACGCTGGCTGGCTAACACTTGCTGACCAACTCTGCTATGCTGGCACTGGGATGCCAACGCTGGCTGGCTTATATTGGAGTTATTAGCGCTTGGGGACTAATGCTGGTTGGTCAAGGCTGGCTAGTGCTCTTCAATGAAGCAGTCCAGCTGTTAGCACGGAGCTAGCAGCTGGGTGGCTCCATTGTAAAGCAATTAGAACGGGAGAGCATGGAAGGGTGGGTCTGAAGGGTTGAGCCCAGTGTGAACACAGACTGTGTGTGTGTGTGTGTGTGTGTGTGTGTGTGTGTGTGTGTGTGTGTGTGTGTGTGTGTGTGTGTGTGTGCGTGTGTGTCCAAATGCAAATGGATGGGTGTGTCACCACGAAACCAAACGGGGGCCCAGGGACACGTTTACAGGGGAAGCAAGCCAGTGGGAGAAAATGTGACAACAAGACAACAAGATGGCGTGACTGATGGTCTCATCTTCAGCCTGCCTGTTCCTAGATAGTGGGGCCTGCGTCGGTCCGTACGACATCTCAATATTCATTAGCACAGACTGCCATGCTACACCACCAGTTAGTATGAGCATCTAGCATTAGCATCTAGCTAAACAATGCATCAAATTTCAGCCTCCCAATTAGAATAGACGAACAGAGAATTTACTTCGCTCAACTCAAGTCAAACCGACGTAACCATCACCTTCATATGAACATACTTAAACATAACTTTATATTAAACACGTCACTGTATGCCGCTTGTGATTTCAACGCTTCTATGTTTGCATATGTTTGCCGATATGAAAGCCTCTTTATAAATCCTCTATGTTGGTGTTTGTAAACTGCTAAATGTGTTAACTGAGGAGATCCACGTCAACACTCACATTCACAGTTTTGCATCCTGTTCTGTGTGAACTGTCTCGCCGCGCAGTTCACTTGTTTCCTTCAGCTCATGATGTTAATGCGATGTTGCTGTGGCCCGTGGCACTGCTGCAGGGTAATACCAAGGATATGAACATAAACATGAAATAACAATCTCTCTTTGGAATAGCGGCCGATATATATCGATATATAGGTCACTTTTTACTCTGCCTCGGCCCCTAAAATCCAGTTGAGATTGACCTCTTTGAGATTATCTCAAGTACATTCCTGACTTTTCCTCAAGAGGCACAACACGGAGGATGCATTTCTTTAAGACAGGGGCATCTCGCTCTCTGCCAGTGTCTTTGATGTATTTATTTAGTAAAATAATTACTCAAAGTCCTTAACTTCGGGGGAAATGGCTTGATTGGGAAACAGCTGATGTTCAGCCAGGCATCATTAATCATAAATAGATGCCTGGGTTTCTTTGCAAACATTTATACGACAGCAGATTGTACTTTCCACCAGGGACAGCTGAGGTGGGCTAATAGGAATGGAATTATTTTGACTCATAAAAAACAAAAAACTGCGCTGCCAAATAAATCATATTGGCTCTCAAAACCCTAAGATTCTTCTTATTGTAGCATGAAGCTTGGGAGAAAGGAAACGAGGATACACCCCATTTGAGACTAGTTTTGGCCAACTTTCAATGCTTTGGTCAGTGATACCCCATAATACGTTACAACATCCTCCAGGACTCAAATATGAGCACATATTGAAAATCCTTCCAAATACATATTCACAACAACTAAGCCAAAGCAGTGGTACGTTTAGCTTGGCTCTTTGGCACTTAGAAATATCACATGATAAGGCGTCGATGACTCAGAGAAGTAGTTCACTCTTGATACAGTGAATCTCAATGTAGAGTATTCTTTAAATGCACCTCTTCCATAACTTTTTTCTTGTAAGCTCATTTCCCCTCTCATTTGTATTCAACAAAGCCAGCCCAAAAAAAAACGACAAAATTCAATAAGTTCCTCATTTCACATTTAAATGTAATTACTACGACTTCCCCTCGGATGAACGGTTCTGTGTCCGAGAATACAGTTTCGATGAAACTTATCCCTCCGTCGGAAGTTCTTCCCTCTCCCTGGCTCGCTGTTGAACCCACGCGCCTGAAATGAATATCCTCACACGCTCCCAAGTCCCGCCCCCCCTCTCTCAACTATCCAAGCAACGGCAACATGGTCTTAACAATTAGCCACCTGATTGGTCGACAGGAGAGATGTGCCTTCAATTATGAACAAACATCGGGTTCAACTAAATATCACACCTGCTTGTACCCAATACATTCAGAGTGTGTGTGTGTGTGTGTGTGTTCCATTTGTCCATATTATTTGGGTTTGCTTGCTCTCCCTGGGGGCGGCACGGTGGTGCAGTGGTTAGCACTGTCGCCTCACAGCAAGAGGGTTTTGGGTTCGAATCCACCAGGGACCCGGGATCTTTCTGTGTGGAGTTTGCATGTTCTCCCCGTGCTTGCGTGGGTTCTGTCCGGGTACTCCGGCTTCCTCCCAGAGACCAAAAACATGCAGGTTGGGGATTAGGTTAATTGGTGTCTCTAAATTGACCATAGGTGTGTATGTGAGTGTGAATGGCTGTTCGTCTATATATGTTAGCCCTGTGATAAGGCTAGAGGATAAGCGGTTTCGATAATGGATGGATGGATGCTCTCTTTGGCAGCACCTTGTGTGGATGACACAAGGAGAGCACCTGGCCTTCGGGTAACCTTGCGACGCTTCAAATGCTTCTCTAGAACGTCGTTTTGCTTCACAAAACGTCGACGGGCAAGAATCCCACATGGCGGCGAACTGCACTGCAGCCTTGCTCACAGTGTGTGTGTGTGAGTGTGCGCAAGTGTGTGTGTGTGTGTTCAACAAAAAGCCAACAGCCTTATCACAAGCGTACCCTTAGTGTTGATCCATTACTGAAGCGTTGGGTCACAGCCATACCATCTGGTCCTGAGGCCTACACCCAGGCGACCGTGTCGGCAGGGCCAGATGCAGAACAACGCCGTTCGAACCTTTGTGTCCAAAAGTGACAGGTGCTGTTCGAAGCGAGTGGAAAAAGAAAAAAAAAAAAACGCAGCCGTGGCGCGGTACAAAAAAACAATATGATTTGGTTCTTGTTTGCGGCGAATTTCGACTTCTCACGCGGGAGGTCTGAGTGCTGCGGGTAATACAGCTGCACATGCTGCTGACACCAGAGGAAGGGAAATAAAAACAGCCACTTCCTTCCACCGTGACACCTCCTCCACCTCCCCCATCCCCCCCCCCCCCCCCACACTCTCCTTTCGTTCCCTGCTCCATCTCTCCAGTTCCCTGACAGATCAGACGAAGGGGGGCGAGGAGGAGGAGGAGGAGACAGAGAGGAAGAGCAAGAAGCCCGAGAGGGTGAGAAAAAAAAAGATGGAAGGATGGAAGTGGAGACGGGAGAAGAGGGAGAAGAGATGAAGGAGGGGGCGAGAGGGATTAGGAAACCGGGCAGCAGAGCGAGGAGGGAACGGAGAAAGGTGAGTCTGAGGATAGGTAGAGTAGGAAGGGCTTTAGAGAGGGAAGGGGGAGGATAGAGAAAACAGAAAAGAGGGCAATTAAGGGAGTCTGTGATACCAAGAGCTCTGAGAGGCGTGCTGGAGAGGATAGAGGGAAAATCAAGAGATTGGTTGAGAGAGCGACGCCAGAGAGAACAGAATGGAGAGTTAAAGAGGAAAGAACCGACAACAGGAGCTGGAGAGAAAGGAGAACGGGGTAGTTACAATAAGACACAACGGAATGGCTTGGGTTAACCATAAGGAGTGCCAAAGAACAGGAGGGGATGGCGAGAACAGAAGGGGGAGTGACAGTGAAAGTGAGATAAAGAGTGTGATTGATGGAGAGAACAGATCCAGGCAGGGGCAGTTTGAGTAGGGCCGCAGATTACGTCCCTGGAGCGAAGGTATGGCGCTCTGCATTTAGCTTCCCCGGGGCCATCAGGGGGAACAGGCTTTACAGCCAGACCCAGATTAACCCAGACAAGAGCATTCCCACCCAGATACCAGGATCAACGACGTAAGTGAATGTAGTGGTTTACAAGCAAACGCGGGATGGGTTCGAGACGCAGTGTCTCAGTAATCTGTTCTAGCTATATGACCCGGGGGGGGGGGGGGGGGGGGGGGGTCTACGAGCAAGGCAAAGAGCTATCGTAAACAACCTGGCCAACGTCACTCAAGTGTGTGTGTGTGTGTGTGTGACTGCGTGTGCATGTGTCTACACACGATATATAGAGCAAGCAATACCGGCAGAAATCACATTGTGGCGGCGCCCAAATTATCAAGATAGTGTCACATCCTTTCGGGCTGAGAGTGAAGACAAGACGCCGGTAGAGGAACAAAACGCACAGGCACACTTTCCACAATCTGAGGAGGGCTATGAATAGACTGTCACGGGCGCCAACGACAGGGAGCAATAATGTCACTGTTTGACGAGTGCTCCGGTTCCGCTGTGCTCGGCTGGTACCATCTCGGTTCTGCTCGGTATTGACTATCCATTCCCCCCGCTCAGACATGACAACGGTTAATTATGGCTGTTATGGATGAGACATTTGTTGGGAAATGGAGGGAGATTGCAGGGAGGGAGCGAGCGGACGGCGGCGCTCGATGAACCGTCGGTTTGTCCTCAAGGTACGTCGGTTTAGTTTTGCTCTTAGGTTTTTTTTACGGTCGATTGGACAACATCGTGTACATCCGGCCTACGCACCTTTTTAGAGCAAAGGTAGACCTACAAAAACAACACAGAGAACATGAGACAAGAGAGAACCAGTCAGTGACAGAGAGGGATAGATTGGTTAGATGGAGAGAGAGATTGGCAAGATCAAGAGAGAGAGAGAGAGAGAGAGAGAGAGAGAGAGAGAGAGAGAGAGAGAGAGAGAGAGAGAGAGAGAGAGAGAGAGAGAGAGAGAGAGAGAGAGAGAGAGAGAGAGAGAGAGAGAGAGAGAGATTGGCAAGATCAAGAGAGGGGGGGGGGGTAGATTGGCAAGTTCGCGAGAGAGGTAGATTCAATGGCAAGATCGAGAGAGAGCGAGAGCAAAAGAGAGACGGGTAGATTGGCAAGCAAGAGAGTGAGAGAGAGAGAGTGAGAGAGATTTTGAATTGAAAACTAGGTGAGTTATAGTTGAGGGTCTTGGACATGACTTCCAGATTTAATTTTCAGCCCACAGAGGCCGAGCGCATGGGGCCTCCATTAACTCAAGGTCCTCACAGGCTTCCATTAGTGATCTCCAGCGCCCACAAATCACCCACATCGGCTCTTTACTACCTCATCTGCTAATTGGCTCCTCGAGACTTTAACACGGACAACCGTAATTATGCCTTAAAAGGCCAACGGATGTCTTCATCCTACGCCTATAAGAAGGCAGAGGTCGAGGGCCGTCTCGGCTACCGGCTGGCAGGAAATGGGTCTGATCACCTGCGTCCAGTCAGCAGTCAGTTTACCTGCGAAAGTACGTTTTCCCGAGTTGTAGATGCAGATGGTTGAGACGAAGAGTTTATTGAAAACATTTCCGTGGAACGACGCGTTTAATTCTTGTTCTGATTGTTTATAGCTGAGTAAATAGCTGCAGTACAAAAAGGTGCATCGTGCATGTTTAAGAGGTTTAAGCTTTAAGCTAAGCACCGTTCATTTATGTCGACGGATTACAAATGGTCCCCTATAGCTAGCTCCTTTACAACCAATCGCTTATCTCTGGCTCAAGACTTATTGTGGTCGTTTTACGACACAAAGCTGCTCGCTTCTATGCAACTGGGTAGCACGACAGGTCAGGCGTGTTGACAAACAACTTGTAGCCTCCGACCCAGCATTTTCTCTCTCTCTCACACACACACACACACACACACACACACACACACACACACACACACACACACACACACACACACACACACACACACACACACAGCCCCCCCAGAACGTAAACCAAACATGTCATCAGTCGTCCTACCTTCACAGCTTCTGCGTGGGTCACCTTGTCGAACACTTTGTCGTTGACCTTCATGATCTGATCCCCGATCCGAAGACCCTCCTTCTCGGCGAGAGACCCGGGCTCCACGAGGGACACGTAGATGCCCACCCCGTGCTCCGACCCCCCGCGGATGCTGAACCCCAGACCCTCGTTGCTCTTGTGCCGCTTCATGATCACGTGGCGCACCTCTCCGGGAGGCTCGTGGACAAAGTTTTTCCCGAGCAGCGGCACGAGGGGAGCTGTCCCCTCGCTGCTGGTGCTGAAACTGTCCGGAGAGTCTCGCAGCACCACTTTGGACTCGCGGGGGATACCCGGCGACGACGCATCGCGCCCGGGCGGAGGGGTCGGGGTCGGGGTCGGACTCGCGCTGGCCAAGTCGTTCGGAGGCTCGAGGGTCCCGTTGCTCGCGACTAAATCCGATTTCAGGTAGAGACCCTCCGAGGTGTATTGGTCGAACAGCAGCTGGTCCGAGCGGGGGATGACCAGCCGCAGCATGGGCATGAGTTGCCGTTTACTCGGCGCGTTGAGGATGATCTTGAGGGTCTGCACCAGGTCGTAGACGTTGCGCTTGGAGTGGTACACGTTGAGGCAGTGGATGAACTGCTCCCGCTCGAACTCGTTGAGCAGGAGGTTCAGGGCGTTGTGGAGCTTCTTCACGTTGGCCGACAGTGTCCGTGCACTCGAGGCGACGGAGTTGGCCGAGGAGCTGAGCGACATGCGCTCGAGGTCCGTGCTGCTCATGGCGGGGGTCTTCCCGCGGGGACACGGCCCGCCACGCCGGATCGGTCACTCAGCAAGCATGGAGCCGCCCGCGGGGAGGGGGGGAACGGAGAACGGTGCTTCTGGCCATCGCGACTGCTTTGGAGGACGTCGACTCCGGTTCAACGCGCTTTAATTAAAAAAGAAAACAATAAAAAAAAAAAAACGGTTCCGCCGTCAAACTCCACCACACAAACGTTCCCGTGCCATATATGACGCAAAATCTACCATCCAAGGAAAGAACAAAACAAAACAAAAAGTTGAAAAGGGCTATAACGGTTTACATATCAAATTCGGAAACGCACCAAATTGCAATTATTTTTGTGGACTAAGTTTTAGTGTCAAACATTAATCAACAAGTATCTTAAGGAGCGATATAAAATGCGTGCAATAAAAAAAAAGTCATAAGGATCACCAGCCTGTTTCATTAACCACGCGCTTGTTTCCCTGTACAGAGGTCAGGTGGCTGGCGCGAGCCGAAGCTTCTCCGGTGGCTGGGCGCGAGCCGAAGCTTCTCCGGTGTCTCCGCCACGCGCCGTCAACAGGCGCGTGCAAGGAAAGCACCGGCGCAAAAGCAAAAACCGGAAAAGAGGAATAGCCTACATATAAAGTTACGCAGGCTCGATCACACGGAGACACGAATGTATGTATCCTTCGTCATTCCAATAAAAAGTTACTATTATCGTTCGCGGATCTCTAAACGCTCCGAAGTTTAAATCCCGATGGTCTTCCCTTGTAGTTGCTCTTCTTAAATCCAGTGTCCAAATATATCCACGTAAAACCAAGTAGAGAGCAAACAATATACGTTAAAATGGCGTTTGTGGTCACAGTTTCGTTGCGGTCTTTCCAGATGACCTGTTCGACGACACCGTCCTCTCGAGCTCCCCAGACTGTCTGTGTGGAGCCTCGCTGCCGTTGCCCCGACCGCTTGGCTTTCAGGAAGTGACGCAATGCCTTTACAGCCAATACGTTGCCTGGCAACCATGGACAAGCGACCTCGGGACCAAGTTACCAAAAATGTTGTTTAATTGGACAGTTAACAACGTGAATGAGTCTTATACACGTCAATAAAACGTAATCACGGTAAACTATACGAGTCTCAAAATGTGTCCAGAGAGTCTTAATTAAATAATTAGTCATAATTAAAAGGATACGAATATTAACGTCCAAATGACAAATTGGCCCTCTCAATATAGAAATACAAGTCCAAGCCGAAAAACACACAGCAGGTGCTGGGTGTATTTTTAACCCAGTCATCCCATATTCCAATTAAAAGGGGGGTCTTTGAAAATGCTGTTAAAATAGTCTGCAGTCAATGGTAGTATGCAGGGATAGCATGCAGAGCTCCCTCCCTGAGGTCTTACACAGAGGGATATCTACAGGTCAGCTCTATACAGTGACCTGGCCGAAACACTCACCGGTCTGTTGTACCAAGACAAACACGTCAGTTAACTAAACCCAAGTAACGTTATCATGGAAAATAATGCGGGCCTTAAAATGCTTCCCTATAGTTCAATAACACATCATTAATAAGGTTAAAAACATGAATGTCCAAATGACAAATTGGACCAAATTGAGCACTGCTAACTGACTCAAAAAGACTGAATTATAAAAAAGATTTTATCCACAGGGATTTACAAGTGAGTCAGAGAGCCATCAAAGCATATGAACAAAATTGAAGTAACAACACAAAAATATGAAGCAATGCATGAGCAAGTAAAAAGATCTGTAAAAAAAAAAATCAGAAAGACAAGGGTAGTAGTTAATTGGTTGACAAGTGCATGAAAAGTGGAATCTCAGTCAAGCATCTCATCACTCAAAACAAGGGCTAAAACAAACAAAGTTATGTTAGTTGATGAGGTGTAGGTCCTCACGCAACTGTGAAAGAATATACAGAAAATACACAGAAGACCATGTGTGTACCTGAGGCAGCGAGGATGCGTCGATTACATCAGCTAATCGATTATGTCATCTAATCAATTAAGCTGACTAATGGACCTTAGTTGATTACGTGGACTTTTCAAGACTCTGAAAAATTAGTAGACTTTTAATGAATGGACGGTGTCACAAAGCATTACTGTGAGAGAGTGCAGGTGTTTGTTTTATGACCGTCACACGCAAAAGCTGTCAAATCCACTATCCAAATAATCCTTCACTGCAATCCCAGTGTGTTGCTTTTACTGAATGTGAATGGGCTGCCAGAATGGGCCACAGCAGGAGGTGTGTTGCCAGACAAAACGTACTCTTCAGATCAGGGGAGCCACCAAACATGCGCAGTTACCTCTCTCATTTTTGATTTCCAAGCGCTGTTGTCAGCAGGTGCGGACCAAAAGAGCTAATTTGGACGCAATGGGCCTACGACCGATCAGAGTAATGAATCGCGAGCCACATCAAGCGAAGATCTCGGCTGTTAAATGAAAATGCCTCAACTGGGGGCTCCCACAGAGCGCTCTGCTGTGCAGTCATGGTTACAAACCCGCCACCAGTCTTAGAATGGTTGTGACTGACCCGGGCCGGGGCTACTGGAAACCTGCCTGAATGGGAGGGAGGGGGGGAGCAGACGCGTGGGACCAGATCCAATGCAAGCCGTCCTCGCAGATTCGTCCGGTTCCCAGGCTGAGCTGTGTTTTGGAGGATATAATGTGTCCTATTGGTTCTGGACCCGTGGATGGAAAAAAAAATGGTGGCTTTAGAATCCAAGCAGTAAATGACAGGATAATAACTCCAATAGGAAGGTTAACCTTCCTGATAAATCCTACAAACACGTGAGACGGTGGATTGTGTTCTCAACGTGAAGGTCAACTGCCAACCAAACCCTGCCGGTTTAGTGGTGAAGCCAGCAGCCGGTAATCTACTTTAGAGGGTGAACAAACGAGTACAAATGAAAACAGAACTTCAATCACAGCCCAATTATTTTTTCTGCTCACACCCACGTGAATTTCACCGAGAGCAGAACAACCTCCTCACCGTCTGAATGTCTACACTGCGGCTACAGGCAGCTGAAATGGCACCTCTTGCACAGTGTCAAGCTGTGTTATAAGTGTTTAGCGAGGGTGTGAATAAAGATATTTGCATCATAGCAACAACAGGTCTCCTTTCCTATCCTACTGACCATAGACAAATCTGTGTCCATCACGCGCGAGATGCTATTCTGATGCTATTTCCATCTTCTCTCTGGATTCAAATGAGCATTTTGCTGGCACGCTGGGTTCGCTGGCTCCCTTTGAATTTGCTTTTAGTTTTACAGCCTTTTAAGGTGACGCTCGAAAGCCAAAAGGCAATCTGAAGCTCGGAGAGATGAGAGAGAGAGTGCAGCACAGAATGGAGACTGCAGACTATCTGTGAGTTCCGAAATGGACTCTGTGGTTTGGGAACAGAAGCTTTCAAAATTAAGCATACCGATTAAGCTGACTGTGTGCTGAATACGATAACATCAATCAAATGAATACGTTAAAAAGCTAATAAAAACAACACGCGTTTACGTTTTGTGCAAACAAATCCCAGCCTTGTGGGGTAGTTTGGAATCTTCCAGGGCCACATCAGTGAAACTGTCAAACTCGTGAAGTTATGAACGGTCCAGCGACCTTGAGTTAATTATCCCAATTAGAGGAAATCATATTGGTGATTAGTGGATAGGAGGAGCCGCACCTGAGCCCTCCAGGACCCTGGCCAGGCAGGACAGGGACACACGGACAGGACACACGGACAGCGCTACAACACTGCAGCCAAACTGGGAGGACAGGACACACGGACAGGACACACGCACAGCACTACAACACTGCAGCCAAACTGCAGCCAAACACAAATGTTGGTTAATGTTGGACTTAAACGCAGCCACTATACTGGACCCACATGGGCCAGAGAACTGCAGCCAGTGGCATGTCACCACATTTTTATTTGATGACCTTGCTGACTTTCCTCTCAACAAATGAAAAGCGCAAAACAAATAAGACATAAGGCCAACAATCAGATAGGAGGTGAAGAAATGACAACCCATTGGCAAACGGGTTGATAGAAAAAATAGAAAAAGAAGTGAATATTTCCAACAACTTGCCTGTGTGTGTGTGTTTATTTGTGTGTGCTTGTGTGTGTGTGTGTGTGTGTGTGTGTGTGTGTGTGTGTGTGTGTGTGTGTGTGTGTGTGTGTCTGCATGCATGCGTGGGCTGATGTGCGCACATGTGTCAATGATTGATGACCACAATTAAGAGTTCATAAGTGAGAGGAGAGATGGTCATAATGGTCAACAGCAACAGAGAGAGAAAGAGAGAGAGAGAGAGAGAGAGAGAGAGAGAGAGAGAGACGAGAGAGAGAGAGAGAGAGAGAGAGAGAGAGAGAGAGGGAGAAGGAGAGAGAGAGGGGTGAGACAGAGAGAGAGAGAGAGAGAGAGAGAGAGAGAGAGAGAGAGAGAGAGAGACATACAGACAGACAGGTCTAACAGAGATAACAGAGCTAGCCAAGCAGAGCTAGAGACAGAATAGAGTACAGAAGCGAGAGGCAAACAGGGAAGAGTTATCAATACAAACTATATGCATACACGGCCAACCATCAAACCAGAGACACAGAGAGGAACACCAACGTGTGTGTCCTCCTGCCTGAGCAGTGGCCACTCAGCTAATGGTGTTGGCTGTTATCAGGAGTTTCCACTGCAAGATCAACACATCCGCTGGCTCTCAGAAGAGTGCTGGCTGGTGCAGTTCCTACCATGCTGCACCTCACCCTTACTCTGTGTGTGTGTGTGTGTGTGTGTGTGTGTGTGTGTGTGTGTGTGTGTGTGTGTGTGTGTGTGTGTGTGTCTGTGAGTGTGTGAGCCGTGCAATTAACACATGACTGCTGTCGCCATATTTGAATTGGAAACAATTTATCTGTGTGTGTGTGTGTGTGTGTGTGTGTGTGTGTGTGTGTGTGTGTATAAATGGTATTGTGCTAAAGCCGAGAGCCACACACACACAAGCCGTGTGTGTATGTGTGTGTGTGTATGGGCTGGCTCAAAGTTAGACAGACAGAGAGACAGACAGACAGACAGACAGACATACAAGTGGTAAACCAGTCAGCGAGCACAAGGTGTGGTTCCCCGCAGGTTCAACACACTGTTTATTATTTCATCAAATATCACATTACTATAAACCCACGCTGACGCAGCGCAGTCCTGCTGGCACAACCCGTGTGTGTGTGTGTGTGTGATTGTGTGCTTGCGTGTGTGTGTGTGTGTGTGTGTGTGTGTGTGTGTGTGTGTGATTGAGTGTATGTGTGATTGTGTGCTTGCGTGTGTGTGGACGAGTGACTTAGTGTTCATTAGGAGACCGATTTCCCCCCCCCCCCGTAGTATCTATCAATCACTTCCTCACAACTTCCCTCACCAGGGGATCGATTCCCAGAGGGATGGCAGGGATGACTGCTGTGTCACAATAAAAGTCCCCTGCATATATAGGCATATATATATATATATATATATGTATATATATGTGTGTGTGTGTGTGTGTGTGTGTGTGTGTGTGTGTGTGTGTGTGTGTGTGTGTGTGTATATACAGTATATTGGGGACTTTTGAGGACACAGTAGAAGTCATACATTATTTAGGATTCAATTTATATTGATAGCGACCTATTGTTTACCTTACAAAGGCACAAGCTGCACTACGATTAGTTCAAACATTATGCCCACCAACTTGAACCTCGTGATGCAATAACAAAAAGCCTATTTAGCTGTGTAAAGTCAATCAGCTTGGTACGTTCGGGCAAAAGTTTAGGCAATTTCATCGTTATTTAAACGATTTTAAGCAAAAATGCTTTGATTAAATTTGTTAGCAAACTAATTACCTAATTCCCAACATCAGGCGGACTTAGCAGGCTGCCATAGGTGCTTAAAAGTGCCGTTAACCTTTCTCTAACCAAATCTCAGCGAAATAAAGAATAAAGGATTAAAGTAGAGTTGAGTTTTGTAGCCGGGCTGTCCCGTTTCCCGGAGAACAGATTGCGGTCGGGCATCGCTTTTATGTTGATTAAAGAGAAGACGAATGATGGGCTCCGCGCTGAACAGCAGTCAACGAACGTTCTGGAAGAGGGCAGTCCCAGTTGATACAGCTGACACCATTTACAACTTAGCAGGGGAGCCGCCTCGCCACGCTAGCCCTGCAACTAAACTGGAAAGGGAAAATAAACATGCAACATTTGGGAATCCATTGCTAACTCTTTAACTTATCTATAAACTATAACCTTCTGGGAGGATTTGACAGACAGACATACTTTAATGATCCCTGAGGGAAATTGCAGTTTGTGATGATCCTTGTCTCATTGCAATGTAATGAAAGCTTTTTTTAAGGTTTATTTATTTTCATTTTTTATCCATCTCCTCAGAATCGGTCCTGGGTTGACATTTAATAACAAGAACGCTGTAAGGTGAGGGCCTTGGCCAATTTCTTAACAAAGCTCCTTAATCCGCATCTGCATTGATCTGTTTCTATAAATAGAGGCATTCAATTGCCTGTGATGGATTATTTGATAGGTCAAACAAGCAGGGCATCAGAGCTAAGCTACAGTTAATGGGAGCTAAAAGAGGCAGTGGCAGACAGAAACATGCACACACACGCACACACATGCCACATGCACACTCAAGCACACATGTGCTCCAACTCAGAGCCTTGCGTTGTGCACACACATGGACATGCACACACTCAAACTCGCATTCATTAAGACAGACATTTGAGAGTGTTTGGGTTTTTTTTGCTGGACAAAGTAGAATCTGGAACTTGACTCACTTCAAGAGAAAACGGGGGTCACTGTACGGTGAAAGCAACTTCAAAATGGCTGAGGTTGGAATATCAACCACAGGAAGCTGGACCACATCAGTGTCTGATGAGTTAGCAGCCAGAGAGAATAGCCACAAGCTAAGCTTGTGGCTAGCAGGAAGACCAGCCCGAAGCTACTCCTGTAGCTGCGGCATCAGAAACAGGGGGGGGGGGGGGGTTTCAATCTCTAGGCAAAAAGCCTCAGGTGATCAGAAAGACCAGGGCCGGAGCCCGGAGGAGTGTCCTCAGCGCCAGTAGAAGTGAGGATATCGCGGCTAATGGATGTCAGTTGAACATGGAGAGCGCTGAGCCGGACAGTCCAGGGAATGGACCTCGTTCCTGGGCTGCGATTCCCCCCTGTTGCTCACACACACACACAACCCCCTCCATGTGACTGTGCACCATGCTGACAGAGGTTAATGTGAGGGGAGTGGAGGGGGAAGGTGGAAGGGTGTGAGACGAAAGAAAGGGGGGGGGGGGGGGGGAGAAGAGGAGGTGAGGGGAGGTGGAAGGAAAGAGGTGATCTGAGGTTAGGTTTGAGAAAAGGAGGTTAGGAGAGAGGAAGCGAGGAGCGAGGAGAGGAGGCGAGTGAAGGTAATAAGAACACTTCGGCTGGCACGTCATTACGGGGGGGATGGGGGGTGCGAAGGGAGTGATGTACTGAACGTGAGAACGTGTTTAGAAGACAACACGTATGAACACTGCAGTTCCATTGTTTCTCCAGCACTCCACACAGAAAACATAGAAAAGGCCAAACTTCAACTGCTCCATTCTGGTGGAAGTTCAGACTTATCCTTGCAACACTCCAATCTGGCTTCAATCTGGCTGTTCCCTAAAATTGGCTGTATCAGGCTGTGCTGATTTCCTTTTTCCAATCTCACTGAAGTCGCTGTGGATAAAAAGCGAGCGCATGGGCAAATAAATCTAAATGTGTCTCCGTTTGGTTGAAAAAGTCCCGGTCCTTGTGAAACTCAGCATAAAACAAAAGCCTGGAGAGACCCAAAGCGACTGGAAAGACGCCATCTCTTATCTCAAGTAGGTACTACTCTTAAGTAGGTACTTAATCCCGAGCACTATGGTGGAACAGTAGATAACACTTTAGTTCTATTAAGCAGCTCCCATAGGTTAGGACATGATGCGCACTACAAGCTGGAGCAGATAACTCTGTAAACAAAACGGCGTTCGTAGCAAAGGGGAGAGGGAAACTAAATGCGTGTCCTCCCACTCTGTGCATGTGTGCCGTTTGTTGAGGAGATATCCGCACACACGCTTGTGGCGAACATCATGTCCTAACCTATGGGGCCGGTGAGGTCACAAAACATACGGAACGCACGCATATCAAGTCCGAATGAAGATCAACTGCTTTTTTAGCTCCTCGGTCCCTCCTCTTCATTCACTTCCATTTTCTTCATTGTTCGTCGAAATATTATGTTTGTTTGCACGTAACTACAGCCGGTCGATCTCTGGGTGAGATTGTTCCATCTCCTCGCATTATACAGTAACATAGAAGGATTGGCTTTGGCAATAGGAGAGGTGAACTCACAGTCCGGGCTACCACATTAGGCTAACACATTACCGGATTGGGTCTAAACTATCAGCAAACAGGAAAACAGCATCATGGGAATAGGTAGGAAATAGGAGTCAGAAGGAGGAGGGCCATGGATTCTGCAGATGTTTCAGCTCATCCTCTTGGCAAGAGCTGGACTGACAGCTGCTAAACCCAAGGTGAAATAACCCCCCCAGAGAGAGAGAGAGGGGGAAGAGTGAGAGAGTGAGAGAGAGAGAGAGAGAGAGAGAGAGAGAGAGAGAGAGAGAGAGAGAGAGAGAGAGAGAGAGAGAGAGAGAGAGAGAGAGAGAGAGAGAGAGAGAGAGAGAGAGAGAGAGAGAGAGAGAGAGAGAGAGAGGTGGAGACAGACAGCTCAAATATTGCAGGTAGAACAATAAAACATGGGGTACAGCTTTAGGGGCTTAAAGCAGCTAAGCCCAATTCAACAAGACTCCAGCAATAATTTTTGGTTCCTACAAATCATCGTAGACATACCATAATACTAATCTAAAAGTGTGTATTACGACCATACCATAATACTAATTTATAGGCACTCTGAGTCTCCGAGTGCAGGACTTAGTGTTGGATAAAAGTTTACGAGTGGGAGCAGTCTAGACCATAGGCGTTGTGATAAAACGCCACTTTCATAAGATAACATGACACATTCACATGATTACATGACATGGCATGATATTCATAACATCACATTCATGCGTACCACGTAATGACATTCATAACATAACATGTTAAGTAGCCTGTCGCAACATAGACAAAAGGACGGCTTTCTACATATAATAATGTAATTACATGTTGTGAACGACTGGTTATATAATAACATGTTGTTTGTATTAACCAGGCTTGGTTGGTGTGTCTGTATAGTCTATACAGCCAGAGGCACTTCAAAGACCCTGCCATTTGTATTGACTGTGCTCAGCGAGAACATTTCATGGGTGCATTAGGAGTGTTTGATGAGCACTTATTCTGACACTGCGGGTATCTTTGGATCAAACTATGACCAATTCTTTTTTTTTTAAGTAACGTGACAGGCAGCATTATTTATTTTCCGTTTTCATGTCAAGAGGTTGGAGGTTGGAATTGATTCTCGCACGCACACACACACACACACACACACACACACACACACACACACACACACACACACCATGTTGCAGTGTAAATGTAGATGTTACATGTAATATAATTATATATATAAATTATAATTATGAGCCTGCCACGCATGGATGAAGAGACATAACATGCACAAACACCTTAATCGTAAATACATTTGTTATATTACTTCTGATGAGTAAACATAGGGAAAGAGACAATGACCTTCACCTAATGACCTTGACATTTTGAATCTCTATTGGCACCAGCAATTGATTTTACTGCCCCTGGTGTTCACAATGGTAAATGCGTTTCTATTCCAAAAAAAAACTACACTTATAGTTGGCATACGTTCTTATTTGACCATTTCTTTCTAACTGAATATCAACTGATTCAATTAGTATTTTATAGTATATTATCAGTTAAATCATTTTCAAAAATACAAAAGCAGTATTACAAATAACTGAACAAATACCAGAGGAGTATCCCAGTCTTCAAAAGATTAAACTGATGACTCCACATTGGTCTGGCTCACGTGCCAATCAAACACCACTAATCCATCGGGGGGGGGGGGGGAGGGGTCCACGACACTGTTTCAAAACATACCCGAGCCGTCAGTAAACCGAGCCCTGGCACTGGGAGGAAACAAGACAGCGGGGGAGGACTCCATTTTCTAGCTTCTAAGTCTGCCCGCAGAACCCCCACCTTTACATCACAAGAGGGATGTCACAAGAGGCATGATGAACAGACCATTAACTCCCCATTGTGCGGGGGACAAGTGGATAGAATTCTGAAACAGCTCATAATGAACAATCACCCGGTGACACGCGGTCGTAAAAAACGAGGCGTTCCGAACAAGAAATTAGGGATCGTCTCAGAATGGCATCTCCTTTCACCAGACTCTTAAGAGGCTGAGAGGGGCTGGCATTATTCCCAGAGACGCCAGTCATGATCAGGTCTAGCTCATTAATACAGCACCTTCATCATAATCACAACCTCCAAGGGCCCACCACCAGTGACACCGGCAGACTGTCTTGTCTGTGGAGCTGACTCAGCCAGGCTGCACGAGCAGCCCGCTGCACTGAGCAGGTTGCATTGTGGGTAATTGGGTCCTGGATGTCTGGGGAGATGAGGCTGACAGAATGACTCATTAGAAAGCAGGCCGATGAGATTCAGCAATTAGTGAATTCTTTAACATGTTAACCTCGCACCAAAGAGATGCCAATGCGTCACTGTCTATCTGTCCTTGTAGAGTGTCCTCGCGCGTCGCGAGAGAGTGCTAGCGTAAAGTTCAGACCTTTCACACATGCACACTTAAAAACGAAACATTCAAAGCACTTTCAACCCATAATTTTTCTCCTCAGCAGTGATTTAAGTCACTGAACACAGAATTACAATCACATTTGGTCATTTAGACACTTTAATCCAAAGTACAGGAGGACATGAGTGCAAACTGACATTTCCTTTCTGTAGCCTTTAATTTGTCTGTTTCAATGAAACTCTGCCTGCCCAGGAGGCGGGGCTTCAACCGACACAATACACACAACAGCCGGTTGGTTGGTTCTGTACTCTCAGAACCAATCATAGGAAGCCAGACCGGGTTGCAGAAGGACGGCATTGACTTCAGCAGGATTACCGATACGGTCGGTTTGAAAGGCGTTTCCACATCATGGCACATTTAGAAGTATGAGAGAGGACACGCCTGTTTAATATGACATGAAAATCTACGTACAACTTGGCAAAATTAATTATTAATTCAAAAACCACCAAAAACCAAAAATACCCTTATCCACCCCATTCATCATTATTTACAATGTCAACAAAGATAATACAAATCATTTCATTGCCAAATGATTACATATATTGCCTTCATGAATCAAGTAGTCGGGCACCATGGAAACATTAAATAACTCTTTTAAAGGGATGGGTAATGTACATCCAGAGAGAACTGTGCGCCCGTGGGCCGTACCACGTCACCTCATCCATTTCAAAGTGCAAACTAAAAATCACAGTGTTCTCCTTCGTTATCCACCGGGTGGTAGAACGCGGAAACAAAAGCAACGTCTGTTTTTACAGTCTTTAGATTCCACAGTCCCTTCAGCGCGCAGTAACAAACAGGGGCCCACCGCCCACCCACCACCACCCACCACCACCCTCACCCTCACCCTCACCCTGACGTCATCTGCTGTTGTATCATTTTCGTTCATTTTTTCTTTCATTGAATTAGTAAGTGGTGGAAATGCTTCACACATCGCCGGTAGCGATGCGATGCGTCCGTGTTCCGGGAAACACAACGTGGGCTCCCAGTCGCGCCGCTGTTGGCCGTCGCTATCGACCGGGCGATGATGACCTGACCTTTTTGTGATTATTGCGTTTCCTTCGTCGTTTCAGTGGCTTGAGGTGCACATTATATGAAAGCAGATGTAGCGTTTAGTTTTTTTTTTTTTTTTTCTCGTTCATTCTCCTCTCTGGAAACCGTTGTATCAAATTAATAAACATAATCCAAGAATGTCAGACCATGGATTTCAGCCACAGTGCATAGAAAAAAACAAAACAAAAACACTTCACAAGAACAACAACAGCAACAACAACGGGGTATTTAAAATGAGTACAAAAAAAAAAAAAGGCTGAGTCAGCTCGCCATTTGGCTTGGTTCCCCTCTTCAAGTCACCCTGATGTTGTTTACCGCACAGAGCCTCGCTCCATGTGAGTGCGTTTTACCTCCACGGACAAAAGAAAATTGTACAACTTAAATTACATTTCAATAGGACATGTCTCGGAACATTCCACGATTTAAATCACACACAAAAAAAAAAAAAACAAGATGTAAGAAAGTCTCGCAATTCAAAATAATCTATCACTTCCAAGTGGATTTCAGATTCCTTGTTTGAGACTGGAGGTCAAACACCCTTTAGCTCTGCGTTTTGTCCGCGTTGTCTCGCCTGCAAGTTGAACTTTCTTTGTCTGTTCAGGCACTTTGCTCTTTTATTCAGCAGCCCATGGCTAATAAATGCGCACACGCACACACACACACACACACACACACAATCTCATTCAGTCTCGCACGATTCATCAAAGCTAATGAGGACGCTATGCTAATCAATTCCTGAGGTTCAGGAGGGGCGAGAGTTCAATATTGCAACACGAATTCCAGTGAAAGACAAGTTACTTTACCAGCTGAATATTCCCACCTAAAGTCTCCCATCGCAGCAGAACTAGGCTGCCGCCGGCTACGCTACCTTCTGTTAGCGACGACGCATCAAGCTAGCTGAGCCTGTGCGGTAAATAGGATGGCCAAAACGATGGGGGAATCGATCAGTTGGCTGTAAGGATAAAAATAGATATCTGTGGTATTTTTACTTGACTCAAAGCTGAACCATTTCTGCTTGCGTCTTCGTGAACAATGAACGTTTCGTTGCTTCACTCCGTTTCAAATAATCAATTGCTCCTGGCTTCCTGTCATAACAACGCTAATGAAAAGTTTTTACATCACTTTGGTCTCTGCAACTCGTGATAGGCACTTGCCATTATTTATGACCTTGTTTCATAGCAAAATGACAAATAAAACGATAAAATGCAAACAATAAATAATTGCGCCCCCCCCCCCCCAAACAAAAAAAAAACAAACAACAACAACACAATTTACCACCTTAGAGACCAGCTCCATTTTTGATCCCTTTCCGTTGGGAGATACTCATATTTCCTTCAAAATAAGAGCCATCATTCTGAGACACACATCGTTCCCCTGCTTTAACACATCACTTCTCCACCTCCGAGCGAGGGGACTTTTATTGGGAAGCAGCGGACGCCTCAGACGAACCAGGGCCTGAAACTGTTTAACAGTATTTTGTTCCACACCTCCCCTGTGGATAGTGCTACTGGCCGGTTGAGGGGGGATGGGGGTGTGTGTGTGGGGAAAGGGGGGGGGGGGGGGGGGGGGGGGGGGTTACTTGGGTGGCGAGGGCCAGATGGGGAGCGGGTGGGCTTCGGTGTTGAACACAAACTTGTCCAGGCTGAGGAGCTCTGAGTCGTTGGAGAACAGCAGGTAGAGGTACTTCAGGGTCTCCCCCAGGAAGAAGCTCTCCATCTTGTCCCTGGGACCCGGGTTCACGGGGTCACGGACGTTGTTGATGGAGGTGTAGCCGCCACTCGCCACCTGGTGGGGTGCGGTGGGGGGGGGGGGGAGAGAAGGGGGAGTGAAGGGAAAGGTTGGTGATGAATGCAACACAGCTGGGAACCACGATTGATTTGGCCGTTTTGTCTGGCGTTTATGGATTGTCCACAAAAGGGCTCCCGTTATTAATCCTGTGTACACGGTCAACATATTACAGACTAATAAGTACCTGCCAGGAGGTCTGAGCCACGAAGGAAAATCGAAAAATAATTTGTAATGTTGTAATGTTTGTTTGGTTGGTTTCCATGGGTGAAAGCTTGTCCTCAATAGCACTTTTTAACTGCAGGAAAAGTTTGGACGACTAATTACCATGCGGTCACGCCATTTCAAAAAGACACATTTATCTTGATGTACAGTTGAAGAAAAAGTATAACAATAGAACAAATGCAGGAAATATATAAGAACAATACAATAAATAACAAACCAAAACACGGAGAGAACACAAATAACAAGAAAATAATTCCGCGCGAGGAATTACTTGCGCATCGGAATGCCCGTAATCATGACGATAAATTCAGTTGAGGTGGGGATCGAACCGCCAACCCTCCAGTTGTGGAACACACGCTCGACCCACTGAGCTACAACGCCCAGCTGACAGCAGGAAAGCAATTAGTGTAACAATGGAAAGCTAAGGCTCAAAGTTATCTCTATGGGAGCTTTTTTTGCATTGTTATTCACAAATATCTCAAAAAATATCTACAAAAATGAATAATACATAACACAGTTTCAATGAAATCTCGAGGTTCAGTCGCTTAGCCTCCATTAATTGCACACATTTGTTGTGAAGAAGAATAAGAAAAAGAAAAATTAGGCCGGCAGTAGCTCAGTGGGTAGACAGAGCGGGTTGTCCACCAACCGTAGGGTCGACGGTTCGATCCCCTTGATCCCCCTCCTCCTCCAACTGTCCACATGTCAAACCCCACAAATGTGCTGATTGTAAGTCGCTTTGGACAAAAGTGTCTCCTGAAGCACCCTTTACCTTTACGAAAAGTGATATCTAGTACTGGATTGTGCATTCTTATGCACAGTTAAAAGCCGAGGGGGGAAAAGACAGACGTCATCCCGTCTGTGTGTGCTGTGCGGTGAAGCCCTCCCTGCCCTCAGACAGAGACCGGCGGCCGCGGCCACTACCTTGGTGCGCCTGTTTAGCCGCGGCCACTACCTTGGTGCGCCTGTTTAGCCGCGGCCACTACCTTGGTGCGCCTGTTTAGCCGCGGCCACTACCTTGGTGTGCCTGTTTAGCCGCGGCCACTACCTTGGTGTGCCTGTTTAGCCGCGGCCACTACCTTGGTGTGCCCGTTTAGCCGCAGCCACTACCTTGGTGTGCCCGTTTAGCCGCGGCCACTACCTTGGTGTGCCCGTTTAGCCGCGGCCACTACCTTGGTGTGCCTGTTTAGCCGCGGCCACTACCTTGGTGTGCCTGTTTAGCCGCGGCCACTACCTTGGTGCGCCTGTTTAGCCGCGGCCACTACCTTGGTGCGCCTGTTTAGCCGCGGCCACTAACTTGGTGTGCCCTGTTTAGCCGCGGCCACTACCTTGGTGCGCCCGTTTAGCCGCGGCCACTACCTTGGTGCGCCCGTTTAGCCGCGACCACTACCTTGGTGCGCCCGTTTAGCCGCGGCCACTACCTTGGTGCGCCCGTTTAGCCGCGACCACTACCTTGGTGTGCCCGTTTAGCCGCGGCCACTACCTTGGTATGCCCGTTTAGCCGCGGCCACTTCCTTGGTGCGCGCGTTTAGCCGCGGCCACTACCTTGGTGCGCCCGTTTAGCCGCGGCCACTACCTTGGTGCGCCCGTTTAGCCGCGGCCACTACCTTGGTGCGCCCGTTTAGCCGCGGCCACTACCTTGGTGCGCCCGTTTAGCCGCGACCACTACCTCGGTGAGCCCGTTTAGCCGCGGCCACTACCTCGGTGTGCCCGTTTAGCCGCGGCCACTACCTCGGTGCGCCCGTTTAGCCGCGGCCACTACCTCGGTGCGCCCGTTTAGCCGCGGCCACTACCTTGGTGCGCCCGTTTAGCCGCGGCCACTACCTTGGTGCGCCCGTTTAGCCGCGGCCACTACCTTGGTGTGCCCGTTTAGCCGCGGCCACTACCTTGGTGTGCCTGTTTAGCCGTGGCCACTACCTTGGTGTGCCCGTTTAGCCGTGGCCACTACCTTGGTGCGCCCGTTTAGCCGCGGCCACTACCTTGGTGTGCCTGTTTAGCCGTGGCCACTACCTTGGTGCGCCGGTTTAGCCGCGGCCACTACCTTGGTGCGCCAGTTTAGCCCGCGGCCACTACCTTGGTGTGCCTGTTTAGCCGCGGCCACTACCTTGGTGTGCCTTTTTAAGCCGCAGCCACTACCTTGGTGCGCCTGTTTAGCCGCGGCCACTACCTTGGTGTGCCCGTTTAGCCGCGGCCACTACCTTGGTGTGCCTGTTTAGCCGCGGCCACTACCTTGGTGTGCCTTTTTAAGCCGCAGCCACTACCTTGGTGTGCCTGTTTAGCCGCTGCCACTACCTTGGTGCACCTGTTTAGCCGTGGCCACTACCTTGGTGTGCCCGTTTTAGCCGCGGCCACTACCTTGGTGTGCCCGTTTAGCCGCGGCCACTACCTTGGTGTGCCTGTTGAAGCTCTGCAGGATGTCCCAGCCCCAGTCCTGGTACTTGGGATCCTTGGTGAAGCGGTAGAGGTAGAACAGGCTCTCCACCGTCTCCGGTCTCAGCAGGTTGTGTCTGTCTGGAGTCTGGACACGCACACACACACGCACGCACGCACGCACGCACACGCACACACACACACACACAAACGCTGGTCGGTGAATACTGAACCAAGTGGACAGAACGCAAAACCCACGCAAAGTGGAGAGAGAGAGAGAGAGAGTGAGGGAAGGCGAGTGAGTGAGAGAGGGTGAGACAGTGAGTGAGAAAGAGGGTGAGAGAATGAGAGAGACAGTGAGTGAGAGAAAGAGGGTGAGTGAGAGAGAGAGAGAGAGAGAGAGAGAGAGAGAGAGAGAGAGAGAGAATAGACAGTGAGTGAGAGAAAGAGGGTGAGGGAGAGAGACAGAAAGAGGGTGAGAGAGAGAGAGAGACAGAGAGAGAGAGAGGGTAAGGGAGAGCGAGAGACAGAGACAGCGGAAGGGAGACAGCAGATAAATGTGAAAACGTGGTCTCAGAACAGACATTGGCATTTGTTTTGTTAACCTTTGTCTTCTAGACAATCAATGAATATACCAAGCCGACCTGAGATCGACTAAACATAATTGAAATAAAGGGCTGGGAGTCTGTAAACACAGACTTAATTGCTTTAAAAATGTCCAGTGTGTAGAATGGAGGGACTGATTTGATCTATTGGAATGGACTCGGCAGGACTTGAAACATCACAAATCCGCCACACAAGAAGCCTATCCCTCTCTCTGATGCAGACATCAACCGCTCCACAGACAAAAGGTCCACGCATACACACACACACACACACACACACACAGGCTCTCACTCCTTCAGAGAAAGTCTGTCTACATAACAAACCTGTGGTTGATACAACTCGCTCACCGCCATGTTTTTCCAAAGCAACCGGTACTCAACTACCGCAGTGCAGGTTAACATTGGCCAGCCGTGCCGGCTGCTATCGAGACCAATGATCAATAGATATAACAGGCAGTGCTAATTACAGGTCTATGAATGCAGCTCACCACCGTGGACTGTGTGTGTGAGGAACCCAACGGGCTGTTATACCTCCACTGTGCCTTACAACATGTACGGTGTCCATGGTGACCGAGACACACCGAGAGTGATTGGTTAAACTGATTTATCCGCAGGCTAAAACGCCATAAATGTTAAAACAGACCTTGCGATTAAAAACAAATGTTCCTTTTTTTCGTAAAACTGAAATCACGGCTTAAGTGTACGGTCCAATTAAGACCCATGAATCGAAAATCATTTATTGATGTGGTGAAAAAAACCCTAACGAACAAACACGTATGAACACAAAGGGACCTTTACTTGTAAGCCATGACCCATGGTTTTACTCTATTCTGTTGTAGCCAATGACATTATTTTGGAAGTACCTACTGACAACCTTACACAATACAGGTCAGTACAGGCCACCATAGTCCTTGGCAAGGGAGGGGATTCATTTAGTTGCAATCTGCAACGTCACCACTAGTGGCCACCACAATGTTACACACTGGACCTTTATATACACAAACTGTTGATTGTTATTTGGCGAGGGAAACGTAACCCAACAAACAGGAAAGCCATCGTCCAGGTTCGATAAAAGACCTCCGGAATGTTCCCCGAGCATTAAAAAAGACAAAGCCAACAATATACAGTCCATACCATTTACAGTAAAGATAAGAACAATAAAAAAGAAACATTTAAAATTTGAGTAACTACTAAAAACGGTTCACATGAGACCCACATACCTGTAGGAGGAGGTCAGTACAATGACAAGATTTCTTTTTAATGAATTTGTGTGCAATATTTGCACTAATACCTTCAACATGAAACTCTGTTGAAGCCGCCATGTAAGAAACTGACACTGACAGGCG
>JAXIVH010000017.1:644592-652092 GCA_036785325.1 Urophycis tenuis
CCCCTTCTCCTCCAACTGTCCACATGTCGAACCCCACAATATATACAGATTGTAAGTCGCTTTGGAGAAAAAGCGTCTGCTTAATGCCCACCCCCTTTTTTTTTTTTTTTTTTTTACTTATTAGTATTATTATTAGAAAAAGGGTGAACGCTTATCATCTGGGCCAATCACAACCTTCAGACGCGTCTTATGAGCGCACGCCTCATGAAAGACAGTCAGAACATGTATTCTTGCTTTGGGGACAGCGTTAAGTCACTTCTCCAGTGTAATACATATTGGGACGGTGGGTGCAACGGGGATCTAGGAGGAAATCGGAAAAAGTATTGGAATGCACCCCACAACTGTCATGGCGGTTCGATCAGAGAAGTCAGCCCAGCTCAGCGTACGCTCGGACTGCTTACCCTCCAACAGGACTGTCTGCGGTGCTTCCCATTGTTGTAGGAGTCAGACAGGGTCAGAGAGATGAAGTCTTTCCTGGAGGCGGGGTACATCGTTGGAGTGGGGGGCACTCAGACGTCATACAAGCTGAAAAAGAAGAAAGAAAAAAAGACTCAATCGACAGACGAAGGAGTTGTGGGCTTCTGGTTGTTGTTTGCGACTTGAGTCACATTAAACATGTGTTTAAACGACATGTTTACTTTGAATCACTCCATTCATGTCAGGGTAGGATAACTATTGAACCAAATCTGAGTATATTGACATTATAAACATCGTTAGTAGGTCAACTCTATGATTTATAGTACCAAGTATATAGAGAGAATTCCACCCCCAAGCATTGATCACAGTAACCCTGGGTAATTGTGTTCATTGTATGCTCTACATGCTCGTCATGTAAGGAACAATGAATAGCTTTAACGCCAAAACAATGTTGTAAGATTTAACAATGTTGCATTATTAAGGCAACAAATGTCATTAATCCAGGGTGAATAAAAAAAAGACGAAGAAGAAATCGATCATAGCGTATCAACATTCTGTAGTCTACAATACTATCAATTACTGTAAAATGGCTTCTTTACTTTCTAAATGGATTATTAATAAAACCAGGACTCGTATCACAATTCAGTCTGGAAATGTTTGCAGGGCACTAACTTTACAGTCATGATACCAAGCACAGACTGACAAGGAGGTCCAATGTGGAAAAAACTGCAGCTACTGCAATACGAGAGAGAAAATGTATTTCTAGCACGTAATATAAGCCGGTTAGTACGTGACCGTGTGTGTTTGTATGATCCTCACCTTCCAGCAGTTCCCTTCATGACATCAACACACAGCAGCTCATCAGCTGTGAGGGAAAGCCAGTTAGCATTCTCTGCTACTCACATCCAGCACAGACGCGGTCTTCGGTCGTGGGAAAAAACAACAACATGTGGACTAAGCGCCGGTCTATCCTGAGGTAGAGATTTAACTTTAGCAGTAATACTACTAAATTGAGGCTGTGAATGGTAAATAAATTCGTCCGTGGACGAAAGATGAGCAGAGTCGAGCAGGAAGTGACAGCTCACTCACTGAGGTTGGACGTCACGTGACTGGACCACGTGGTCCATGTTTTCTGTGAAGCCCGCGGATCAAAGGGAAGAGATCAGACTTACTGTAAGTGTATGAAGACGGTTCCGTCGGGACATACAGACATTTAATTCATATTCAATCACGGGAGCATGATAGAGATTGAAACCTTTTTTTATTCAACCGTATACTTAATTTCAATTTTAGTTTTTAATGACAAGACAAATGTCCAGCATGAATTCACTTCACTGTGTAAAATGTGATTTATACAAACAGGAGAGGGGTCATTATTAAGTACCAATGATCATTCTCAGCCAGCTAAGGCAATCATATGCTGAAGTAAAAAAACAAAAAACAAATAACTGAAGAAACAAACATTTTAAACTGTACTCTAGCACCAAGGCAGCAGAGGCGTGAAACGGACGAGATTGCCTCGCCTCAATCAAATGGCCATTTGCAACAATTGAAATGATAAGCGGTTCATTATTGTAATTGTGTCATTTAACCAAAAATATTTAAGTATGGTAGGATAAAAAAGTAATCTGCAAATCGACACAAACACTCATCTCGTTCCTTACCTCGCACCCTCTCTCTGCTGCCATGGGCTCTGGAGTCTGAGCAGTTAACCGAGCTGTCTTTGATTTTACCGACAGACGTGACGTTGACTCACCATTACAAGTCACCTCAATATCTTCCGTCTATAGTGAGTTAAGAGCGTCCACCCTGATGCATGATGGGATCAGTGGGCCTTCCAGTATTGGTAAAGTATTTGTAAAGTACAGGCAAAGCAAGAACCCTTTGGATATGTAGTTCTCCCAACAGGACAACTTTTCATGTTTCAGAATTTCATGTACCCATTTTACAAGTGAACTTGCAAAAAACAAGTGAACCTGTAAAAAACAAGTGAACTTGTAAAATATGTGAAATGTTTTACAAGTGCACTTGTTAAACGTGGAGGAGTTTCACACTGTCGGACCGGAACTTTTGTGGTTGATTTACGCGCCACAGAATAAACCTCAGCAGCATCAGTGTTAGCGTGTGTGTATTATTATACATAGCGTACCTGAGACGAGGAGAATATAGTTACGGAGGAGAAACAAAAAATAGCAATACGTTGCTGATACAATGCTAAACAGGATCAGAGTATAGGACAGCGTAGGGAGTTTATCCACAAGACGACGCGTTGGTACACTTCAAGTATTATGTATGTATACGATTAAAATTCCCTCTCTGCCAGAATACAAACTGCCCTTTTCTTAGCACCTCGGGAAACAAAAAAAACGTGACAATTTTTCTCGTAGTGTTCGTGACATACTGGGACAATGGAGCGGCAGGCGACGACCTCGTTATTGGCCAGAGGGAGATGGTTTGCAGTGCTTGGAACACGTTGTTAACGGGTCGACCCCATGCAGGGCAGTCAGGTGGGGGAAGTCTGACCTTTATATACACAAAGGGCTTTTGTTGTAGCGTAGGGCAGTATAGCGTACACATGTCAAAGAGGGCGAGGCAGAGTCCATTATGTGGAAAATACAACACACATTAAAAAAAATAATAATAACGAGACCCATTTTAAATTATTCAATCCAAGATAAACATCTCTGTAAACAATATTGAAAAGATATGTCCTTGAACTTGTGGATACATCGCGGAAACGACCTCCGAAACAGGAAGAGGAAACGAACAGTGGCGTCCACACAGGATCACAAAATGGAGGACAGGCTTCCCCGTGTCGTCCACTTATCGGTCTGATCTCCGTGTTGTAGATGTTCTGTTTGTTGGCGGTGAGTGGAAGGGGGCAGGCGGGGAGGTGGGTGCCTGAACACAGTCTGTGGGTTCCGTTATGTGACAGTGTCGGGCCACCCCTCTGTGTCTCTAGCTGAAGCAGACCGGGCCAATGGAGAAGCTGAACAGGTGGGTGACGTTCTGTCCTCCCATCACCGCTATGTCCCTGAGAGGCAGTAGCTGCAGGTCCTCAAACTCCAACACAGACTCCCTGGGGCCTGAAGCACTCTCCTCTCCCGGCTGACACGCACAGGGAAACAATGGATTCATTAGGTTGTTCATAAACATGATATACATACACATATATGTATATGTAATATACATATAACATATATACACACACACAGCTTGGGATTAATAAAGTATTTCTATTTCTATTTTTATTTCTACATGCATATATATACAGTACATATATGTATATATTCATATAGATACACACATACACACACTTATAATAATTCCTACATCATTCCTGTACGAAGGACTAAACAACACACAATGCTTTACCCCATTTAGTACCACAGTACTTTGATAATATGGAAAAACAATAACAACAAAAACGAACATTAACACAAGACGTATTATGAGTACAAATAATAAGTAGTAATAAGTAGATTTCGGTTATATGGCTATCAAACATAAATCCAATCCAATAAACACTGAATACATGACCCAACGTTTCTAGGAACCCCGCCCTCAGAAAAAAACACAATAACCTCCCACAAATGAAGGCCCCAACTGAATTTTCCCCTTAACAATAGTGCGGCTTCAAAATAAAAGCCTGACCTATCCCAGACACGGCGTGCACCCACCACGCAGTCTTTGATCATTCCCAAGAAGCTCTGCCTCCTGGTGTCGGCCAGGAACTTGACGTCCCTCTCCACCTGGCCCAGCCTGTGGCCCGGGTGGCAGGAGTAGGTCACCTTCTGGCTGGACGTGGAGCTGTGCAGCCTCAGGAAACGCATCTGGACCACCGTGGCTCCCACAAAGTCAAACTAGAGAGATGGGGAGGCTTTGAGTGGAGGGACTCTTATTTTGGAGGAATGGAGGTAGCGTCGTTAGGCGAAGGACTCTAGACCGTTTTTTTTTTACAATCAACGTAAGTGAACATAAGTTAACGTAATGGAATGGAAGACAGGTAATAACTAGTAAACGGAAATAACTAGTAAAATGACGACAAGCCAATTTGAATTGGCTTGGAGTAATTTATTATGCCCTCATCTTCATCTCGGAGTTCAGCCATCTGCATCTCTGGCCGGCTTCATCTTGAAGGTGCAAATTCATCTTATTTTTTTCCAGAGAAAAAAAAAAAAAAAACGCCAGGAAGGAAAAGAACTCCCAATGACGCTGATGAAGGACCTCACATAAAAAAAACAATTCTTGTGTAGAAGCGATGATCCCGTTCTCCACGGGAACACAAGCACCATTACGGCAATGAACAACTGTGCACAGACCCAACTCTGTGCAGTAATCACCATTTAAAATGCATGCTCCAATGCGTCCGACAACACAGGTACGTCCTGCCGACTTAATAATCACTGGCGGTGCTGTTTGCATGCCGCCCTAATCCCTCCCTCAAATAATTAGAATCTCATTAACAATGTTTTGTTTGTTTTTCGCAGCACAACAGCAGAAAATTAACTTGCTGGCCATTTCCCAACAGGGAGTCCCACTAATGATGATCATACAATCAGCGAAGGGAATCCAGCAGTGTGTTTGTATTTAACTAAACAAACACTATTTCGTCATTAGGCAGATATGTGTCATTAAAGCGAGGGTAGGCAATTTATGATTCAAAGCGTTTTTGTCATATTTCTTGAAATTATCTTTACATCCCGACAGCGTAAAATAAGTCAAATGAATGAAATGAACTGACTGGGATGGCCTACCTGTCTGTCTATCAGCCTACCTGGCTACATGCGTGCACTTTGCCCATGCAATCATGGTGCATGAGTCTTCCACAAGGTAGACCCAAGGTAGACCCGCGAGGCAGACCCATTGCTAAAGCTAGCATGCTAATCGTGCATTATGGGGGAGTAGCTTTGAGGGGATCCCTGAAAGGGAGGGGTGGTTTTCAGTTCTAAACTTTCAAAACCTTGGTGACTCTGGCCTTCCCTAGGTTTAAGGGGCAGGTAGGGGTTAGGGGCCATCCCTCTCATGGATCAGAGATAAAGTGACATACGAGATTGAAAATAACAGATGTGTCTATAAAAGTCACCCACCTGGAAGCCCTGATCCAGCCTGCTGAGCCAATGGAAGTCCTCATCCTGGATGTCTTCCATCCAGGCCTTCATCGGCATCTGCATACAGAAGACCAGCATCAACCAACATTAACCCAGAACACCCGAGACCAGTCCTAAGATGAACTGGAGGCCGGTAGAAAGATCTGCGACCAGCTCTGGAAGGACATATCCCATTTTTTTCAGAGGGACTATCAGCTTAAGAGATCTGGGGTTTGTTCTGCAAACTAACTTGAGATGATTCTAAGGCCAGGTTCTGGACTGATCTGAGGTCGATTGTAGGCACCCACAAATTTTCGACTCTAGTCCGACTCCAGCTCCCACCCAGCGCTACCACAGGAGAGGGTCTCAGACCAACCGATTTGCATTCCATGCAAATGCATCGGCAGACCTTTAGACAGTCTGGGCGCCGTAACGGGCGTGCCGCCTGAGAAGAGTCCGAGCAGTGTGCCGCCCTAATCAATAATTAAAAACCCGCCATAAATGATGAATTACGATCCAGCGTCTCTCACACACGGCGCCCAGCGAGCAGGGGGAACCTGCGGGTTCCCGAGGTGCGAGCGGCGAGGCCTGTCGTACCTGCGAGGCCCTGGGATGAAGGCAGGTCTGCTTCGAGGTGTCGGTGAAGCTGCAGTACGCCAGCAGCGCGTCGCCGTGGCTGCCCTGGTTGGGGTCGATGTAGTACATCCCTGTGGACGGAGGAGAGCACACGCTGAAGCCTCGTTGGTGTTTGAGTACGGCTGTAAACCAGAGGTCCCCCCCACCTCTCTTGGTTAGTGCACGTTCAAGGGAAGAGCGCCCGGGTGCTGGGATAACAGTGTAGCGGTTAGGGTGTCTGGGACGTTACTGGGTTCGATCCCCGGGCGTCTTGAGAGCATGAGGCCCCTTGCCCCTTACCTGCTGCTTAATTACCCGCAGCTGAATTAAATCCAACATAACATAACATAACATAACATACAGTATAAAAATCTACAGAAATGAAACGATTTACTAGTAGTATTCTACTCAACTTTTGAAAGAGTAACCGAGAGCCTGATTTTGACCCCACCCAACCCTATACCCTGAAGGAGTTTCACACAAGCAAACATAAAAGCAATGCTATGCAACATATGTCGATAGAGCAGTATGCATGGAGGCCCCAGCGGAGGACACTGACCGCTGGGGAAGTCTGGGTGGCAGAGCCAGAGCTCCAGGCAGGTGGAGGCCGGGTGCTCCTTGGTCCCGTCTGGGGGGTCCAGGAGCAGGCGCAGGTCCTGCTTCAGAGAGTCCAGCAGGCTCTGGAGGATGTAGTAGTTGGGCTTGTCTGCCATATACACCAGGTCCTGGGAAGACACACATACACACACAGATGCACACATGCACACGCACAAACACACACACACACGTGCACACACACACACATGGACACACACATGCATGCACACACACATGCACACACACACGCATACGCACACACACACATGCACACACACACACACACACAGCACACACGCACACGCACACACACACACACACACACACACACACCACCAGGAGGTTGGGACTTTTAGCAGCATTCTGATGAATAAAACAGCATATCCCATCAGCGTCAGATGCCAATTGCCAATCTTCTCCCCAGCAGCCTCCCACGGCATGTTTCACCATCAATTACAGAAAAATACCTTCATTAAAATGTGGCTTTTAGTTTGAAGTCCCCCCCCAGCCATCCAGAAATCCATGGCATTTTGACCAATACATTTCTGGTCATACTTAGGAAGGCATTTAGGGGAGGTATTTAGCCTCAGAAAACCAGAGAGCCATTCAGATTCGATAGCTGCACATCGCATGGTTGTAGAAATCAACTTGATAATTAAACGGCAACATTAATCTGTATGGACGATCCGATCCAGTGAAAATGAATTGGGACACAGAACTAAATGATCCTATTAGTGTCGCTATTGCCTGAAAAAGATATGTGGCCAGAGACAGGTCACCG
>JAXIVH010000017.1:657092-701034 GCA_036785325.1 Urophycis tenuis
CATGTCGATATTAGCAACCAATCTTGTTGAGGGACAATAAAATGCACAATTGATCCAACCCGTTATTAAAACTAAATTAAAACCAACCAACACTTTGGAAAATAGGTTTGTTAAAAAAACATTACATTTGCGTATGTATTTTTTCTGTTCATGAAGTCTGTATTCATGAATGCATGTGCCATGGGCACCAACAATGTTTGATCCAAACGGTGCAAAAGCATTAATCAAGAATGTCACATACCTGTTCTCCAGGTGGGCCTGGTGCTCCCGATTCTCCCTTCAGTCCCTCTGGTCCCGGGGCCCCATTAGGTCCGATATGACCCCGGGGCCCGGCCAGCCCTACTGGACCCTGGCAGGCAGAACACCACATACACGCTGTGTGTTAAACCTCTCTCTGTGTATGATGGAACAGAGGTGATGCAGAGAACTATAGGGACAGAAAGCACTTCTATTCTTATTTTTATGGTCAAGTCATGCGAATGTCTCAAGATACATTATCAGATTTTGTCTGGGACCTCCCTAACCACGCGACTATATTCCATTAAAAACTTTGGCGGTTGCATAATACAACTCTGTACTTTGAATTCATGAATACATGAATATATTTCACAATTTAGTTAAAGGGATATGTGCCAAATATTAAATAAGCAAAAGTGGTGAACTGTTGGGTAGGCTACAGACACTGCTTCGTTATGGGTTGTATTCATTATATGAGCTCTAAATGTATGAATAGTTTTATAATTGAGTAAAAGTTTAGGTATTTATTATTAAAAGGTTTGTGTATTTATAATTGACTATTCATTATTGAGTTAATGTTTGCATATTTACTATTGACTATTCATTAATGAATTCATGTTTGTGCCCATACATTATTAATGGCTACTATAGTCAGTATACATATCTTATAATTTAATGTCAGTGTGCGTTAGTGTACATAATGACAGTAAGTTACCGGTGGTCCTAGCTTGCCAAGGTCTCCTCCGACCCCACGCTCGCCATTTGCTCCCTGTGGTTAGGACCACATGACAGACAGACACACACAGATGTGTTCGTATGCAGACCAGAGCAACACAGAATACAGATGGCCAATGCATGGTGGGATGTTTACCTGGGGGCCTGCCACCCCTGGAGGTCCAATGACCCCATTTGACCCCGAGTCTCCCTGTGGAGAAATGGACGGAATTTAGATGGCTTATTTTCATTCTGCTGGAGTCGAACAAGCAGATCCTCATATGATAAGATTAACTTTATAAATGCCAAGACAGGAAATGTGGGTAATAACCAAAGAGGGTGAGGGAATAACCAATATTTCTGTCTGGAACATTGTACACTGAATTTAAATGTTTTTAGTTTAGGTTTAAAAACCCATATTGACGTTATGTTTTTACATGAGGCATGTAGTGAATCATGCTGTCAAACAAATATAATAGACAAGGTAACCAGTCAAAATAGTACATTTCACATATATATATCCATGATTTGACAGTACTGTGATACACCTGATTGAGTTTACTTTAACTTTTAACTTTATAGTTTGTTCTGATTCATAATAAGCCTTATCAGTGTTAGGGTCAGGTTGATAATGTTATATGCATACATATCCATAAACTCTGCCGTTACCTTCAGTCCCTGTGGTCCATCCAGACCTGGTGGTCCATTAGGACCTACAGATCCCTATTCACAAGAAAGGAAGGATCAACTGTTTGTTGAGTGTATTTATAACCACTGAACCCCAAACCACATCCCTCCACACGGCTATCATGACCAAGCGACCGTGTGCGTGTTCATCACAGACGAATCACTGATTGGACCTGATGAGCGGTCAATGGGTATGAACATGTGAACGAGCGTTTGTAGTCAGCGTCGATGCATCTTGATGTAGACATACGGACAGGGACTCACCTGTAGCCCTGCTAGTCCTGCAGGCCCCACCTCCCCCAGCAGACCTGGCTCGCCCTGGTCAAGCAAGCCAGGAAACACAAACATGATCTTAGTACCTGGCCATCTTATGGGATCGGATAGGATACAACTTTATTAATCCCCAAAGGGAAGTTGGGTCGCCATCGCCATAGCAGCCAGGGTACATAATGATATAAACACATGATATAAATATTAATATAAAAAATATAATGTATAAATGTAAGGCAATAGCAGTGCAAGAAAATGTATGATAAGACAATGATTTACATTCAAATTGAATATCGTTTTTACATTCCAATTACATCAAATTTGAATCAGATTATATTTCCTCTGAAACTGTGTCACGAGGTCTGAGATACTGAGTAGAATTAATAATCAACCAATAAAAACCCAGTTGGGCCCTGAGTGAGTACGTAGTAAGCAGCAGTTCTATCTACTGTATATTTACTCATCGCATTACCATTACCAAATATCAATCATGTGAAGTTACCAAATATCACACAGGCTCTGAATGTTAATGATTAATGACGAAATGCCAAGACAATAAGACCATTATTCAGTGGAAATGATTAATTGCTAATGTTTTGGCACATGCTAATCAATATATGGCACTGAAGATGATGAGTAATAGATTAAAATGAAAGATGAGGCATGGGGTTGTATTTACCAATAACCCAATGAAGCCCTTCTCTCCTTTGGGTCCCGCTACACCGTTCTGCCCAAGAGGCCCCCAGGGGCCCTCTCTTCCAGACAGCCCATAGGGTCCAACCTCACCCTGTGGAGAACATAATGCCACTGCCTTCACACTGATGGGGCAACTAGGAAACTGAACACAACTAGGAAAATGACCACGCACATGATATTATGATGGATGAGGAAGAGGAGGTGGTGGCGGAGGAGGAGGAAGAGGGGGGGCGATGGAGGAGATGGAGAAGTAAAAGGAGGACGAGGAGGAGAATGGGGAGACTGAGGAAGAAGAGGAGAATGAGTGATAGGATGATGGGGACAAGGAGGAGGAGGAGAAAGAAAAGTAAACGAATGAGGAAGAGTGGCAGATTGAACAGGGGCCTGTTTCAGAAAGTAGGTTTAACAAATTCTTGAGTTAAAGCCTGAACTCTTGAGTAACTCTGAGCTGTCAAACTCAAGAGTTTTGGGTTTCAGAACAGTAAACCTTGTGCATGAGGAGGGTATAAAGCCTGCATCAATGACACACGGAGAATACGATTCCACCAATGGCAGCAGGAGAAAAAAAGGCTTGATCCTCCTATTTCTCCCCAGTGGAGTTAAAAATATTAATGACTGCATATACAGAATATGAGATGACATTTAAGAAAAAAAGCAACACAGTAGCTGCTGCAAAAGAATGTGAGCAGGCTTGGCAGATAATTGTTGACCGAGTAAATGAGTGAGTATTAATTGAAAAACAAAAGTTTATCTCGAGTGTTCCACTTTTTCAACATTAATATATGTGCAAACATAGATGTAGATATCTGTGTATGGTGGTTATATATATATATATATATATATATATATATATATATATATATATATATATGTGTGTGTGTGTGTGTGTGTGTGTGTGTGTGTGTGTGTGTGTGTGTGTGTGTGTGTGTGCACATTTTTTATTTATGCGGGTGCAACCCAACAGGCACAAAACGTACTTGGCAGCAATTGAAGATGAAATATAAAAATATAGAACGCTATGAGGGCTGAGAATATGGTTAATGAATGAGATAAATGATAGATTGTGCAGAAAAACGGTAACCTTCGAACAGATAATCATCAGGGAACGATAAAACATCCAAGCGAGGTCTGATTGCTCTCTCCCCACGGAGATTTCTGCTGAGTATTTGTGCTTCAATGTCAACTGGCTCTTCAAGAAAAGGACTCGCCTTGTCTGACACTTCCTTCTGTCTGCAGCTAAAGAGCAGAAACTCAGGTTTAGTAGAAGAAAACCTGCCAGCGACCAGGTCAGCTTCACGGAGTATGTTGCCGCAGTAACAGACTCAAGAGTTAAGCTGAACTGGCTTTGTGAAAACGAAAACCCTGAGTTTCCTTCAACTCTGACTCAACTAACTCTGAGATTTCACTAAACCCGCTTTCTGAAACAGGCCCCAGGTTAGCTTTATGGAGTATGTTGCCGCAGTAACAGACTCAAGAGTTAAGCTGAACTGGCTTTGTGAAACCAAAACCCTGAGTTTCCTTCAACTCTGACTCAACTAACTCAGAGTTTTAACTAAGCCCGCTTTGGCCCCCGGTTGAAGGAGAGGGAGACGAAGCAGAAGAACAAAGATGAGGACCAGAAGAAGAAAGGGGAGATAAATGCACAGAAAGAGGAAGAACAACAAAAGGCATAACAAGACAGAGCAGCAGAAGAAACCAGAATAATAGACACAAAGATATGATGCTTGACATGTCAACAACAACAGGACACAACCGCATGTGCTGTTTGAGCTGAACCATAGTGTGTGTGTGTGAGTGTGTGTGTGTGCGTGTGTGCGTGTGTGCATGGTTGTGTGTGTGTGTTACCTTGTCCCCATCGGGTCCCACGCCCCCAATCTCCCCGGGGGCTCCGGTCTCCCCCTGTAAGCATCAGTGAGTCAGCCGTTACATACGTCACACGCTTGCTCCACACAAACACCTTCACAGAAGGAACCCGAAGCAGAGGCAGACGTCACGGGATAGGGAACGCGACTCTGCTTCTTCCACGAGGATTATACTCCCTAACACATTGCGGCACTTTAAATTAATTTAGAAAACCAAGCTAGCGTTGAACAAATGTTTCCTGGGGTTCGTTTGGAAGATCATGAAAAATGCACGAGCGGCTGGGCAGATTCATCCATCTCAGTGTGGATATAATGCTTGGAAGCCATCTTGTTATACAGTACAATTGAAAAACATCTAGACACAGCATTAATCGAATCGATGCAAAGCATTCACTCTTAGCGTAGCGTAGGCACTGGACTGTACCCTGTTCCTGTGTGCAATGAACTGGGGAGCTCGGACGGCCAGGCAAGTGTAACTACCTCTTTACCGATTGGCCCGGTTGGACCCGGCTCTCCCTTCAGGCCTTGGATGCCTCTGTCACCGAGGAGGCCGGGCGGACCACTCTTCCCCTGGCCCCCCGCGTCTCCCTGTGACACAGGTGTGCATCGTGTTGAGTACAGGTGGAGCAGACGTGCATTAGGAAAGCCTTCGCGGTTGAACGGTAGACTGGTTTTTGGGAGCGTGGCAAATGTTAAGTGCATAGTGTGCGTTCATAGTGCATCCATTGGATGCACAGATTACAAAAATCACAGATACCCAGAAACACCGTTTTCCTATTTAAACAGGTTGTTCTTAAATAAATGTGTCTAAGTTTTTATTCATTCATTCTCTCTGCTACCACTTGAAAATGAAAAATTAAAACAAACAATTTAATATCCGACATTTAACAAGGGCTACATCAACTGATAACCAGCATGTAGTGTAACTAGAGTCAGAAACATAGAACCATAGTTGAGGTAAGACAACTAAATGGCATGTACTAACACCGTTGTCTAAAGTTGGCTTTTCATCCTCTGCTGTTTCCCCACCAGGTGTTATGATGATTAGCCATTCACAGCCATTTAAAAACCTACCCATTAGTGACATCACAAGTGGGAGTGTCCACATAGATGTATGATGCATAGACCCACTAACCAGACTGCCTCGTGGACTGTACCAACTAGCATAGGCTGATATACAGTATGCACCCATGATACAGCCATCCTCTGGGTGTCTCGAGATGTCACTAGAAATACAAGCTGTGGGTACCATGGTGGCGGCCCTGAGCGCCAACACGCAATGTCTGTGAATGAGGATGGCGGCGCGCAATCTCACCTGGTCACCTTTACGTCCAGGTGGGCCCTCTACTCCAGACGGGCCCGGGTTGCCCTGAACAAAGAGACATTTAGACGGCGCTTACATCATAAGTGACTATTAATAAGAATAACAATCGAAGCATATAATCAACATTTTAGCAATTACGAAATTGTGCCGCATGAACAGGTTTGTTAAAGCAACAACTGGGCAGAATTCGGAGTATCTGAACCCGAAAACGAGGGTAGTAGTTTAAATGTCAAGGGGCATTTAGCAGACACTTTTGCCCAAAGGGACTTACAATCAGTACATTTGTGGGGTTCATGTGGACAGTTGGAGGAGGGGGATCAAGCGGATCGAACCGCCGACCCTACGGTTAGTGGACGACCCGCTCTGTCCACCCGCTCCATCCACTGAGCTACTGCCGCCCTTTGTTTTTTTGCCTTGTGTTTACTTTTGTGATTTTCTTTCAGCCTACCTGTTGTCCATCTCGTCCGACTGGGCCGGCGTCTCCGAGACTTCCCGGTAAACCCTACATGACCACAACACACACAACACGCTCAAGTTAAGAGAGAGCCTCACCACCACATGATCACACAAGAAGACACTCTTGTGTCTTCTTGACTGAGACTGAGATGACTGAGACTGAGATGTACCGCATGAACAGAACGGTGTTCATCATCACACATGCAAACGTAAATATTTTTACACAGTGTTTATAATAATAATATGTCAGATTGTGTTTTTACCTTCTCTCCCTTTTCACCGGCCGAACCGATAAGTCCATCAGAACCTTGCGGGCCCTGAAGGAGAAGCAGAACTTCTTATCGTACAGAAACACTATCAGCAGACACAGCAATCACAAGGTGCAAGTGTAATCCAAATAAACAGCCACAGGTATCACAAGGTCCAGTGTAAATAAGAGCAGTCACACAGATATCACACCTCCGGCCACTACCAACTTACGAAAGAAGCAAGACTTAAACTGAGAACATCAGTCAATTTCAATTTGGACTTTTGTATGATTTACTAACACTTCCTCCTGTTTACCTACTACAGCTAATACTGTAGTTACATCGTTTACAGCATGTAGAAATTGCCTTATATACTTTGACAAATACTGGTATACAATATATATTTAATACATAATATCGGATAAGGTTTATATATCTAGCTTTCGTTCCAAAATTACTATGCATAGGGATAAATCTATAAACAAAAGCCAATTAAATGTGCATTTCTTGTAAAATACAAGAAATGTTCTTGCCTCCATTAAATTCTACATTCATATTCATCCTGGTTCAAAGGCTTAATTATCACCCCAAGGTACAAATGTTAAGCTGTAGATGAAGTGAAGCGCCCCCTTAGTGTGTAAACATTGAGATTCCTCTGCAGTGTGGGCCAAGTCTGGTTTGCTGATGATCACCTGTCCATCACTGCTCTGTCCAGCACATATTAACCACATAGGACAGACACTTATTTGGGAGAGGGGTTGTTTACACTGCTCAGATTAATTTCATACACTTAAATGTACACATTTCAACTCGCTCGTTAGCTTAGAGAAACCTGGACACACTGTGTACGTAGTCAATGCTAATCAATAGTGATTTCAATAATGTTAATATAATAATCCTATCACGGATATATTATGCACATATAAAACATGCTGGCCACTCTCTTTATTAACAGCAATCTTACGATCAACACTGAATCCCACTCAGACCACCCAGCCAGCCAAGCTAAGCCAGTTCACGTTACAGTTCACACAGCCTGAGTGGACAAAACACAGATGTTTGTATTGTGAACGTCTCTCGCCTACTCAGTGAGAGGGGCTCAATCTGACACAGTGCAGCTTCAATGAGCTGTCTGAAGTCAGGCCGTTGTCAGACTTTCAGATCTTATTCTTTCAACATCCTCAGTCATCCATATTTACAAGTGGCATGATGCTGGCACGGTTTTGCACGTTGCAAAACGAAGTGTGTTTCACAGCACGGGCAATTATGGATTTGTTTACCGAGACAAACATGTCATGAAAATGATCAGAGGAAGTAATACATTTTCCCCACGTTGCTATTCATAGCTTCAAGCAATTTCAATAGCTCCCGTTCCAGAAAGAGAAAGGTTGACAGCATGTGTTCATGGAGATTAGAATATTGCGGTTTCTTGTGCGTGTGTGTCTCTACCGGGGTTGAAAGTACCAACTCACTGATATTCCTGCTGAGCCATCAGGACCCTGTGGGCCAGCCATCCCCGGGCTCCCCCTGGGTCCCAGCTTCCCCCTCATCCCATTAGGACCTGGGTGCCCTGGAGCACCCTGGAGGCACACAGAGGATACACTGCTGAGCACATGAGCAACTCCGAGGACACACGCACACACACACACGCACATACACACACAAGGAAGCACATAACCACACACACACACACACACACACACACACACACGGACACACATGATCACCCACACATACAGACATACAAACACACACACATAGAGACATACACATACAGACATACAAACACACACACATACAGACATACAAACACACACACATATAGACATACACACAAGGACACACATGATCACCCACACATACAGACATACAAACACACACACATAGAGACATACACATACAGACATACAAACACACACACACACAGACATACACACATACAGACATACAAACACACGCTTGTATAAATTCACACGCATGCAACATTCATGCATTGTTGTAGATGAACGATATATATGTATACGCTAGAAGTATGTTGTCTATCATGCTAGATGCATGTTGTATGGCGCGTATCGTCCTCATTACTTACCGCTGGGCCCGGCATGCCACTTGGACCTCCGTCTCCAGGTCGACCCTGTGAGGAACAATCACTCCCATTAGAGGACAAAAACAACACCGTCTACACAGGGAGCCACGGCTGGATGTACCTGTTCTGGTGGTGGAACCAAAGTATTCCTCAGAACCTGGAAGCGTTTAACCCTTACCAACTTGGAGGGATATATGTATAATGTTCAGTAAAAATATGTTTCATGTTATGATACTACTATTCAACTACTATAGGCTATAGACGCTATCCAAAAGAAGCACTGCATACATTTTCATATTTTTTTCATTAGGGCTAAAGGCATCTTGTTCAAGAATTGCCTACAGGTTAAGCTGCAGACATTGGGGTTCGAACCCAGAACCCTCCGGGAGTCGGGAGTCAGACACCATGACTACACGGTCCCGGGCCCCACTGCTCTAGCGTGAAACACAAAGACATGAAATAGAAAAGGAGGAGTTGAACGCAAAACATATTTACACGGCGAGGTGAGTAATTGCGCTATAAATCAAGCCGATAACACTGTAGCATAGCATAGGGGGAGTTGCGAATTTATGGGCTTCTCACTGAGTGGGGGATTGTGAAGCGCGGCGTTAGCATTCAGCGGCGCTGCATAATGTGCCGCATTAGCTCGCTGCGGCTCCCGGCTCCATAACTCATATTATTAAACATGAAATTGAATGGATCCAACGGGTCTCGTTGTGCGGTACCCGGCTCACAACACCGTCACCGCCGGTCCGTTTGTGTTTGTTTGTGTACAAATGTTCAGTGCGCGTCGCGTGGTGATTCGTAACGGCGTGCATTAGGCATGGTGAGACGGTACTTAATCAGCACGGGAAAAGTGCATCGGGAAGTGCCAGGCGACGACAGCTCTGGGGGATTTTAGTGAAGGGTTGTAAACACGTAAGAGTGACTGGCCGCAATGTATTCCTCCAAGTAGGTTTGCTTCGGATGACCCGCGTCTGCTGAGTGACGACGTGGAACCGCTTCAAGGGAGATCGCCGTTTAGCAGATGCTTCTGTCCGTAGCGACACGCAACAAGTGTTTGATACGGGTCACGAAGGAGCAGGACAGAGTCAGGGCTCTTGCTCAAGGGCGACGACACGGAGACTGCAGACATTGGGGTTCAAACTCTCAAACTAAAGGTGACTGTGAGGAGGCCTGATTTTGTACCAACAGGTGTTGTTCCACCAGGTGTGCCACCTCCAGATGTTCTACCACCAGGTGTTCCACCTCCAGATGTTCTACCACCAGGTGTTCCACGACCAGGTGTTGTTCCACCACCTGGTGTTCCACCTCCAGATGTTCTACCACCAGGTGTTCTAGCACCAGGCGTTCCACCTCCAGATGTTCTACCACCAGGTGTTCCACCACCAGGTGTTGTTCCACCAGGTGTTCCACCTCCAGATGTTCTACCACCAGGTGTTCCACGACCAGGTGTTGTTCCACCAGGTGTTCCACCACCAGGTGTTCCACCTCCAGATGTTCTACCACCAGGTGTTCCAGCACCAGATGTTCTACCACCAGGTGTTCCAGCACCAGGCGTTCCCCACCACCAGGTGTTCCACCTCCAGATGTTCTACCACCAGGTGTTCCAGCACCAGGCGTTCCCCACCACCAGGTGTTCCCCACCACCAGGTGTTCCACCTCCAGATGTTCTACCACCAGGTGTTCCAGCACCAGGCGTTCCCCCCCACCAGGTGTTCTCACCTGAGGTCCGCGAGGTCCTTTCTCCCCAGGGGATCCTGCTGGTCCCTGGACAGCACATATACAGCAGGTCAACACGACACAGAGTCAAAGTGATAATGAACATACACTGATAAATAATGCATGAGATAGATGGGCATTTATAACAACAGTGTTAGTGACTTATAACAGCAGGATTGGATGCCCCCCCCCCCCCACACACACACACCCTCACCCACCGCCTCCACCCACCACCCTCACATTCACTCCCGCCCACCCTGCCCCCCAACACACACACACACACGCAGACACGCACACACACACACACACGCACAGACACGCACAGACACACACACACACACACACACACGCACAGACACACACACACAGGCCACCTTATAGTATTTTTCTTTTAATCTAGCTACCATGTCTCTGCACCTTACTTCATTTCATTCATTCAGAAAGCATCCGACTATTCTGTCATTTATTTATCTATTTATCGTGTTGCATAATTTATTATTCTGGAGTCGATTTTTATTCTTATTTTCAGCTTATATTGCCTCTTTTCATTTGTATTTATAATATATAGCAAAGTTGACCCACCCGAGTAACAAGAATTTCACTGCTGGTAATGATGTACATTGTTATCTAGCATGTGACAATAAATTTGGAATATCAAACTTGAAACTTGATATTTATATCAAAATAAAAAAATACATGAAAAAAGACTAACTGGCACTTCATAAAAAAAGGTTTACAACAATTACAACAAAAGACAACAGACAACAGACAGACCAAGAGAACAACAGATAAGATAGAAATTCAAGAATCTGTGTTGGCAAGTACTGAGTTGGAATGAGACAGACCAGCAGATTGTGTGTGTTTCTCCACCGCAGACACAGAGAGCATGGGAGCCATAAGAACCACTTACTGGTGGCCCGGTCTTCCCAATGGGGCCCACTGGACCTCTCAGGCCCGCCTCACCCTGGTGTGAAGAAACATCAAAAGATCATCAACATCAACACCCCGCTTCAGAGATATGCATCAGTGCTTTTTCATAAATAATGCATGGCTCGGGAGTCACCCCGGCCACCAGGCGCCAATAAATCCTCTCATTGCGAAACACGTTCTTTTGTTTTATTCTATTGCAAGTGTGCGTTCCATTTTACATCATCCGCCGTGACACCGATGCTACAGCGGAGAGAAGCGCACAGACACACAGACAGACAGACACGGGGACAGCCGGACACGTTGGCTGGGCCTTGCACGATACATGTCGGGCCAGACGAGGATGGTGTTTCCTCCGGAGGCCACGGAGAGAGAGCATCGACGCGTCACGTGTGTGTGTGTGTGCGTGTGTGTATGTGCGTGTGTGTGTGTCTGTGTGCAGCAGGGAGGCTGGGGAGCCAGAGGTGAACGACGGGGGGGGGGGGGGGAGAGGCAGCCTACCCGCTCTCCGTGGTGCCCTGTGGGCCCGCGCATGCCCAACGTCCCCGGGAAGCCCTGAGGAGCACAGAGGGCAGATGGTAATGGAAAAAGAAACGCGTGGAGACAAGATGAGAGGAATCCCCCGCTGATGACCCACACCGCAACACAAGGCTGGTAACTAGGGAAGCAGATGGGGGGGGGGGGTTGGAACCCCTGCATCTGCATCAGCACAATTCATAGTCACCACTTTGAGCAGTACTGTGGGTAAGGCAATTCAATATAAAAACTCATATTACACAATAGGTACTAAATAACCCATTTCGTAGTGTCAAGATTAAGATTAGTTATGTGCCTTTAACACATTCATAATACAGCCATAACTAACATACTCAGTTTGAGATAGGAGCGAAAGGAGGACTCAAACATACAGTATTAAGTCTCTTGTCTGGACTGTTCAGAACAGTGTTGTGAATTTATACGACATCTTAATAATGTGATTATCTTGGTAATTAACTTCCCTATTGCCGTAGAGGGTCATTCAGCATAAGGGGGCACCATAATACCAGTCTCTTAACAGAATAAATAGTGCACCGATTTTTACAGTTAGCATTGTTACCCAGGCAACAAGTGGTATGAACATTAAATACCTTTTCAGCTACTGAAGCCTATTGCCAAAGCTACATTATTCGTCACAAATCAATCTCTTTTTTTTCTCTCTCCTTTTTTTTATACATTTCGCTGAAATGTCATGATGACAGCTGTTGCTATTGCTCTTTTAGCCGTGACTATTATGTCTTTGTCAGTGTTATGATGACAGGGTTGGCAAACGAAAGCACAAAAGAAAGCACAATGGATGGATCGTTTTATTCAGTCGGGGGGGCTGGTCACTCATTCAGCAATGCAGAGCTGCATCTCAAGACACTTTGGGTGTGTTTGATATCCTGCGGTCCTGTGTGTGTGTACCCCGCAGTGTGTTTAGTATTCTGTGGTGAAGACGTGAAGCATCACCTACATGCATGCCTACAGGCCCCTGAGGTCCCTCCAGGCCAGGCTTCCCCGTGAAACCCTGCAACACAGGAAGTACAGCGATATATAGGAAGAGAGTGTCTGTCCACCATTTCAGAGTCTCCATCTGTCCATCCACCCGTCCAGCCCTCCCATCCACTCAACCTGCCCCATCTTCTGAATCTATCTAGATCTCCATTTATCCAGACACCCTTTCATCCATCCATCCATCCATCCAGCAGGCTCTTCGTGTCTGCAATCTCCCAGATATACTCTACCCTCTCTCCTTGGGGTCCCGGCATCCCTGTGGGCCCTGGACTTCCTGTGGGGCCCTGTCAAGTAAAACACAAGTTGTTTTGTAATCAGAGATGAAAGTCAGCATGACCACCAAGGGCTTACAGCGACTGGGATATCAAGGCTAGTAATATAAACTCCATGGTCACAACAATACCCACGGGACTTTGAACATGAATTATGAACGTTTGTAATGGCAGACTGTTTGTGGACATAAATAAATGAAAAAGCATAATTTCCAATGTTACGTGTATAAATATTCCAGTGGCATGTCAACATCTTTAATAAGCAATATGTTGTGCATGAAATAGTCATCAAAGAACCATTCTTCATTCCTGCCTGCTTACATTTCACATCATCCCATCTCACAGCCAATCAGCTCCCTGGTTAGAGAGCAGCAGCCATATGTAACTGTCTGATTGTCAAGGTTATATAAATGAGGTTGAATTCCATTCAAATCAAATAAATAGCTTACTGCGGGGCCAAATGGACCCTCGTCACCACTCTCACCAGCAACGCCTGCAAAACCCTGTTAAACAAATACAAAATACATATTAGAATGTTTTAAAACATAGGAAGACAGTAGTTCTCTAAGACAGTAGTTCTCAACCTGACTAACATCCTCAAGTCCTCAAGTCATGCCCCAAAAATTCACCAATATTGCAGTACTCAACGATGCCTTCATGTACTGTTAATAACACTGTGCAGAAAACGGGGCTCAAAGTAAGCTATTGAAACACGAATGTACAACGGAACACAAGTTTACCCATGGGCTTCCTTCTGAAAAATGAAGGATGGGCATAGTCTCTGATACACCAGCCATGTGTGGGTCATAACCCACCCACCAGGAGGAGAGGAGAGTCACTGATCTAAGGGACTCACAGAGGTTAGCCTGAGTAAACTGGGCCAGAGTGAACGGGAGAGAGATAACAAGAACGCGAGAGGACGTGGGAGGAGAGGAAGATAAAAGGCAGGAGGAAACGTAAGAGCAGAAGAGCAGAGAAAGAGAGAGAGAGAGAGAGAGAGAGGAGAGAGAGAGAGAGAGAGAGAGAGAGAGAGAGAGAGAGAGAGAGAGAGAGAGAGAGAGACACACAGAGAGACACAGAGGGGTGGTGTAATTGGAGGGAGAGACAGAGGGCCAAACAAGGGAAAGCGAGACAGCAGAGAGAGGCGGATGGAAAACAACAAGCACATCGGCAAGGAGCAACCGGGAAGCAGAAACAGGAGGAGGGAGAGAGGGAACGACACAGCGGAAGGAGAGGGAGGGAGGACAAGAAGAGGAGATAGATGCGGGGAAGAGGCGGACGGGAAGGGAGCAGCGGGTCAGAGATGGAGAGTGAATGGGACAGGCAGTGAGGGGAGAGGGGAGGCAAAGCATGGGAATTGAATGGGAGCGCACGGGAGAGAGAGAGAGAGAGAGAGAGAGAGAGAGAGAGAGAGAGAGAGAGAGAGAGAGAGAGAAGCAAAGTAGATTACGAAAAAGTCAGAAAAAAAGAAAAGGGCGATAGATGATGCCTTCTCAGCCCCCCAAAACCATAACCCCCCCCAATAAAAACAGAGAGAGAGAGAGAGAGAGAGAGAGAGAGAGAGAGAAGCAAGAGAGATTACGAAAAAGTCAGAAAAAAAGAAAAGGGCGATAGATGATGCCTTCTCAGCCCCCCAAAACCATAACCCCCCCCAATAAAAACAGAGAGAGAGAGAGAGAGAGAGAGAGAGAGAGAGAGAGAGAGAGAGAGAGAGAGAGAGAGAGAGAGAGAGAGAGAGAGAGAGAGAGAGAGAGAGAGAGGCAGAGGGACAGAGCGAGGGGGAACAAACGCAGCCCAGGAACCGGGGGGGGGGGGGGGGGGGGGGGGGCGTTACGCATGTGCAACACAAACAGCAAAATAAAACATCAAAATGCAAATGAGGAACCGAATGGGGAATTCACTTCTTTTGCTGATAAGCAGGAAAATGTGCAGCAGACTGTTAGCGGCAGGGGCCTCAGAGAGTGGAGGCCACTTCGCCACAGTCGCTTAATCCGCCAGCTAATTGTTTTCCGTACCGTTTAATTGGATATAATTTAATTTGGGTGGCTCGGCAAATGTGATTCTGGGGTAATGTCGCGGTGATTCAGTGAGTTCAGCCGCGCGGCCGCCCCCGACAGCCCGCATTCGACGTGGATATCGTTCACACCTTTTTTTTTTTTTTGGAGTTGTTTGACGAGAACGGAAAACACTTTGCCGTTCTGGGCAGGTCTAAAGGCGATGCATTCATGATGACAATAAATAATAAATGGGAATAACCTTGTCTGTATTGCAGCAAATGCGTTACAGGGCGAGATTTGAAATTCAGAAGACGGAATATAATACTGATAAATAATATAAAATAGGAGGAATAGACTGATGCGCAGCAGGATAAAAAGTGCCAGCAGCAAAAGTCAGAGTGTGAAATGGAAAGGAAATTAAATGGGGGGGCAAACCCTGAAGGCTTTATCTCCCATCAAAGGTGTCATCTTTAAAGATGCAAAAGAACCCGCCGTGTATACATCTTGCTGTTGTCCACCTTGGTGTGTTTTATTGAAACAGGTTAATAAGAACACAGGCCTGCGCTCCCTCAGTGCTCAAGGTGAATGAGACAGGCTCCTCATAACAGAGGAGCAGCCCATTAATCATAGCCAAGTACTCTGTGTGTGTGCGTGTGTGTGTGTGTGTGTGTGTGACAGGTGTGAGATAGGATTAGTCTGTGCATCCATCTCTGAGTGCTTCCATATGTCTACGTGGCTATAGGGGTGCCTTTTTTTTGTTTATGTGCCTGCGTGTGGTTTTGACTCGAGTTCGTGTGCGTGCGTGTGTGTGTGTGTGTGTGCATGCTTGTGTGCGTGTGTGCGTGCGCGTGTGTGTGTGTATGTGTGTACATGCACATTATTTCTCTGCACAGACCCATGTAATATATATTGTATATCTGAGAATAGAAGATCATATTCCAACACTATTCTGGATATTTCCGTGGTGTTTATGTATAAATATATATAAACACACCAGACCACCTGGTATCGTAAAGGTACTGGTGGCAGGTTCTTAATCTTACGTTTTATCAGTTTGTTATTTTTAGGCTCTAGAATGGGCCGACCGCGTTCACCGAGTCAGAGTCTCATAAAAACAAAAAGCCCCGTCGCGTTATCCCCAAAGCACCTCGCACCAAGCGTGCAACTTTGGTGACTTTTACTGCTGCGAAAGCACAGCGTTTACTGGTCTTCCCGTGCAGCGGCCCGGCCCTAACGTCCTAACCAGCCCCCTGGCAGAGCAGCGGGGTTGACATCACTGTCCACGAGCGCAGGGCGCCTCTGGGTAGCTCCTTACCGCGGCTCCTCTATCTCCACTGCTGCCAGGTGCTCCAGAAGTGCCCTAAAGGTGGAGCGAGGGAGGGACAGTGTCGGTTATTATTTATCGATACAGCGTCGTATTATTATTTCATGTACTAAATATACAACGCGGTACACTGAGAGCTGATTATTGATTGCCCTGGCAAGAGAACCCTGGAAGAGTGTTTTTTTTTTGGAACAGTATGGGTAGGTTGAGGACATTTTGTTCAGCCTTCCCCCATCCTGTGCTTGTGAGCCTGAGGCCCATAGAGTTGAATAGGAAACGCTTGTTTATGAAGCTACAACTGACTTTTTTTTTTAAAGCTTTTTTTTTTTTATAGCTATTTTGCATAAGTGAACAACAAGGAGGCAAAAACTCAACTTTAAAACTTTGACAATCATACGTATCATCTTGCCTGTGGAGTTCACTTTATCGAAATATTTGTAATAATAAATGATAGATGATTAAGATGAATGAGATAAGTAATCTGCTCATTCAATGCAACACTAGATGAAGGTTCAGTAAGACGATGAAAACATCTGAATGTGTTCCTAACGCCTGTAGGGCTTCAGAGCTACAAGTCTTCAGACCGGTCAGATACTGCCACCAAGTGTCTGAGCATTTCATTTCAACAAGTTCAACTTCTACAATTTAGAAAAACCACAATTCTCTCTAGAGAATATTAAAATAAAACTGAGGGTAACTTTGGTATGTATAGTAGTGTCAAGATAAAATTAGTCAATCTGTAAACATAACAGTTATTATCGTAAATAAAGTAGCTAAACAATATGTAAATAGTACAAATAAAGTTATAATGCAGAGAGCTTCATACACTGGACATAACACATTGGGTACTCGATGTTGACAAACTATGCTATTGTGAGTATTGTGATGTCTGTACTAATCATAAATCATCTGTAGAAACACAAAAGGTAAAGGAAAATGCATCAAATAGATTAATAACATCAAAACAACAGCGTTCTTACAATTCAAGGTGTATTGATTACCGGTACTCAGAATTTTCTCTCTGAATTGAGATGAAAAATCCTATTCAGGCAAAATAATTGACAAAATAATAGAACGATTACATCTAAAATAGTATACAATATTATATCATATTTAATAAAAATCATAATTTGTGTCATAATCGTGCAGCCCTTGGGGGGGGGGGGGGGGGGGGGGGGGGGGGGGGGTCATGTAATTGGGGTGGGTGTCATAGTATAAGGGTAGGGGTCACAGTATTAGGGGTCACAGTGGGGGGTCATGGTATAATATGATATAGAATGGGAACCTGTGTACCAGGCTTTCCTTCAGCCCCTCTATGCCCAGTTAGCCCTGGTAACCCCTGTAGAGAGAGCACATACACACACACACACACACACACACACACATACACACAGTATCACACACACACACACACACACACACACACACAAACATACAGTGTCAATGTCACATGCACACACACACACACACAAGTTATTGTTACAACAGAAATATGAATTAATTCATATCATCAATTCAATTTCCTTACCAACAAATAACACATAACATCCCAATCTTACTTCCACCTTGGCTATTACCAATACGTATTATTTGTGTTCTTCTAATGTACATATTTTCCAGGCTATCTTGGTCAAATGACAAACAAAGATGTGCGTTATTGTACTGTCTGACTGGCTCCTGGTTGTTGCACTGACAGCATAATCCCACACAGACCACACCGACGGTAAATAACCAGCGATCTGCAGCTCACCGAGGGTCCCGGCTGACCAGTTCCTCCTCTCTGTCCCTGGGGCCCCTGCAGGAGGAAGCAGACGGTCGTTAGCGCCAAGAGGAACAACTGTGAAAATCCCTACCATATAAATCCATGTCCCGCTACGCAAAAGCAACACGCAACACAAGTCGAGCTTATATCTTGTTCAGGCCTTAAGTTACAGTGACAGTCTCAGGGGGATTCCCATCCACGATATACAATGCTCCCTCGCTCCCCCGATTCAAGGGAGGTAACCCTGGACACGGGAGAGGGATTGCGCCATCCAGGGGCATTAGGACTGCTATAGGCACGCACGCGGTGGTAGCAAAGCCCTTTTATATGACATTCGTCACAGGTCGCCAGTCAGACCTTTTAAAAGCAAAAGTGGGCACCATCTGAAACGAAGGATCTCCCTGAAGGATATTCTATTGTTATGCATCAGTGACGTCAGCGGTGGGGTTGCATACCTTATCTCCTCTTGGTCCTTGCCTGCCTTGGCGTCCGACCGCTCCTCTGCTTCCCTGTGGTGTAAACACGCCAGCGGCAGCTGATTCAACACACGTGTCTAACACGCTAATCACACACCGCTACAGCGCTATAATGCATTATTAATGACAGATTTCTCTACAGGTCGCCGTTGCAGTTTTATGACAGTTTATACTATTTAATGATCGTTCAGGGTTAGCTTATTTACCATTACCATGGCAACGAGTGGTGCCACAGCTGTGCGCACTTTCCTTTTTGTACATCAAGTCACATCAGGGTATCCATGCAGTCTTTACAGACAAATTAGAGACTTCTTCCCAACACAGTGACTCAAGGAGGTAAGACTTAATTGAATTTAATTGATTTAATTGTGAATCGTGGCTCTGAAGTTTGACCAGCGCATGACATCGATGGACATGACATCAACGTATGACATGACGTGGACACATTTTTGTCCATGTAATCACTGACCTTTGACCCGCGACCGCCCTGTTTCCCCCGCAGACCATTCTCCCCATTCTCGCCCTGAGTGACAGAGCAGAAAACTAGTAGACAGTGCCATTCAGCATTCCTGATTCATTTAAATTTCTAATTTGAGAAAGGAGCAGACTAAATGGTTCTGATTAAAGTATGTGTGACATTTAGCTGCAGGAGCATTGGGGCTCAGCGTTTCAATGCATTGACTTCCTGAACTCATTAAAAATGGCGGCTTTAAATTTAGATTATTTTGACCTTATGAATGACTTCAGGCCGTTACAGAAAATGAAAATACTTGATTAAATATCCGGGACATTTCATCTTGCACAGCTGAGGAAAATGATTAATTCGAAAAAGATTTTTTTTTGTTTTGTTTTTAATTGGTGGCTGCAGTGAGAATAGATTTCCAATAGCCTCAAAGCAGTGATCAATATAGAATTCCAATGGCCTCATAGCACTCATTAATATACCGATAATCTGCAGCTGTCCACAGGGAAGGCCAGTTACCGTACCTCAACGCCTCCTTCACCGGGTTGACCTCTGACCCCAGACAGACCAGGGAAGCCGGTGGGACCCTGCTCTCCCTGGGGGCCTTCGATACCCGTGACACCCTGGAAACCCTGGGGGACCCCGGGGAGATAGAGAGATACATGGAGAGAGAGAGAGAATACAAAGATAGAGAGATACATGGAGAGAGAGAGAGAATACAAAGATAGAGAAATACATGAGGAGAGAGAGAGAGAGATTACAAAGATAGAGTAATACATGGAGAGAGAGAGAGAATAGAAAGATAGAGTAATACATGGAGAGAGATACACAGAGATACATGGAGAGAGAGAGAGAGAGAATACAAAGATAGAGTAATACATGGAGAGAGATACACAGAGATACATGGAGAGAGAGAGAGAATAGAAAGATAGAGTAATACATGGAGAGAGAGAGAGAATACAAAGATAGAGTAATACATGGAGAGAGATACACACAGATACATGGAGAGAGAGAGAGAATACAAAGATAGAGAGATACATGGAGAGAGATACACACAGATACATGGAGAGAGAGAGAGAATACAAAGATAGAGAGATACATGGAGAGAGAGAGAGAGATTACAAAGATAGAGTAATACATGGAGAGAGATACATAGAGATACATGGAGAGAGAGAGAGAATACAAAGATAGAGAAATACATGGAGAGAGAGAGAGAGAATACAAAGATAGAGAGATACATGGAGAGAGAGAGAGAATACAAAGATAGAGTAATACATGGAGAGAGATACACAGAGATACATGGAGAGAGAGAGAGAATACAAAGATAGAGTAATACGTGGAGAGAGATACACAGAGATACATGGAGAGAGAGAGAATACAAAGATAGAGTAATACGTGGAGAGAGATACACAGAGATACATGGAGAGAGAGAGAGAATACAAAGATAGAGTAATACGTGGAGAGAGATACACAGAGATACATGGAGAGAGAGAGAGAATAGAAAGATAGAGTAATACATGGAGAGAGATACACAGAGATACATGGAGAGAGAAATGTACAGAAAGGGTGAAAGAAAGAAGAGAAGGAAACGGCGCAGAACAAAAAATAAACATAATACACACATAACAGATACATAAAAATAATAAGAACCATTTTTCACACGCTGACTCGGACTCATAAAAAATGAATGTGGTCATAAACAAAGAGATGAGTCAGTAGCCATTTTTCAATAAAGTTATCCTACTCTCTCTCCTTTAGGCCCAGGATTCCCCTTCTCTCCATCAGGTCCTCGTTTCCCCTGCCGGAGGGATAAAGTTCACAGGTCAAAGGTCACTAGGCGATTGACGGCAGGTTTGATTTACACATAATGCACATCAAAAGATGAGAGAGATGGGACGGCTGCTTATTCCACCATTTTGTACTGACCACGACCCCGGGAGGACCTATTGGACCCTGTGTTCCTGGGGGACCCTAAGATGGAGGTCAAAAGACAGATTGGTCATTGACAGCAGATAATGTACAAAACATATAGGGTACTGAATTCAATTGAAATTATTCAAGTTAAATTAAATCTAAGCATGGATCTGTACCAGATTGTGATTGGGTGATTTAGTATGACCCTTGGTTACAGGCATATAAAATTTTTTGAAAGTAAGGTTCCATTATTCAACCCAATGCTTATACAATTTTCAATGCAGGACCGGCTTGAATTGATGATGGAACGTAAATGAAGTGTTGCCTGAGCAGACTGATTTCCAGGCAATGATTACACATACCGCACGTGTAAATAACAGAGCTGGGGAAAAGAGCTGAGTGGTAATGTCTTCACGTGTGTATGCATGTGTGTGTGTGTGTGTGTGTGTGTGTGTTGTGTGTGTCCGCAGTCATGCGCACACACAGTACACAACGTACAGGAAGACACAACTCACCATTGGCCCCTCGAACCCGAGCTCCCCGCGGACCCCCGTGGGGCCCGGCGGCCCCTGACAGGAAATGAAGAGCGGCCATTAATTAACAGGAGGAAGGAGGACCCAGGAAAACCCATCCACTGCTCTGCACTGCACTACCGTTCAGAGGCGGATAGGTCCCTCTGAGCAGCTCTGTAGCACTACGTCATGTTCCGTTCAAACAGTCGAGAGTGGAGAAATGAGTGTGACCACTGCACCTAATTGCTACTTACAAAATTTAAGACCCAAATACACAGCAGACGTCTGCAATGCATGGGCGTGAATACATTGCATGACGTAAGGTCACGTCCAGCGTTACACGAAAACGTTCATGAAGTAGACATGCACACGAGTGAACCGGTAAGAGATATGACGGATCATGTTCACCACGCAGTCTCCTGAGAAGGTTGGTTGAAACTTAAACTGGTTATTAATACACGTGAAGCTTGATAACTTACAGGGTTGCCTTTGGGACCTGGGAGACCAATAAATCCACGCCGTCCCTATAAACACGACAACAACAACAACATTAAAGCCTATAAACAGAGACCCCTCAGTTGATACCTCCCCCACTGAACATCTGCATCACCCACAGCTTGTACCACTCACAAGGAGAGAGAGTATCAGCAAACTGTCCTCATAAAACCTCTAACTGACTCAGACAGTCCCTATTAAAGTGCATACATAAAAGCACACAGGAAGACCTACTTGGGCCCCATGGGATCCGGGAGGTCCAGTGAGTCCTTTTAAACCGTGAGGGCCCTGGTAAAAATGAAGACAATACAGGTCAATATTTGAAGCCTATGAAATGTGTGTGTGTGTGTGTGTGTGTGTGCGTGTGTGCATCGTACCTGTGGTCCTTTGGGGCCAGCAGCTCCCACTGGTCCGACATCCCCCTGGAAAATAAACAGCAAACTTTGATATGTGTACACTGTGTGCATCAAAGATACATGTGTACATACACACATGTATGAGAGCCAATAAAGGCTGGGTTATACTTCATTTATGCTTCCGCGTTGACGCAACGCTGGGGGGTTACGGACCCTTTACGTCTCCCTTGCGTCCAAAGCAAGGGCCTGACGTGCACCTCCCAAAAAACCTAGACGCGCGTTGAGGCGACGCAACACCAACGCAGCGGCTTTGGCTGTGATTGGTCCGCTAACTACATTAGTTGGAGATCGCTTTTCCGGTTTTCACTCGTAAACACCGCCACGGTGTGATAAATGCTTCGACTGATTTGCGACAACATATATATATATAACTTTTGTCATTTCTGTAAACTTTTTTTTTACTCGCTAGTAATCCGTATGTAATGACCACAGTGGTCATTCTGGTCCTTCTACCGGTGTGGCATTGAATTGCATTTTGACACGTAAACCCCATGCAGAACCATCACAGGCTCATGACTGCGTCTGAGCAACTGCGTGGCCATTGCGTGATCACTACGTAATCCCTACGCGGAAGCATAACTCAGCCTTAAGTCTTACCTGTGATCCATTTACTCCTTGGGCACCAACTGATCCAGTCACACCTGTTGCACCCTATTGAGCACACATGGGCATGCAGACACACACACACACACACACACATTCCTGTCAAGGGATAGTATATAGCTAATTGGCTAATGTAGCTAACTGGCCCAACTACTGTGTTGTGCACAGTGACAGTTTCACCGAGATGCACCACAGAGCGACACAGGAAATCATTCCTGCCTTTGGTCATCAACTACGCCCTCTCTTTAGGACATTCACTGAATTCACTTACCTTTGTATGCTATTTACTTTCTATAGTGTATGCCTAGATATGCATACTTATATTTATATTTCATTGTTATACACTCCTATACTGTTTTTTACTTTTTACTTTTACTTCTTTATTGTTTTTCGTGTCCTTCTAACATTCAACTGGAGTATTCGTAACGAATGCAATTTCCCTCAGGGATCATTAAAATATTTCTGTCTGTCTGTCCCTATAAAATAAACAACTAAACTAGAAGGATCCCAGCGCATCCCATGCCGTTCCTATACAGCCTATAATGTCACATGACAGCCTCTGGTTCGTCGGTCATCTTACCGGGGGGCCTGTTAAGCCCGGCAGTCCGTCGAGTCCCGTCTCCCCCTGTTACAAAGCACAAGCAGCAGTGTTGGTAACATGAGGCGCAGGTCGTCATTGAGCAGCGGCTTCATTCACAGTGGCTTGGAGTGGATTCAGGTGGGATGTCATGAGAGAGCAGGTAGGGCTTCAGTCATCTTGCACACAGTCCACGGTCTACAAAGGTAGACTGTGGACATGTGGGTTTTCGCCCGGGACATTTCACATGGGAGCAACACTCGAAGCCGTAAACCAGCGATACTCAACCCGCGGCTCCTTTAAGAGTAGTTGCGGCTCTTTTAAGTCCCACTTAAAAAAAAAAAAAATCTAAAAAAATCTTTAAAAAAAAGAAAAACAAAAACATTGTCAGCAGAATTCATCAACATTTCATTATCACTCACAAGTCACACATCAGTCATCACACACATCAGTCTATTAAGCCGCCCCCCTCCATCCCTCTGAACAACCAATCACAAATTATTTCAGGTTTCGCGCTCTGATTGCAGTATTATCCATATTCTCAAATGCATAATGGTTTCAGGGATGAAAGGAGCGTTTTGGGATTGTGGCTCTTGCAAAAATATTTTTTCGTCAATGTGGCTCCTGATTAGGACAAGGTTGAGTACCACTGCCGTAAACTGTCCAGCACCTGCAGTAGCAGTAAACGGTACAGTACTAGCACCACCGGTGCTGGCGGTATTACCAAGAGGACCAGATAACTCACTTCAGAACCAGGTGCTCCCTCTAGTCCCTCTGCTCCACGGACGCCCATCGGGCCCTGAGGAGAAGACATCACAGTCAGCAAACCAGGACACAACCTGCTGCCACCACTGCCATTGATGTAGCTTTCAAGTGCACGGATGTGATGTTGTAACCGTGGCCTAGTGTTCGGGTGGTCTCTTGGCACGTTGAGGTGATTCTTCACAGACCCCGGGGAAACAGCAAGCGATAGATCAAGTTGACTAATGGGGCCCAACACATCTTTACATAATACTACACAGTACTGGGGAGAGAGAGACGGAGGGGTGGGGTGGAGGATACGAATGGGGAGTATAATGTGTGTGTGTTAGAACAAAGAGATCATTTGTGTATGTCACCGCAGTAGCTGGTGAACCGGCACACAACAAATGATATTTATTTTGTGTGAAGTCAAACCGCAGTGCCAGTGATGTAATAATAGGTATATAACAGGTATTATAACATGTAGGTATGTGGGTATATAACAACATTAAACGACAGTGGGTGGCATCAGCGGAACAGACTTGGCCGAAATGGAATATATAGGATTCATAAATGTGTTTTTAATTAGCATATAATCCCAAGAAAATAGTCTTTGTTTGAGCAAGTTTGAGCCCTTTATATCTACATGGAGGCCGCCATGTTGCACCGCCATGGTTCTACAGTGGCCCAGAGCGGACAAATGGCTCTAGAGAGAACGCGTTTTAAAAATAGTGCGTTTTGGGCTCAGTGGTTGCAGGAAGAATTCATGTTATCCCCATGGCTACGACTCATCTGTGATTTGTTCTTAGTACAAATTTAGTGTCACAGAGTTATAATGAGCAATGTTATGAAAAGTGCCTGTGCGTGGCACAGTGTCACACTATGTATCCAAGAACCTTAACCGTCTCGGAAAGCCATCCATCCATCCATTATCGTAACCACTTATCCTCTACGAGGGTCGCGGGGGGGCTGGAGCAACGGGCGAGAGGCGGGGTACACCCTGGACAGGTCGCCAGCCTATCACAGGGCTAACATACAAAGACAAACAACCATTCACACTCACATACACACCTATGGTCAATTTAGAGACACAAATTAACCTAATCCCCAACCTGCATGTTTTTGGTCTGTGGGAGTGTGACGGAGCGCACCGGAGCGCAACGCTGAACGCACCGTCACCGCGACAACACGGGCTCACGCTCGGGGAGAGCCGGGCTCTTTGGTGTTGCGGTCAAGTTGCTGGTTTGGTGCCCTGGAGACCCGAGTTCGAGACCGGGTGGGGGGACTGCCTTCGCTTCGCTACAGGGAGGAAGCCGGAGTACCCGGAGAGAACCCACGCAAGCACGGGGAGAACATGCAAACTCCACACAGAAAGGTCCCGGGTCCCAGGTGGATTCGAACCCAGAACCCTCTTGCTGTGAGGCGACAGTGCTAACCACTGCACCACCATGCCGCCCGTCTCGGAAAGCGACCATCAAAATCAACTGCTGTGTCATCAAAAAATGTGATCAACTGCCGAAAACGTCATGTTATTAAAAGCAACCTATATTCATTCACATACCGCAGTGCAAGTAAATATAAGCTTGTAGCGCTGACTGATATGGAGATGAATAATCAATAGATACAACAGACAGTGCTAATTCCAGGTCTATGAGTATGGTTTACCACTGTGGATGCAGTAAGAGGACTGTGTCTGAGAAACGCAGAAGGCTGTTACCTCCACCGTGTCCTACAACATGTACAGTGTCCATGGTGACAAAGACACCCAAGTTTGATTGGTTAAACAATTAAAAAATGCATCAATTTTACCCACTGGACCTTTAGTACAATATACCAGAGGTTCTCATCTGGTGGGTTGTGACCCAAAAGTTGGTCGCGGACCCGTTTTCAGTGGGTCACGGGCATATTTTGAAAAGGATTTTTTATGCAGCAGAGTGCCGTCAATTTTTTATTGCCTGAATAAATAAGTGACTAAATAGTTTAATAGTACAGTTACTGAAGTGCTATGTTATGTTAAATAAATTTGATTTCCTTGATTTGGGTCGCGGCTTGTCATAAAGGGGTGATGGTGGGTCCCGAAGCCAGACCGGTTGAGAACCACTCCAATATACTATAATACAAACCATGATAATAATATACCACTTACTGGTTGACCAACAGGTCCCGGGGGCCCATTTAATCCTTTGGAGCCCTACATAAAAAAAAAAAAAAAAAATACAAAAAACAAGTTTTGATGAGAAATATTGATATGACAGAAGGAATAGATCTATATTGGTGCATTACCCCGACAGGCCACTAGGGAGCAGTATTAGCAAGGGGCTGTTTAGAACACGGGTGACCTCATGTCTAGCGGCATGCCTTAAAGAAGTGGCATTCATGGGATGTCATGTCATCTTCTTTATTTGATACAGATTTTACGAGCTCGTGGGAGGGCCTGGCCCAGATGTATAATGAATCTGCTCATGTGTTTTTGTTTTCCTTTCACGGACGGTCAAGTTGAGATGCTGCGCTGTTCACAAGACGTGAAGGAACGTCAGGTGTTACAATCACACGCACACAACCACACACACACATGCACACACACACACACACACACACACACACACGCACACATGCGCACATGCACACACACACACACACACACACACACGTACCATCTCGCCAGGTTCACCAACGTCTCCTTTAGGTCCTTTACCTCCAACTAAACCCTGGACAAACACATGACACGATCACATAAATGCGCTTTTACCAAAACAATAGTACTTATTACTCAGTTATTGAGCAGATGCATTCGTCCAGAGTGACTGACAGTGTCATACAGATATGTCTCATCACAGAAAGTGAAGGCCATTCAAGGACGCCTACAGGGATACTGAAGGCATGGACATGGTCAGTGGTGACGATGAGCACAACGCATTCAATAGGATGAAGACACCGTACCATGGCAATAGGCAGGCTAGAGGGATTATCTAGTCTCTCACCTCCTCGCCCGTCTCCCCTTTGGACCCTGGTTCTCCTCTGTAGCCCAGCGGACCCTGTAGTGGACAGTTGAAGTAAATAATTAATTCAATGAAAGCACACATGAGTCATATAGGGTTACAAGTTATCTGTCTAGGACATGTCCATAAATTCCCGGCATATGTTTATCTCACATTCAATGACGTTTTGCTGTGCTTGTTTTTGTTTAGTTTGTGTTAATTGGCTGTTCAGTTTGTGTTTATTATTTGAGTCCACCTTGGGTCCGGGAGCTCCAGGGGGTCCTTGCTGCCCGGGCTGCCCACTCAGGCCATCCTTTCCTGGGATCCCCGGCCGGCCCGCAGCCCCTCTGTGGCCCCGTTCGCCCTGGAACGCAGAGCACAGACACAACCGAGGACACTGCAGGGGATGCTCATTCACAAGCTCAGGGGAAAGTGCAATGGAATATTTGTAGAAGAACAACCAAGACTGGGTGAGCCAAAACGTACACTGCTAGTGGGGGCTGGAAATGCTTTCCTCGTATACAGGTGATAGTTGCAGCCCGTTTAATAATACCTCTCAAGGTCTGTCATGAAGGCTGCTTGTAGTGGTGTAATCTACCTTAAGGCATACTTAAATCTTTTAAAAAAAATGTTCTTGCTCTTCTTATTCTGTAGGTGTTGTACAAGTAGTTGGCAAATAATATGCGCTAAATGAGGCAATTAGATGTATTCAATACCCAGGGAGGGAACAACATCATTAAGCTGATGTATGGTCCAGACGTAAAACATATTCCAATGTGTTTTTTATCTCTTACAGGGGTCGGGTCCGGCTACCTGTGTGTTCTTGGCAAGACGGCGGCATTACTACATTTAAGAGTGTGAAACACCCGCCAGTACACTGAATACAGTACACCTGGTGAAGCTGCCTTCCAACAGTGTGTCAAAGCTAATTTTGTTAACGTGCATAAAAAAGTGAGCAGATGTGCGCGTACAGGTGGGGAGGGGAACACACAAGCACGTGCTGACATGTGCACAAACCACACGGACACGCCAACGGCGCGTGTGAAAAACACCTGCGTTTTGGGAGGAAATGGTGTGTGAGCTGGTACTCACCATCTCGCCCATCGTCCCTGGTCGCCCTCGCTCTCCCTGCTCACCGGGAAGACCCTTCAGAGAGAGAGAGAGAGAGAGAGAGAGAGAGACAGAGACAGAGACAGAGAGAGAGAGAGAGAGAATCAGAGAGAAACCAACCAAGCGACAACTAGTGCTTTAGGACTATGACTAGTATACACACACACACACACACACACACACACACACACACACACACACACACACACACACACACACACACACACACACACACACACACACACACACACACACACACACACACACCTTCCCTCCTCCCTCTCTTTACAGTGCTTGGTGTGGTGTGCGGAGCCGCATCACCTGTTCTCTGTCCTCAGTGGTCGGCTATACTCCTACCTGGTTACCGTGGTTACCACTGAGGCGGTATCACCAACATGTTGCTTCACATGTCCTACCTGCCTCCCCATCCTGCCCAGCTCCCCGGGTGGTCCCTCCGCTCCTTCTCGGCTCTGTTGACTCACACAGGAAACGGCATCGTCAGCACAACACGGACAGAAAAGGACAGCACGGTCGTTTCTCTAGAATCTCAGTAGAACGTTTTTAACTTGAAATTTGTAACGTGAATCAAAATCAAAATCAGAATCAGAATAATCAGAATATTCTTGATGTTAATCCCTAACAGCTGGGGCTGTGGGACATGCGATGCAGGGTATTCTAGGAAGAAGGCCATGCATCGTGAGGTCAGAGAGGTCAGAGGTTACTCACGGGCCATCCGGATCTCAGGAGGTGGTAGAAGTTGCTTTGCTGTGGGGAGGAACAGCGTTCGTTAAAATTAAATGAACACAAGGACAGGCGTGCAGATGGTGTCCCACAGCGAGGCTGTTAAGAACTAAATGACAACATCATTCCTATGCGCTTTACAAAGGGAACGCTATCCCCGATTTCACACATAGAGAGAGAGAGAGTGTCCCACTTCAAAAGACCTGTCGCGGTCGCTCCACACTGGCCTCAGATCAAGTGATCAAAGAGTCCCCCCCAACCCCCAGCCCCCCCCCACCCCACACACACACACACAATCACCGACACGGCCCCACTCCCTCTCATTCATCTCGCATCTTTATTCAATAGCCGTGTTTCTCGCGTCGCCGTGGATGTCATAAACAACAGGATACAGCTGTGGCTGGAGGAGAGAGTGTGTGCACGTGACGACCATGTGGACCATGGCTGCTGAGGCCAAGCATGCCGGGTATTGCTGTGTGTGTGTGTGTGTGTGTGTGTGAGAGGGGGAACCCCGATCACAGGTAGGATTTACGTGCAGTGGGATGATGCCTGACAGAGGCGACGGATGACGAGTGATGTCACGAGAGAGGGATAGATGGAGGTACGACTCGCATCAAAAGGTTGGACAGACAGATAGAATGCAATGGATGTGTGCGAGTGAGTGAGTGAGTGAGTGAGTGAGTGAGTGAGTGAGTGAGTGAGTGAGTGAGTGAGTGAGTGAGTGAGTGAGTGAGTGAGTGAGTGAGTGAGTGAGTGAGTGAGTGAGTGAGTGAGTGAGTGAGTGAGTGAGTGAGTGAGTGAGTGAGTGAGTGAGTGTGTGTGTGTGTGTGTGTGTGGGCCTGGACCGAGTAACCCTAAAGTTCAGCACTGGGCTCTGGGAGTCCTGCCGGCTTTCGTTCAGCTTTTAAATGAAACACTTTCAGTAAATCCCATCCCACAAAACCACACTAGCAAATGACATAATCAATCATTCGATCGTGATCAATGTGGGTAGGCTTGAAGATTGATTCCCGATAAGTACACACAGAACACAAAATGGGAAAATATGAAAGGGAAAGGTCGATGAAAGGTCATCTTGGTTGATACACAGGTCAGCATGCGCCATTTGATTAATATTTGTAAAGTGCAGTAATATCATGTGTAAGCGCGTATATGATATTACATATCAATCATCACGGCCGCATATGAACATGTAACCAGCGGTATTAACAGTGTGCTGAAAGAGTAGTGAAGGACTGCTCTGTCATGGGGATGCAAGATTAAAGATTCAATCCCAGATTAGATGGTTTAATGTCAGAGCCAGAGTGGAACTTGATTCAACCTGTGCTTTAAAACACAAAGTGTGTGTGTGTGTGTGTGTGTGTGTATGCGTGCGTGCATGTGTGTGCTTATGCGCCTGTGTGTGTATGTGCACGTGTCTATTTGTGCCTTTCTATGTACCCGTCTATGTACCTGACTGTGTGCGTAGGTTTGTGCCTGAGAGCCTCTCTGTGTACCAGTCTGTGTGTGGGTTTATGTGTGAGTGCGCGTGTCTATGTGTATGTACCTGCCACTGTGTGTGTGTGCGTGTGTGTGTGTGTGTGTGTGTGCGCGCGCGCGCGTGTTTGCACGTGTGCATGGTTGTGAGCGGGCTCAAAGCACTACTTTCTACATCCTATGCGTTCTGATGTATATCATGGTATTGGGGACGCGGTGGTAAGCGATGGTGGGTGGAGGTTTACCTGAAATGCAGCCCACTCCTCTGCAGTGTTCTTCCACAGGTAGAGGGAGGGCAGCCCTGGTGGTCCTGGAGGGCCCTGGTCCCCTCGTCTCCCTGTTTGACCCCCGGGGCCCAACCTCCCCTGGTGAAGACAGAACCCACACATCCTCCCATGAAAACTACTACCAAATGTATCATGGCGTTAGCTCTCCTGTACAGACAGACAGACATACTTTATTGATCCCTGAGGGAAATTGTCTAACTTAATTGTCTAAATTGTCTAACTGTATGTACTGTATGTACTGTAACTGTAACTCTGGAATCAGACCCTACAGTTAAACTGATTCACATCTTCATGACTATTGTCACATTTTCATGTTTTACCTTAAAGCTCTTTTACTAATTAACTGCTATATTGTTTGTTTTGCATATTTGCAATTTATATCTGCTCCTTTCCTGCTTTGTACTGCACCGGCTACACAATAATTTCCCTCTGGATGAATACATTAATGTCTTATCTTACCTTATCCATAATGCTATACCAGCACCTTTTCATGTCACTTTCAAAGCATTATAGGGTGATTCAGTGCTGAGCAGTGCTATGAATATCGTCTCATGTGGATGTTAAGTCGTGTGGATAACATATGGGTAACAAACAACCAAAGGCTTTCGCTTTTGGTTGGAAGCTGGAAATAAAGTCCCCTGATCCAGGGCTAGGAAGACCCTAACGTACATCTGAAGACCCTGGGGTCATAAACACAGGGAAACCCTTCAGAAATAGTAAAACCACTTGGCTTACCTTGCCACCTTTAAAACCGGGCAGGCCGGGGTCACCGGGGTCACCCTGTCGAAACATTGACCCCACAACGGTGACTCAATCTGTCCCCATAATACATACATACATAAGACATACAACAGCCATGGAGTCAACATAATGTTCACGTTTCGAACATACCTGCCAGGTAGGTCAACTGACAGACAGCCAGACGGATATAAACACTTTAATGATCCCTGGGGGAAATTGCTTTTGTTACAGATACGCCAGTTGAATGGTGAAATGGTAAAGGGAAAAGAAGAACAGTAAATAAGTATATAACAGTGAAATATACATATAAAAATATGTAAAAATACATAAATATACATACATCTAAGTAGCATACAAGTCAGTGAATGTCCAAGTAATAAAGTGACCACTAAAGTGATAAGGGGCCACTTAAAGAGAGGGGGTGGCTGACGCCCTGAGGGAGGTGTTTAGTTAGGTGTATAGTTTGATGACCACAGGCAGGAATGATTTCCTGTGTCGTGTGTCAGTACAAATTTGCAGTGGTTCACCTCGGTCACCGAGATATATAAACTGTCTTGTTGTATATTTTGTATTACGTCCTTGCAACAACAATGCGTAACCTACTTGGCACCAAATCACATTCTGATTCTGAACTAATGACCAACATTTATAAATAAAAACCAATGACACACAATGTGGTCAAAGTGTAACAATTCCTTCTTATGTGTTTTTTTTATTTTTATTTTTTACATTTCCTGCAAATGCTATGCAATGCTATGCAATGCTATGCAAATGCTATGCCTGCAAACTACCCTCTCAGCCTCACTATGCCGAACTGAAGCAACTGAAGCAACTCAGGAACACGTTCAGCCACATGCTCACTCAGCCAAGTGCCTCAAAGTGCTTGGGCGCTCCTTCATCCCACCAACCATCAGGCTCAGGAAGCTCCAACACCACCAGACAAATGGAATGGACTGAACTTCACATTCACATACACCACACCACACACCTTGGACTGTGTCCTAGCCGTTGTTATTCCAGGTCTATTCATATGTTGTACCTGGAATACCTGTATAAATTTGCACATCTTGCACCTTGCACTTTCCGCATATTTGCACTATCTATCTACTTTGCATTTTGCACCATAAACAGCTATCAAGGACACTAGTATGCATACAGGTTCTCACTCGTCACCGACCTGACTTAAGAGCTCGTATTTAATCTAATTTATTGTTTATTGTGTATTGACTTTAGCCAGGCTCTTACTGCACATCTATCCCCTGTACTGCTGGTCACTGTGAATTTCTCCTAAGGGGGATTAATAAAGGAATATCTTATCTTATCTTTTCTTATGGGCCTTGGTCACCTATAGGGGCCAGCTTGGTTCTAAGTGGTCACGTTAGAACCGAGATAGAACCAAGATGGCCGCTAAGCCATAAGGCCAATGCTAATGAGGTTCCAACTTCCACAGGCTGTAGCTAGCAGCTTTAACCTGACACTCTAAAGGAGTGACCCTCATAAACCTTGACTTTTGCAGACTTTTTGCCTAATCCCTGCCCGCCCCTGAAACAAGCTAGGCGTGTATTTAAAAAAAGAAGCCCTTTCTTTCAACACGTCAGATGCCAGTTCGGTTTTACAAGCATTCTTACAAGGCTTTGGGTATTAGGGAGATAGGACCTCGGTGTTTAACCTGCTTGGCAGAACCGCACACACAGTGCTTCTGTTCAGTCTGCCGGCCTCGTAAATACCAGCCAGTTAGGAGAGCGAAACCTCTGGAGGAACCTTGACAGTGTGTTGATCTACAGTACACGGCCTGTCTGCTACACTCTGATGGCGGTAACCTGGGGAAATACGCATAGTCTTTTAAAAAATGGATCATCTTTGTTCCATAGCTGACTCAACTCACCGGCGATAACTCAAAGCTATATTTTCCTAATGGTAATAAATTTGGATTCCTTAAAAGCCAGAGAAAATCAGCGCCTTTCAAAGCTGTGACCTAACCTTAACACTACACCACACCAGATCCAACCACCCCCCCCCACCCCCCGACCAAACACCTCTCTGACCAGCTGACATTCACAACGTGGACCCAATGGTCCGGCACACAAGGATGGGAAGAAACAAGAAACCACCAACGGCCTCCGCTTCCTCTATCCCTGCTCAGGATCCCCTCCACTGTAGTTCTGCACGGACGGGTTTCATCGCACCAATAACGTGCGGCCATCCTGATGCTTTAATGCGCCGGGCAGACGCCGCCAAGCCGGCCCAGATGTGCAATCTGGGTTGAGTTGTGAGTTGTCTGATCCGCACCGACCCCACCGCCTCCCCCCCACCAAGATGGACCTCCACCTCCCCAACCCGGTGAACGCCCGTCTGGTGAGTCGGTGGATGGTGTAGCAGAATAGTACCGGTAGGGCCGCTTTGGAAGGCGTCCTATAAAGCGCAACCCGGTGAGTGATGTTATGACAGACAGCTCCGACACTCACTGAGGAACTTCAAAGGACGCGCGGGGCCAACATGTGTCCACCTTGATCGCTCTCAGGCTGCGGTCGATGGAGGAACGGCCCTAGTAGATTGTTTAGAGTAAGAGCACATGGTCTTCCGCGGAAACCTGGCATACCTGTTGCTTAACCCTTACACCTTACAGGTCCATTGCATTGGGTCAACATACGATTGGTGCCCGAGTGAAAAAGGGCTTTACGGTTGGACGGAGCGATGGAGTCCGAATCTTACAACTGTGATATATAAGTTGCAGATGTGTGTGTCGCACAACGTTCGACGCTTCATGGGAGAAAAAAAAGTATTAAAAACTTGAATCATAAGTTTGCTTGCATACTTGGACCATACTATGGACCATATGCGATTCTCAGTCATGATAGAGGGCGCTCTGAATTGAGTTGAAGTCATAACATTGGAACAATGATAAAAAAAAAAATAAAAAGCCAAAACACCAAAAGAAGGGGAATGGCGCTACTCACTTCTGGCCCTGGAGGCCCCATGCGTCCAGGGGGTCCCCTCTGAAGCCGATACCAGCTGCCGTCAGAGCCCAGGGCCATGTCCCCGTCCCTGGACACGATGCTGATGAAGCCCCGGTGCTTCTCGTCGATGGCGTTCTCCAGGCTGACGGTCCTCTCCTCGGGGACCCTCTTGACCGAGGGGGACCCCGCGGTGACGGGCGAGGAGGAGCCCCCCTCCCTCACGTCGTTGTCTTCAGGGTGAGGGGTCTTGCCGTCGGGGGTCGCGGCCGGGGGCGCTTTGGCGCCGACCGTCGCATCCAGGTCTATGATGACGTCCCCCTTGGGCGTGCCGGGCACGGCGGCTTCCCCCCTGGCCCCCGGGTCGGTCTTCTGGGTGGTGATGTTCTCCTCCGGGCCTTTGGAAGGCTCTCCGGCCTTGCCCTGGCGGGGCCCCTTGGCGCCCGGCCGGGGAGGCTTCCGCTGGGGGTCGAGTCGACCGCCGACCCCCTGGAAGACGGGGTCAAACAGGTCCGTGTCCTCCTCCACCACGAAGACGTCCCCGCGGCCCGCGGAACCTACCCGGCGGGTTCCGGAAGGCACGGTCCCGTCCCCCCGGGTGCTGCCCCGGCGCAGGAACACGTTCTAGCGGAGAACCCAAAACAGCGACGTCAACATGTGTTTCTTTTTGGCGTTTTTTTTTTTTTTTTTGTCTCAGTAACTTTCTGTGGTTTGGCAATTTGTTTGTCTGGTGTCGTGGTGGTGTTGATATGTGAGATCATCACAGTGTCACACAAAGTTGAGGGCCATAAACATGGCTGGACTGTGTGTCTGCACGGGAAAAACATATTACATGCAATTGAATGCGAACATATGTTTTTGACTTTTGTCTTTGAGCACAAAATTGCTAAAGTATTTTTTTTGGGGGGAAAAGCTGAGTGCAAACATATAAAAGCATCCCCTAGGAAGCCCTGACATCAAACGTATGTAGAACATTGGGGCTATAGGGAGTCTGTCTGCCTTAGTAAAACAATAGGCTTTCTATGCCCATTGAATTATCTTCTAAATAAATCTTCTAATCCCAAACTCCCAAGAGATGGGGTTATACTGCAGGAATTCTCATATATAATAGACACTTGTTACTTATTATATTAGCATATTCACAGAAGACAATATCTATGAATACCATCTTTGAAAAATGTCTAACAACAAAACAACGGAGCAAAGACACAGTGAAAGTTTCAACAGTATTCAACAAGTATTATGCACTCTTCTGTTTTCAATTGTATTGTGCTGTGCGCACATCTCTTGTACATGTATGTACATGTGTTTTACTGATTGTTATACTCTGTTATACTCGCCTGCCTATTGCAACCATCCCTGTGGATGGATACGGATCATCATACCCATGTATGGGTTTAAAATGTATGTATGTGCTTTGAGGCTGCACAGCATATACTGGGCATACATTATTTAGGGAGGATTCACATAAGCCTAACAATCCTTATCGTTCTCTTCCAGCCCTTCCAGCAACTCTATCCCTGAACCGATGTGTCTTGGATTACAGTGTAGTATTGAAATCTACTGTATGTCTTCCCCAGACTGCACAGTGTAGAGCACGCACAAGGCAGCGCATGCCTGCACGCGCACACACACACACACACACGCACACCCCATTTACCATTCTGTGTTTGAAACAAACCATTAATGTCAGCCTTGTAAGGTGACAGAGATGGCGGCGTTTACGAATGAAAAACACATTTAGAGCTGAACCAGAAACAGATGCGAACATACATCAGTGCATGCATTGCACGTGCCTGAGGACGGACGCGCACGCGCACACACACACACACACACACACACACACACACACACACACACACACACACACACACACACACACACACACACACACACACACACACACACACACACACACACACACACACACACACACACACACAGAGAACACTCCGCTGACCCAGGCTGAGCAGGGAGCCCGTGGATAAGCGGCACATTAAGTGTGGCCAGGCTGGGGATAGCCGTCTCGACGCAGTAAATCCTGCTTGATGACCCGGCTGGGTTGCGACACAAGGGCTGTAAAAGGGAGATCCAGGAGGCCGTGTGGAGAGGCAGCCGGATGTTACAGAACAGATGCCACAGACCACCGCAGGCACACGGAGGGGATGGGGTGGCTGGGATGGGAGCGTCTTGGACCAGGAGACGAGCCCCTGAATGGCAATGTGTAGAGCTGCTGAGTACGCGCTGGAGTTATAAACCCGGTTTTATTCCCCTGCTCTAACTGACCTGTCTGGATGTTAATGACACAATAAAACTGTACGTTGCTTTGGATCTAAAAAAAACCAACAACTGCTAAAGGACTATTTTGGAATCGCACAATTCAGGTTCTCTCCTCACTCAGATCTGATCTTTGCCCTGATGGTTTACGTGATGGTCTCATCAGGTCAGGGGTCAGATCTGTGACAAGAGATCTACGTGTGAGATCAAGGACCACTTGTGAAAGTGAAAGAGACACCAATTAAGATTACGCTGTTCACACTGTTCAGAAAGGTTCAGAAAGGTTTGTCATGTGTAACTGAAAAAAGTAAGTAAAAGTTCAATGTAAAAGTGCTCTCCACTATACACTGCAGTGTATGAGTGAAAAAAACTGAACCGCTTTTACTTTGACGACCTGGAACCTACCACCAATTAGTTTGACGTCACCAAAGGTGAAAGTCTCAGAATTTGACGTTAAACATATTTTTAATAACACATCATCATTACATTGGACCCAGCTCACATTTCAGAGCCATTGAAGACCGCAATGGACTTCAAATATTCAAGTCCCGGGGTTTGAAAACAAAGCCCCTTTATCTGTCCATCAGCACATAGCGTCGGCAGACTGCAAGGGACTTGCTGATTCAGTGACACTGGATCAGGCCTGGCCGGCGTATCACCACTCTAAAGCCTGTCTGTTGGACAGCGCTTCAGACGGCGCAGAGCTGCGGCACTTTCCCTCTCCGGTTCCAGCCGGCATGGAACCCAAAGTTTGGGAAGGTTTTGGTGTTTTTGGACGCGGGCAGAAAGACACTGCGACACGGCCGACGCAGCTGTAACTCCATTGATGTTCGATTTGTTTTTTTTGATACGTCGAGAGATGTGAAGGCTTTTGCGTCTGTATTTAATAGAGATTGTCATACAGTTGTATGCATGTTGTATGCGTTATAGTAGAGGGCAGTTTGGCGGTCTAAGCCACACAGGGGATAGGAATCTCCGATAGATTGATTTAGTAGACTGACAAGTATGTCACACACACATGTGCTTATTTACACGAAGCATCTAACCAACCGTCTTAAACACACACACACACCGGCACGTGTTTATAACAGGCTACGTTAACCTATGCCTGCACACCTCAAAATGAACTCACCCCTCACACACCAGGGTTCTCAGTGCACACAAGAGGTTTTCAACACACACGTACACGCATACAACCGCCCACCCCACCCCCCCCCCCCCCCCCACACACACACACACACACACACACACACACACACACACACAAAGTCTAAATCTAGACCAGACACAGGTATGCAGCTGATGTGAGGCCGGTTGTGTCTTGTAGGCACCGCTGCGAAGAATGACCAGGAAGATGAACCCCCGCAACCAGATCAAAGGCATGCTTCCAGGGAAATATCTTCAGAGAAGGAAATACATACTGAGAATAACTGCAATTTGCAAGTGTTGAAACATGCAGAACCTGAGGTGTTTTGGTAAAACAATACACAGAGCCATGGAACAGGTGATAAAGGAGTTGGAGGGGAGTTGATTAAGGCAGTGTGTTTGGACGCGTGGGTAAACACTGGCCTGTGCGTGGTAGTGAGGGTTGCGTGTTGACATCCGACATGTGCGGAACAATAACACGAAAAAAGAAGCAGCTTAATGAACAAAATGGAGAAATAATATTTAGAGTACAAAATAAGTGAAAACAGAACGAGGAGTGGAAAACCTGTTGTGGATAATGCAAACAACAGCTTGCAGGTTATGCATGAAATGTCACGCATATTTCAGCAAGTAATACATACAACACACATGTTGTTAGTTGTTAACATGCCATTATGTCCTTATTTTCCAGGATGTGTGGTGCATGTCAGTTGTCTAAAACTACAAGTATGTGTCTGCTAATTTAAGGTATAGTCAGTGTTTTTCTGACACTTTACATACCTAAGACCCTAAGAGGTCACTCTTTCACACCAATTATGACAACAATCATTACATTTAGCTCAGTTGCAACACCAACTTCTACACCATTGAGAACAAAGACCTTCTAAGACAGGATTTTGGAAAAATGCTTTGAGAAACCAAAAAAAAAACCAACAAAACACCTAGCATCCTTAAACTCATCTATAACAACAGGATATCACGTTCCAGCATGTGCATACAAAGCCCTCCAACTATTGGCGGTGTAACTCAGGTCAGTACCTTTCTCTTCAGTATCCGCTGCCCATACACACCCAGTCCATGTATATCCAATAAGAGCCATCCCAGAGCCAGGTACAATCCAGCCTGACACTGCATGATGGCAGATCCACACACACACACATACACACAGGATCTGTCTGGGTTCAGGTACACACACACTTTCTTTGTACTGACAGGCAGACCACAGAAGGGTAGGTCGATCCATGTAGACACACCCACATCGACTTACCTGGGTTTTGGTTGTTTTTTTTGTTCTGAACCTAGAAGACGCTGTAATGCCCTTGCAACAAAGACATCCATCTTCCTGATGTTTAAAGGAGTGCACAGATGACATTAGCTTTCAGGGCAGGTGAGAGAGCACAACCCACACAGAGACTACAAAGAAAGACAGATGGATAGATAGATGCAGTAGATAAACTGATACATTAGAGACAAACATACAGACAGACAGACAGACAAACAGACACAGAGTAGAGAGTCAGAAAAAAAGAAAGAGACAGATAGAGAGATAGATATACATCTGCAAGGAAATTACAGTGTTCCAGTTGCACACTAATACACATGACAGAGAAGAGAAACAAGGTTGGGGTTTTTTTTGCACAAAAAAAAAGGTGAAAGGACAAGTTGAGATTGGCAGGAATACTTACAGATAAAAGTGCAAATAGAACAATAGCATATCTGTAAAGTGAGAGTCTTTACACAATCCTGTGACTGGCAGGTTTCGACAGATGTCTGAATCATACTTTTGTGGACTTGGAAATGGATGGAGCGCACTGAAACGCATAAACTACAGCCGCTACCGAGACTTGGAACGCCATTCCAATGTCCAAATATTTATACCAATGTGTGTTAAACAGTAAAAACAGCAGAGAGCGAGACACACGCCTGACTCTGCACAATCAGGGGAGGACAAAACAAAAAGAGCCCTAACCTGCTGTGTCTAATCAAACTAGATTGAGAGTGACAACAAGCGTCGGATTGACGCTAAACATTGGCACGACGCGGCGACCGCAGTAATGAAACAGAGCAAATCTGGAGGGATCAGTGTGTTGTGTTTGAAGACGTCTCCCCACCGTTTAGGAGCCTGGCAGCAGAGAGACAGGGAGCAGAGCGTGGATGAGAGGGAATCCTGATTAGATACATGACAGACAGACAGACACAGAGAGAGAGAGAGAGAGAGAGAGAGAGAGAGAGAGAGAGAGAGAGAGAGAGAGAGAGAGAGAGAGAGAGAGAGAGAGAGAGAGAGAGAGAGAGAGAGAGAGAGAGAGAGAGAGAGAGAGAGAGCATACAAGTAAATAGAATAAATTGTAAACGATAGCGAGAGGGACAACAAGAGCTGTATGTAAAAGGTAGCGGTGGATAAATAGCTCCAGGTGTTGTCAGGATTAGGTAGACCATCCTGTTCTCATGACAGCCTCCCTCCACATCGACCCCGCAGGGCAGAGGGCTAGGCCCGGACAGGGGGTGGGACGCACAAGGGGCTCTGCCGGGAAGCCTCTCAAACCATCCCCAGAGAGAGGAGCGTGAGAGATTACCAAAAATACAAAGAAAAAAAGACAGGGCGAGAGATGATTCCTTCTCAGCCCCCCAAAACCACAACCCCCGCCCCCGCCAAAAAAAAAACAAAAAAAAAACATGGAGGAGGCTTAGTGTGGGGAGGATGGATGAGCCACACAGAGACCACATGGATCACACGCTGGGGGCGGACTGGAGCCTCCCGGCGCAGCGGGGCTCCGCGCGGAACAACCGCAGCGCCGAGAGAACGCGGAGGACCCGCTCGCCACCACAACATACCTGAGGGTTGGCCTGATTTATCTGGCAACCGCAAGGGGGACAAGACAGGGCACAGGGGTGGTGGGGCAGAGGGGGGCCTCATCTGGTGCCCTCCTCTCAATCAAAACGTGTGGTGGTGGTGGTGGTGGTGGTGGTGGTGGTGGAGGAGGGATGACTTAACGTCTATGAGGTGCAAACACTGAGGAGAGGTTGGGTCTGGCGTCCAGCACCACCACCACGTCTGAATAATTCAGAGTGAGAGAGAGGTCGATGTATTAGGGGGGGGGTAAAGGACGCCTCGCCCGCCACAGGGCAGATGTTACAAGAATGTTTCTTTAAAACTAAAAGAGGATCCATCCTGTATTTCTACACATGCCGAAAAAAGAAAAAAAAAACACTCTGACACATTAATTTCCTCGCCACGAGTTTAATGGCTTCCAGAGCTCCATCTACTTCTGAGGAAGTGTTTGTCATGGAGTCGCTTTGAGTCAGGGCGATAGGGTGGGGCATCCTCACATCCCCTGGCTCTGGGCTGATTGAAGCTGGGGAGCTGTGGTTCAGAGCAGGGGGGGGGGGTCGTCGGTCGGGAACAGGGTGGAGGGGGGGGGGCGTAAGCAGCTCGGTTGCTGATAAAGCGTTCTTGTGACCCCGCGTGACCTAGAACTGCTTTGCGCTCAGCATGGCTGATTTATCACGCGGCTTGGATGGCGTGTCTAAAAGAAAGCGTGGAGGAGGAGGAGAAATGAAAGAAAGTAATCACGCACCTAACCAGGTTGATGGCGTGGGCGTTCGGCATTTATAGTCGAAAGTGACACAAGTTGACGGCTTCCCTTTTTCGCTGCTTTTTTTTGGTGTGAGAGGCTCTTGTTCGCATTCTCCCCGGTCTACCCCGTCAGGACGTCACTTTCCTCGCTGTCTGTTCTAGGCCTACCCAGCGACTTAGTATTGTCAGTACCACCCTTGTATATACCTCTATACTTGACAGAGATTCTTGTTTTTTTATATCTCAAAAGCTCGATTGATCTTGATTTTCAGTATGAGTACAGACCGTTTTTTATATTCTTACTTACGTCATCTCTTCTAATCTACTTTAAAATATTTAAAAGGGGTCGGCTGGGTAGGTGTCAAACTTCAGAATTAGTTTCTGTCACATTGAGTAAATTCTATTCACATCCCAGCGATCAATACATCAAATGCACTGACCAAAACATCTGGCGTCTGTGGCTGTCGCAGGTCGGTAAGAAGTAGGGATGCACCGAATCCAGATTTTTAGGGTTCTGCGAATACCGAATCCACTGGTTAAGATTCTGCCGAATCCGAACCCGAATACCGTCTCCTACTCCATTAACACTAAACACATTAATGAAGTAAACAACGTCAACATCAGTGTATTTTTCATTTTATTTCATTTTCACTGGGAAAAAAATGCCACCACGAGACAAATCGGCATTGCAAATTGAACATGTAGCTCGACTTCAATCGCCTTCTTTTATCTGAAAGAACTGCCAAACGACACTTTTTCTGTCCACTACTTCCGTTTTCGCTTTCTCGCAGCTATAGCCACTGCATTCCAACGCGACACTTTTTTGTGAACAGATAATTACGTCGACCAACGTGGCACGCGCACTGAAAGCGCAGGATTCGGGTTCGGTGGAAAAAAATGCCAAGGTTCGGCAGAACCCGAACCCCTAAAAAAAGCCCAATATTCGGCCGAATCCGAACCCGAATACTGGATTCGGTGCAACCTCTAGTAAGAAGCCCGTCCAATCATTGCCCTCAGCCCGAAGGAAATGATTGGATGGCCTACCTGTCTGTCTACTTACCTCTCTACCATACCCACGCGCAAGCTGTCCACAAGGCTAGCAGATCTATTGCTGACAACTGGCGAGCTGGTCGCGTCTTTTGGGGGATTAGCTTTGGAGGGAGCCCGAGAGGGAAGGGAGATCATTTCTGTTTGGCTGGTGTCTCCAACTAGCCTACCCTAGCTTTAATATCTTAACCCTGTAACCATGTGGGTGCAGTTAAAGGAAGTTTCGGCCCGTCGTAATTTAACTTCACATTTGTAATGTGGCCATAAACCTGAATCTTGATCCTGCTGTGTCTATGTTTTATGCCCTAATAGCCAATAAACGCCGTGAGGGCAGGACCGAATCCTCCAGCTTCAGCACCTTAAAGAGGACATTACCCGTCCCCTGACACATACAAAACATTTACTAGAACTGGGGATGGTTTGAGAGGCTTCCCGGCAGAGCCCCTTGTGCGTCCCACCCCCTGTCCGGGCCTAGCCCTCTGCCCTGCGGGGTCGATGTGGAGGGAGGCTGTCATGAGAACAGGATGGTCTACCTAATCCTGACAACACCTGGAGCTATTTATCCACCGCTACCTTTTACATACAGCTCTTGTTGTCCCTCTCGCTATCGTTTACAATTTATTCTATTTACTTGTATGCTCTCTCTCTCTCTCTCTCTCTCTCTCTCTCTCTCTCTCTCATCTCTCTCTCTCTCTCTTCTCTCTCTCTCTCTACATTACCCCTCTCTCACTCTAAACGATCACCTCTCTCTCTCTCTACACCATCACCTCTCTCTCTCTCTCTATACCATTACCTCTCTCTCCCTCTACCTCCTTCCCTCTGGTGTGTTAATAGTACACCGGTGACATCATCCTATATCACCATGAATCAGGGGAAGAACTCCCGACAAACAGAGCAATCTGTTTATTTCTGTCACTTGCTGATTCACTTAACGTCAGCAACACCCGCAGCGGGGGGGGGGGGGGGGGGGGGCATAACTCAGCTAACGTGGCGCTACACTGAGTCATGCTGGTCCCCGGGGCGACCGTGAGGGAGTGCCGGGGATTGCGTTGGAGGAGCTACGCACGCTCTGCCCGGCCTGTGCTATTAAACATGAACGCCTACTGAAGCCAAGCAGTCAGCCGTGCGGCGCATTGGACAGAAAGACAACGTGTGTCCTGACAGGGTCACGAAGGGGACCTCTTGATCGGTCGGTGTTGGAAAGTATTGTTTTATGAAGATGTGAGTAGGGAATAAGAAATAATGGATGGAAACACAAGATATAGACTAAGGGAGGGGGGGGAAGACGGAAAGGAGC
>JAXIVH010000017.1:701234-748734 GCA_036785325.1 Urophycis tenuis
GTGTGGTTCTGCTTCAAAGAGCAGCGCCGGCAGACCCAAGAGACGGGGGGGGGGGGGGTTCTGCGATGTGCTAGTCCTGCATGGCGTTCTTTCTCTTTCTCTCCAGCGGCACACACAGACACGCTGAGTGGATCCAGGCACGGAGACGGTGCAGCCCCGCCGGTCCAGACGACCGGGAGGTAATCAGAACCAGACCCAGCGGGGGGGGGGGGGGGGAGTGGGTGAGAGGAGGGGACGAGACAGAAACCCGAATCGATACGAGATAAAATAATGGACAAAAAGGAAAGAAAAGAGACAACAGCTGCCAGATATAAATGTAGAGACAGTGTTGCTAGAGAGCAATAAAGCAAGAAAAAAGAAAAGGAACAAAAAGCGAGGATAAAAGGCATGACATAATGAGACAAAACACGAAAAAACCACAGGGGGAAACAGTTTATATTGTAATTATTCACAGACCTGAGAGAGAAACTCGGGGGATAAAAGACCCCAAAAGCATTCCCTCGCTGCAGTCCTCCTGCTACAACAGAACAGACGAACTGCGCTCCTGAGCGTGACATTGCAGCGACAGTCTGCCCATCATCGGCTACGTACCGCGGTCCCGTTCACTCCCAGAGATCGCAATCACTCTTTTGAACGCTTACGCACACGCATCGTACATACACACACACACACACACACACACACACACATATATACTGCGTCTTAAAGAAAACCAGACCTCCCCTATGATTTCAGACATTTTGAACACGTAGCAAAATGTAAATAGACCCAGCTATGTTTCTCTAGCTGCATGGGCGTCCATCTTGGGGTGGGGAGTTTAAAAACATGCATTCAATGCCAACCTTTTCCCCCCACTTTAATCATGTGCTCATTCCTTAAAGATGGTTATAGTCTGGTCCAGTGTAAACATCCTGGCTCGACATTTAAATACATGTGTTTTATTTGGTTGGAGAATATGTGCAGGGAAAACAAGATTGCTGTATTGCTGATTACTGTAAAACAAAATCACAAACCAGAGACAGATTATTTTCATTAAATATGAATTGCCAATGATAGCATTCTAAAGTGTTTCGGTTGGCAGGGAATGCGAGGGTAACTTTAGCTTACTATAATAAATGAATTGCATAAAATAGAATAACAATGCAACTATTTCACAATGCCTGATGTAGCTCATTTCAACACTGCTTAGACGTGCCCGCCGCACACACACACACAGACACACACAGTTTGTGACCCAATATACAGTTGGGGGTTTAATTGGCTTAATTGTTTGTTGACGTGCTTGTTTTTCACACTCACTCTTGCTAATGGTTCTAAAAACCCCACAAATGCGGCGAAAACAGTGACAGACGCCTCACAATTCCACACAGAAGAGCAAATGATTCAGCCAAGGCCTGTATCAGAAACAACACCACACCAGACTGCTGACTACACCGCCAGACTAATGAACAATAGAGCCTATAAAATCAGTGGTGTGTGTGTGTGTGTGTGTATGTGTGCCTGCGTGTCTTGTGCGTGTATATGGTCGTGTGTGTAAACCCAGAATATGTATCGAGCCGGTCATCTGCCTTCACTCAGCACCCCCAGAACCCTGCTTGTCTAAGTGGGCCCACTGGTTCCCAGCTGCGGAGCCAGGAAGTCCCGTGTTGTTCCCAATCACTGTGCTAACTAAGCTGCGTGTTCGTGGAACTTGGTTTAAACAGATCCTGCTGTGAGGCACCACGGGTTAAACACACACACACACACACACACCATCATCCCAGTGTCTTACTCACCCTTGTGCGGAAGAGTAGACGAGACTTGTCCATGGCACCCCCCTCGAAGTTCTCCAGGTCATTTGAGGATAGGAGGAACTCCTGAGAGAACAGATACGGGGGGGGGGGGGGGGGGGGGAGGGAGGGATAAACAAGGCAATAAAACGTTGGCAGATTTTGCCCTTTTAGTATCGCCAAGGAATTAAACGAGAGATTCAGAACTAGAGAGAGAGAGAGGCACCCTCAACTTGAGTCCAGGAAGATTATTTGATCTGCTTTTCCCGTCGATTGCACCTCTTCATCGTCACTTTAATCTCTATTTTTAATCTCTTTCATCATCACCTCTGCATAATGTCATCGGTCAGTATAAATGTTTTGATTGTGACTTAAAGCTAATCTTTTGCCGTTGTGAGCACTGAAACTGTAAAGTCACATTGATGGATTCACTGATTCCATATTCAGAGTACAGAATAGCTATAGGAATCAGAACAAAACAAATGTTTTTGACAGTGGTAGTCAACCGCTTGAAGCCACAATGTCCAACATTCCAACTAGCTTGCAGCCTAAATTAACCTGGACTGGATCTGCAGTCAATGCTGATCGGTGGCGACTTAAATAATGTTATCAATAAAATCACATCATACAACGGATATATTGTACAAATAAAAAATGCTGGTCAGCATGTGCCTCCCGATTGTTAACCACAATCTTACCATCGACACCAAAACCTCAAACTCACGCCATCCAGCCAGCCGAGCTACGCTAGTTAGCATCAAACTGCTGCACAGCGTCAACAGAACACCACTACTGAGTTTTTCCTACTCTGAAAGACCCCCGCCTATGCTCAATCATACACATTGTGACTTTCATAGATCCATCTCAGCGATAGTTCAACACCACCACCATCACCTCGGCAAACATTTTACCAGTTGACAGTCATTGATTAAATTCAGCACCAGAGATGGAGCTAAAAACACAGCAATAAGAGCTTCGCCCTCAACCCAAGACATAGGCTGTCCTTGCTATCTCCAACTTTCCTGTTTTTTTCCATTAAGTGGTCAACACAACAGCTAAGCTGTCATCGATATCTCCAACTCTCTCCTTTTTTTTCATATTTTCCATTAAGTGATCCTTATATGCTTGGTGTCATAGTTAGGCGTTAGGAATATAGCCAGTCAACAGGGGGGTTCAGGGGTTCAAGGCTTTTAATAATAACTCGTTAAACATGTATTTAGGCGTTGCCGCTTGGATTCCGTTGGTTTTGGAACGTCATCGAAATGGAGAGATAAGATCCGATTAGACACGCTTTCAGAGGTCAGGGATCAACCGGGATCAAAGCCGTAACGGTTTGAACTCTGAGCCCGACATCAGGGTGGAGAATCTGAGCCGCCCGGGCCCAGGCTGGGCAGCATCACACACTCAACTCCACCCCTCCACCCCTCCACTCCTCCACTCCTCCACTTCGGCACGGTGGGTTCTCCTCACCTCCAGGGGGCTGTTGGTGCGCGGGGAACGGGGGGGCTTGGAGGCGCGGCCTCCTCCTCCTCCTCCACCTCCACACCTGGGAGGGTGGAGGCTGCACTGGACCCGGGCGGCGCTGGGGTCGCCCGCCAGGAAGCTCAGCTGTCGCACGCGACCCTGGAGTCACACAGACACACAAACATACACACACACACACACACACACACACACACACACACACACATACACACACACACACATACACATACACATACACACACACATACACACACACATACACACACACACACACACACACATACACACATACACACATACACACATACACACATACACACACACACACACACACACACACACACACACACACACACACAAAGACAGTCATTCCTTTGAATATTTCACAACAACCAATGGAGACAGTTGATAAGGCACAGCGAGGTAATTTGGTGAAAAAAAATGTGGGTTTAATCTCCGGCCAGTTCAGTGAAATGTAATGACTCAGGTCATAAAAGCAACGCTTTGATTGCAGAGCATAAAACCAAAAATCAAACAAAAAACCAAAACCGATTAAAAAACGAGCACATCTTCATTCACGTGTGCGAACCAAAACACGAAGCGACCGGTGGAAACGACATGCCTCCCCGGCGCCTTTGACGGACGCCGTGGCGCTGTCAACACGGCCGCCACCAATCTTCCAGTGGGCCCGCCAGACACAAACACGCTCCGATACAATGCACATGGAGGTGAGGGGAGGTCACGCATGTCAACGCTGAGGCCCTGGGGTAACCCCCCCCCCCAGGCCAAGCCTCCCCCCTTCCCGACACTGAGCCAGATATGACGCACGATAAGAAGGAAGTGTTGCCTTGGGCCGTGTTTACAGGGATGCCTGTGCTGCAGGCTTTGGGAGGACCTGACACACACACACACACACACGCACACAGACACACATGTGTATTGTCAAATGCACAGCTGTTTATGTTGAGCTCCGACAGAACTTCAAGGAAGTCTTTCCAACCAATGTTGGCAGAGTGCAGTGTTAAAAAAAGTGCACATGTTTTTTTTTTTTGCTAAGCCTTGAAATAACGTGATTTATCCACCTAGGCCAGCGAATCCAACATTGAATCTCATTGATGGATGTGATGAAATAAAGAGAAAGATATTGGAACTAGAGACTTATTTCATGTTATTCCTGATATTCACCATGTTTGGTTAATGAGATCAGAGAAAATGAAAGCATGCCAGGATTAAGCATGTCATTATATTACCTTCTGAAGTTTAATATAATGTACATGCTAACCTATGGTAGTTTATCCTGAGATATACAACCATCGACTACACAAGGGAGCACACGCTTACTCTTACATAACATCTTAATGTCCTAAGCAGGTGTTGTTGAAATGTGTTATTTTGACTTTTTGGCCACACACTGAGAAAATGGCCCCTGGAGAAACCTAAACTTGTATTCCTCAGCAACTGACTACATCACTACAAGTACGAGAGATAATATAGATGAGCTACGTCTACACATGGGACCAGAAACAGTGCAGGAACAGTACATCGACTGTACAACGTGACAAGTCGTCAGCACTTCTGAACAGGAAACCCACCCCTTTGGGTCCTTGTTTTGTGGTTGAGTATTGTGACAAGAGTTAATACGTCAATGGAGAATCCATTTTAGCTGAAACTAAACACAAAGCCAGATGTCCTTGGTCCTTCAGAGGGCTTCTCCGAGCTTCCTGCTGTGAGACCATCACTCTGTATGAACTGTGACGTTCCCTCTCCATTAACACTGCGGGCTCACAGGGGGACTGCGGTCTCTAGCTAGCACGGGGGATGTATTTGCGTAACTGTTGTGAAAGAAGTGATTGAAGACAATTAATAACAAGACTTCCCGCACACACATACACACAGCGACCGCAAAACACACACTCACACAGACACACGCACACACACACACACACACACACACACACACACACACACACACACACACACACACACACACACACACACACACACACACACACACACACACACACACACACACACACACACACACAAACACACGAGGGTGAGGGTGTAACCACTTCTGTGGTCTATTGCAATCCTTTTCATGTCAGCACAAACCCTCCGAAGGTCAACTACAGAAGGCAGCCACGATCGTCATAGCGCCAAGACCGGAATGTCCAGGAACGACACGACACACAGGGGGACATGCGGGACGGTGCCCGTGAGGCTCACCTCAAAGGGCGTTTCGTGTCCCTTGACGGTCCCTCCGACCATCAGCAGGCCGGCGGTGGTCACGCCCATGCCCTGGTAGACCCAGTCCAGGGACTCCGCCAGCACGCAGTCCACGTACAGCGCCAGGCGCCGCGCCGACACGCTCAGCGCCAGGCGGTGCCACTCACCGTCGGTCAGCCCGCCCACTGGGAACCTGCAGGGGGCGGGGAGAGAGAGAGTGGTCATGGGGACGTGTTGGGAGAACTGGACTTCAACGTGTAGAGGCTTGAGGGGTGGGGGGTGAGAGTGTAAGGGAGGCAGGAGGAGAGAATGTAGGAGGCAGCAGGAGAGAGGGTAGGAGCTAGGCCAGGAGGAGAGAGTGAAGGGGAGACAGGAGGAGAGAGTGTAGGAGAGGCAGGAGGAGAGACTAGGATCTAGGCCAGGAGGAGAGAGTGTAGGAGAGGCTGGAGGAGAGAATGTAAGGGAGACAGGAGGAGAGAGTGTAGGAGCTAGGCCAGGAGGAGAGAGTGTAGGGGAGGCAGGAGGAGAGAGTGTAGGAGAGGCTGGAGGAGAGAATGTAAGGGAGACAGGAGGAGAGAGTGTAGGAGAGGCTGGAGGAGAGAATGTAAGGGAGATAGGAGGAGAGAGTGTAGGAGCTAGGCCAGGAGGAGAGAGTGTAAGGGAGGCAGGAGGAGAGAGTGTAGGAGCTCGGCCAGGAGGAGAGACTGTATGAGCTAAGTCAGGAGGAGAGCGTGTAGGAGCTAGGTCAGGAGAAGAGAGTGTAAGGGAGGCAGGAGGAGAGAGTGTAGGGGAGGCAGGAGGAGAGAGCGTAAAGGAGGCAGGAGGAGAGTGTGTAGGAGAGGCTGGAGGAGAGAGTAGGAGAGGCAGGAGGAGCGAGTGTAGGAGCAAAGCCAGGAGAAGAGAATGCAAGGGAGGCAGGAGGAGAGAGTGTAGGAGCTAGGCCAGGAGGAGAGACTGTAGGAGGTAGGTCAGGAGGAGAGAGTAGGAGAGGCAGGAGGAGAGAGTGTAGGAGAGGCAGGAGGAGAGATTGTAGGGGAGGCAGGAGAGAGTGTAGAGGAGGCAGGAGGAGAGAGTGTAGGGGAGGCAGGAGGAGAGCGTGTGGGGTCCTTGTGAGTGAGGAGGGGGGAGTGCAGCAGCTAGGCCAGGGTGAAAGAGTGTTGGCTGCTGGGTGCCATCACATGAAGTGTTAATGGTCGGTCACAGAGAGCTGACATACAGAGCTGTGCTGGAGCGCTGAATTGGAGTTTGGTGGGTTGGTTTGTTGGCTACGACGGCTGCGATGTGTGGTTTGCAACATGTGGTCTTCATACATCTTGTGACATTCCTTTGGTTTTAATAACGTCACATATGAATATGGTTTATTCTTTCTTTTTTTAAAGCGTACTGTAAAGTCTTTTGTGTTTTGGATTTGCGTTCTTTTGGTATCTCACTGTAGATCAAGTCAAACACTCTTTGACTTGATCCATAGCAAGGCAAAGTCAAATCAAACAGCGAGTCCAACAGTTTTTCTCCCTTTGAAGCGGTGAGATTGGTTCAGCGACATTCCTCTGTTACTGATGATGTGTTGTGTATACCCACCATCCTCTCTGAGTGCACACACACAAACACACACACACAATCACACACGCACGCACGCACGCACGCACACGTATATTTTTTGTATATTGCTTTACATAGGTTTATATATTTTATATTTTACATAGGTTTATGTTATATATTTATAAATTTTTACACTTTACTATACGTAGAGTGTCTGTCTCTTCTTTCTTTTTGCACTGGAGTATTGTATTGTAACGAATGCATTTTCCCTCAGGGATCATTAAAGTACGTCTGTCTGTCTGTCTGCACGCACGCACACACGCACACACACACGCACACGCACAGCCACACAGGGAGGACTCACTCGTAGTGTCTCTGCTGGGTGCCTATGAAGGTGAGGGCATGGCCGCTGACCCTCAGCTGTAGCATGACGTCACCGTCATGGCGGAGCAGGGTGAGCACGCTGCTCTCCTCTGTCCGGACGCCGCGGAGCTGCACCAGCAGGCTGAACTCATCTGGGAACCTGGACACACACACACACACACGCACACGCACACGCACACAGGTATACACATGAACACATACACAGACACAGACAGTTACGCGTCAACTCACATAACACAAGCAAGCAAACACACACACACACACACACACACACACACACACACACACACACAGGTGCACAGGTATGTAACCACACACACTCACACCAAGTGATGTCAAGTGGCACAGGATGTGCAGTCACATCATCGCTATGGTGACCACAACAACAGGGGACGGTAGAGGAGTGATTAGGGTTTATAGGGGATTACCACTCTGTGTAAGAATTCCACATGTGTTGGGGATGCTAGCGATGTGCCCCGCGGAGAGACGCAATCAGCAGTCCGCACAACCAACTCACATCACCGTGAGTGAGTGTGTGTGTGTGTGTCCGTGACTGCACCATGCTCCCATCGGCCACACACAGCAACCTGTAGCTCTATGTGGTCTTGAAAGTGACGCAACTTGTGTTTCACTTTTGTCATTGTAACAGACAAGCAGTGTTTATGTTACATTTAAGTTGTATTTATATAGTATATAGGTGAAGTAGACATAGGCTAATAGAATCTGGTACCATTCCGGTGTACTACTAGAATTCAACACATTTAGCAAATGTTTACTCTGTTTCATGCTTGTTTAATTGCCAAAAGCACAGACGCCAAGATAATCCTTTCCAGGCAAGTATAATTATAGTATTTTTAATTCCTTTTGACATAAAAACAACAAATAAATATTTCACGCAAAAGGTCACAAACGGCATCGCGCAACGCAAATTTCCGCCAATCACAATCCCAGAAACCACACAATCACACCCTTTCCTCGGACGTGGAGCCAGCTGCTGCTGACTAACAGCATGTGGTCCCTTAAGGTGCACGTACCCATCCGTGAAGACTTGGTCCAGAGGCAGGGCCAAGGTGGAGTACTGGCCCACCAGGAGCACGGGACACCGGGCGTCCCCCTCCAGAGCCAGGGAGGCGTTGGAGCTGTTGGACACCTGGAGGGAGAGCTCATCCAGAATGTTCACCTCATCTGTAGGGAGACAGGGGGGGGGGGGGAACACGTCACTTCATTAAGTCTTTTCTTTTTCTTTACCTCCTCTTTGGTCTGAAGCAGAGGAGCAAGGTTTGGCAGTTGAGCCAAGTACGGCTGTAATGAATCTGCCTCCAAAAAAACAAACAAAAACAATTTTAAACTTAGCCCCGAATGCATTCTTTTGTCAAATAGACAGCTGGGATGAGTTTAGATTAAACAGAACTTCAACATTCTGGTTCCAGTATCAGTGTTGTGAACATACACAAATATTTGTTAATCCATCTTAATTCATCCATCCATCCAATTTTTTTTTTGCCTTCATTTTAACATTGAGTTAAAGGAGACTGATATGAGACAGCAATAGAATCAGGGCATGGAACACACTACAGCACCACACTACAGTACATGTGATTAGAGCCATGTTAATACTGTAACCATTTCCTACAGTAAGTGCCCACAAGATGCCATTAGTGGCAATGACAACCACATGTGCTAAATGTAGTCGTTAATGGTTCCTATGGCGGCAATTAATATAGCACTAAAGCTTACTTCTGTGGGGGCCATCTACTCTTACCAGAGTAGTATGAATACATGTACATGAATAAATCAACATCGTCTGGGTTTTAGACCATAGTGCATGTCATTGTTTCACCTAGTGCGTTACCTCATTTCCTGTCATTGGCTGCGGACACAGGAACTTGTATTTCAATAGGGCAATAGGGTATTTTAATAGGGCAAGAGGTGGTTCAGTGTCATTCCTCATTAATATAGGGAGAAAGGGTTGTAGGGTGCTTAGGATGTTTGAGACATTTTTGGGTTCGAGACCAAATGTCTGCAGTCTGCTGTCTCCAGGCATCCCATGCAACCAGATGTCTAAACTCTACCTGCTCATGAATACGCTGCTAAGTAATGTAACCGTTCACTGTAGGTTGCTTTGGATGCAAATGGAAATGACTTTTTAGTGCCTTCTCGTGAGCTGGCTGTATTTAGAGGATTTGGCCACGACCACTTTAACCAACACACATGGTTCACTTCATGGTATCTCTGCATTTGGTTCCCCAGGGTAATCCATATTCAAAACCAACTTCCTCTTGCTGACCACAGTTAACACATATTCAACTCCTGAGAGTGCTTATGTAATCTAATTGCAAGATTGGCGCAAATATGGATCTGCTGTATGTCAGTGTGGACAGGATAGTGTATTGGGAATGGGCACTCCCAGTTGAAATGTAATGGGTTTGACTCTGAATGGCCATAGTCTACCTGTAGGTATCTTTGAGTAATATGCCTCACCCTGCGTGCTCTTTAACGACCTGCATCTGAATCCACTGTAGGAGGCTTTGGACATAACAGCAGAAAATCTAATTGGTAATTGTTTCAGTATGAGCTTCCCAAACTCCCCTGGGTGTGATGGAAATATCCCAATGCAATCTGAATTTGTGACATTGAAATCCTTTGTTATTTTACACCATGCACATGTAAATCCCATAGATTAGAAACCAAAGATGAGCCCAGTGACCCCTTCCCCTTTAAAGCCATGGCAGACACCCCATCAGTAGCCCGAGAACCATGGTGCGCAGGTCACACTCTGTTGGCCAGTGGAAATGGGTCTGTAGGAGCATATCTGGTGTCCAAGCATTCCAACACACTGACATTCCAGATGCCCAGGATTCCAGTGGGACATATGGATTTGGTCAGAGGCCGCACAAGCCCAAGAGAAAGGAACAAATGTGTTTGATTGAAAAATAATGGCTCACTTTGAACTGGGATCCCTGGATCCCTGAATCCCTGATCCCTGTTGTTGAAGTTTTGGAGGGTGAAGTGGGGACCATCTCACTGATATTTGGTGATGACAGTCATTATGACGGGAGCTAGGTGTATTGCTCAGAGATGCTGCTTACAGTTTGTGCAGATATTGGGGTTCAAGTCAACAGCCTCAAACATTCTAGCCTCAAGACTATCTCGGGGCTTTATCGTGAAAATCAAAATAGCACGTCAGTGAGAGAGATTTAAAGGTTGTTCAAGTGGAATAAGCACGTGCCAATGTTGCAATAAATTGTGAGTAGATTTTAAGGTCATAAATATGAAACAGCCTTGAACCATTGAATGTTCTGGAACTCTTTCTTGGTTGTTTTCCGCCTATGCTGATCCTTGAAGTAATTTAGCACATGTGATGACAGAATTATAAAAGGATATAAAAACCCATAAAATCCAGTTACATTGGGAAGAAAATATATCTTCTCAATCAGCAAGGCATTCCTTGCATGTCTGTTATTTATATCTTTGAATATTTTTTGACTCAATTCAATTCTTTGGCCATTATTTCACATCAGTTCAGCCCAATTGGCACCAGGGTTTCTCCCTGACAGTTTGGACGGTGTAGGGTTAGAGGCAGTCAGATGTTCAGATGTGGGCCTATGTAGTCCTTTAAGAATGTAAATCTGATGAGCGGTTATACAAAAAATAAACTTTACTGCTATGCACACATTAACCCATGGCGGGCACTCTCGCAGCTGAGTTGACATTAGCACAGGAATTTGGTCCAATGGGGCAAATGTTGTAGGGATTAGCAAAAACTAAAACCTACCTCAGAGTAACCTTAGTCGCCCAGTCATAGCAAAGCGTATTATTTCTCATAATACATTCATATTAGATCAGTCTCGACACTACAGTCAGATAGCATTACCCTGCTGGTTTGCCACCTGGTACAAATCGACCACACTTCAGATGTATAATGCAGTTCAGATACCTCCATTGCTGCACATTGTATTTTGTATTTCCTGTAGGCCTATTAAATACTCTGTCTACTACATCAATTCCTCATAAAGTAAATGGGACTGGCAAGAAACATCCTTCCAGCTGAAATACAGGCATTTCATGCATTGCCATTATCGAGAGCAGCTGAGGGTGTGAAGTATGATCGTTGACCGTCGCTTTTCTCCGAAGCACGTGTGTACAACGGCCTCACTTCACCTGAGACACCACGACACAAGGATCCTGTTTAATCCCCTTTGAATGAACATCTATAGAAATCAGACACACTTTAAAGACGCCAAGGTTCGCCTTGGCGTTATATTGATTTATACAAGAAGGCGATTAAAACGGTCATAAAAAACAGATTAAAGCTAATCCTTGACAATGAAACACACATACATGACACACACGTGACCCGTTTTTTTTTTTTTCGGGTCCACATGGAGACGAGCGCTCTCTGCCCGTCCTCCACAGGAACAAGCCTGGCTAATTTGAACCGACCACCACCACCACCACCACCATCACCACCACCACCACAGCATTACAAAGACTCACACACTTCACATATGCGCGCCCCACTCGGCGTATAATGTGGCAAAAGAGAATCTGTTTTCCATCGTTTTAAACGCAGGCCATTATGTGAGCCATCTCCTCATCACATCCATTATGGGCAATCCACGCTGAAACCTCTCCTTTGGGGGGGACAGCGGCCAGACACAAACAATGCGATTTAATCACGCGCTGATAAGGAAATCGCTTTGAACGGATGTCAGAGAGCAGAGGGGAACTGAGAGAGAGAAGCATGCCGCGCATCCGCCTGGCGGAGAACAAATCCCTGCAGACATCCACGTGCCGCTCGCTCCGAAAGCGTGACGCTCCTCATTGAGAACACCGACGCCCTTCCTCAGAAAGTAGACGGTAAGGTAGAACAGGGCTTGGTTCTTTATGCGCAAAGCATAAAGAACCAAGCCCTGAAGACGAGCCCTGGTTTGTGGCTTGGCTGAGGCAGAGCAGGGATCCATCACCCCCCCCCCCATGGTCCCACAGACCAGAGCAGCCAGTCCTCATCTGGAAGAACAAGGAAACGAGTGTCACTTGTACAGACGGACAGATGGGCCCGCTGGTAGCGTGTCGGGAGCCAACGCGGGGGGGGATGCTCGGCAGAACATTGTCGAGCACGGGGAGATACATCGGGGTGCCGGTCGGGTGTATGAGGCGGTGGTTTGTAGGGGAGGACAGCAGTGGGACAGACGGAGAGAGAGGGGGTGGGGGGGAGAACCACACGAACCACTTCAGTCAACGTCCATAAATCACGAGATGACGACTGCTCGCCGGTCTTGCGGCGGTTCCCTCGGGCCTGGCGCTCGCCAGAGACAGACTGTCTGATGTTCCATACACCTTTCAGCGGGTTGCGCAGCTGAGCACCGCCGTGCGTGCGTAGGTGCACGTGCGTAGGTGCACGTGCGTGCAGCGCTTTTGTGCCGCGTATAGAATTCCATCCGGCCACCAGCATGTTTTTAAATGATAGTATTAGCAATCATAGTTTTTTTGGAATATGTCCAGATCCCAAAATGGTCTATCCTGTTCTGTTGACAGGTGGAGTGCCAGTCGAATGTTGAGTCTAGAGGGCCAGGTTACCTCTGTGTGGGGGGGGGGGGGGACGAGGGTGATCATTTCTTTTAAATAGGCATTCCTTGAATTGCTTTGTATATTAAAATGTAATCAAACTTTGTAGGATCAAATTGCCGAAAAATGTACAACACGAAAAAAAAAAACCCCAGAGAGGATTGTTTTCAACCACAGTTAATGCCAATAATGTAATATGAATACAATGAGTGCTGTTCACATACATCTTGGTGCTTAATCGGATTAATAACAGCGGAGTTGAATTAACCAGTGGAGGAGGCCATAGTCAACCAGGAAGACCCTGGCACACACCGGTTCATCGTGGGTCATTGAAATGGGAAACAGACAACAGAATGCTAACGCCTGCGACCAAACTGAGCTTTGAACTCACTTCACAAGCTTGTTCACAAGCCAGTAAATGGACACGCTGCTTTCCTGAGGACCCTTGTACCGATAGTGGATCCACCATATCAAACCCTAAAGGGGAATGCAAATACAAATCATATCTACATATCTAACAAAGTCTGCCCAGTATTGGTGTCATGTCTTAGTTGAATAAGGAATGCCATGTTTCGGTAGCTACTGTTTAGCCAACACCTGTAGAGCTCATCAGGACTACCAAATCTTAGCCAATGGTATTATAAACATATATTTGGAAAATGAGGTAGAGAGCAATGCACCATGGGATAGATTGCACGTTAGTGGGATGTACATGTAAGAAGAAGCCTTTGTGATGAACATGGTGCACTATATTCCCATAGATACAGTATTTTGCTATCACATATAGGAAGTAGAGTTACTTTGAAGTGCATTAACTAGTAACTATTGCAGTTACTTTGAAAAGTCTTTGAGTTAATAATACTGTCTGGAACAAGTTGAATCTAATGTGCCAAATCATTGGTGCATCTGCCCTTTCCAAATGCATAATCCTTTATGCCTAATTTCAAAATAAGGGCGCCGATTACCACATGAAAGGAAACCCGACTCGGCCTCTTAAACCAGGGGTTAGCTGTGGCCGGCGACTACAGAGAGGTAACCACAGGGGGAAACGATTAGCTGGGCCATCGCCCCACCATCAGTCGAAAGGTACCCCCAAGCTCTGTACCTCCTGACCTGGCCCAGCTCCAGCAGGCTAATCAGGGCACAAAACCGACCGTCTGCCCTGCCGTCCGCGAGCTGGCTCGTGTTACCGTAATGGGCCGGGATGGTCCAACAGATATCATAATTATTCTGCTCGGGCCATTATGGGCCTCTGCATGGGGGAGGAGGTCCGCCTGAGAGGGAGCGATGATTAAGGACTTCCACCTGCCTCCGCTGGACCAAAAAGAGATGGAGGAGAGGAAGACGGCTGGAAATAACTGCAGGTTGTGCACACAGGGGGTAGTTGTGTACACATACCCTCAGTCATCAACAGCGCTCTGAGTAAAGAACAATCCATGGACTTTTAGTTGCCGGTCTCCAGCATTCCCACATAAGTGCACCTTTAACATGCTGTTGATGCACATGTTAAGATAAGGTTAAGAGCATTCTGTTGACTGTAGAGCGGGTTTCAACGGCAATAGTCTCTGCATAACGCAGCACAAATGTATTGACTGTGTGTGCGGAGCTTATCTGCGTAGCCTCTGACTTGTTTAAGCGTGCCTGTGGTCGCTAACAGCCCCCAAACAGGTATTTAACCCCACAAATGGATGTTGCAGAGCAGTGATATTCAGGCTTGTCAGCACAGCCATAAGGCATAGGCCCTACAGAAAGGCTCGTGGCTTGGCAGGGATAGTCCCATAGTTTCTATAGCAAGTCCCTCATCTGAAAACACCAGGACATGTGCATCATAGATCATCATATATCATGTGGAGTCACAATGAGACCCAATGATTCTGAACAGGACGTTGTTAAGAGTATGGAGATGAATCCCTTGGCACACTTTGGACAATGAAGGCGCATGAAGGAAAAGCATGAGGAGGAGACTATTTAAATGTACATCCAGGTGTACATCTTACATTATGGCACTGATGGGCTTCCTTGTTCCAGGTAATTGAAACTGTTGATAAGCATCTCAACTAGTAGTATTAACCAGCAGTATTTTGTTCTTTTTGGTTTTTAAACAAAAAAAAAAGAGAAATAAAACAGTAAGCTTTAATGTTTCAAAAAATGGTCTAAAATATTTCACGATTTAAATGTATAAGGTCCAAATTGCAATTGGGATGGGGCCACACAGCCTGCCACGTTAACACTTTTCCTGTATTTTTCTCTATACTGTTTGCAGTGTAACCTAAACAAAACACTGGAGTCAACCTATGGCATTATGTCTGTCTGCTCTCAAGGGAGCCTGAAATCAGAATGAATTAAGCGTCAACATCTGAATAATACTCCTTCCTGTGGGACCCGAAAATTAGATTATTAGACATGGGAAAAAAATTGGTAGAATAATATTTCATACAATGCCAAATATTTGAGCTGCAGTTAACGTCTTAAGACTTGCAGGACTTACAACAGCACAATATTACTACAACACCACAGTATTTCTTTAGTATGTCTTCAACTTCCGACATGAGGCAATTCATGATAATATACAGTAAAAAAACACACATTATTTCTGCGTTTCCAGAAATGTCGTGCTGGAAGTCTTGTCCAGTAGCTGTTTGTCTGACAGCACCCTCTAACCGTGTCAAGTGCCATCACAGGATTTACACTGACTTTTTGATTCTGACCCCCATCCCCTAAACATGGTTTGTTACCTTCTCTGACAGAACATTTGTCAAGGCTCGCATCTGCTAACATCATCCTATGCAGGTTACTCTTTTTTTTTTCCTTTCTGAAAAACCCAGAGCCAACGATTAGGTCATTGTTCGAAATGTATACTTTTATAAGCCACACAGGTTTGGGAATGTGAGAGGAGGAAAAATAAGACAGTGCCTGTATTAACAAAGAACATATTTTGTATCCAAGACTACAATCCATTTTGGTTGTATAGAATGAAACCAGCTTCTCACGGCCCAGACACTAGTGGCCTGAGGGGAAGACATTTAACATCAAAATACTCACTGGAGACCGGCTTCGTATTCTGAAGTTGGAAAAACCAAGCCCATACAAATCCCTTCTGATCTGATTTGACAAGGCTGGTAAATAACGTTTGTTCTTTCTGAGGACAGTCTTAGTTTGTGTAGAATTGGCATTATTTGGTTTGGGAAAACATACAAAAATATAGTTCTACTTTCACTGGAAAAATCCTCATGAGTAATAATAATCATCATCATTTCCCACAACTGATAACTTATGTAGATATTTACCAGTTAGGAAATATGTATGTCAGCAAATGTAAAAATGTATGATTCATGCAAGAAGCAATTACAAAAAGAAATGCCACTGCAAACAACAATCTTACATAACAGACACTGAACGCAAGCAGAACCGAATCCTTCTTGACACGAGCATTAGGTGAAACCCTCTCCTTTTCTAATTTCCCCTGAGGGAATATCGTGAAGCTTGACCTCCAGGGCATAAGCAATCACCCCTCTGGTATTATTCAACTTATTCCAAGACGTTCACTTTCTCCTGTTCATCGGTGCAGCCTCTTGTGATAAATGGCTTCTTCGTTCCTATAGAGTTGCTAGAGCTTTCAGCACACAAAAGGCGCTCAAATAAGGGGTTTCCTCCGGGACTGAGCAGGGGCATTACCTACAGGGACATATGCCCTCTTGGGCTGGGACGAGATTTAGGAGTCCACCAGTCAACACTTGCCTGATGTCTGCTCCGCAAGTCAAGCTTCGGGATATGAATCAAGAGCACGGAGCCAAAACAAGCTAGAGGAACCAGGGGAGAGAGAGGATAACACGCCTTTGGGTTAAAACCGCCTGCTGTTTTCTGCAGCAATGAATGGCCCTAATTACATGGTTATGGGCATCTGTTGCTGGGAGCCCGGGCCATACATCAAAACAATGCAGATGTATGCGTGTCAGTCATCTATCACTATTTAGCTTTTTCAGATAACAGCCGAGTAGGGAGGGAAAAGTGACAACTAGGCGGCCTTGTGGTTGAAAGTGGTATAAGCATCCAGAGTCCAATCAGAAAATCCAGGTCTGACATGCTTAACCTAGAAATAATTCAAGATTCACAGCTATGTCTTGCAATATTTGGCCTCATTGTCTTAATGTCTAGTCTATGGAATGAATTCTGTACATACAAATCATTGGACAGTCTTTGAACACATCTGTACACTCATACCACTTTGTTCTCTGCGTTATACTGTATGTGGTTGCACTGTTCCTTCTTGTTGGATGCCAGACTGTATTTTGTTGTATTCGTACTCAATGACAATAAAGTGGTACTCAGCTAAACTTTCGGTTTGAAAAGTTAAAATTGGAAATAAAATCAACGTGAGACATTTCACACAAACCTTCCATTATGTTTAACAACTTTGGATGCAATCCAACATGCATTTCTAGTAAAAACATGAAAAGGGACCATACAACTACGGAAGTATAATTAGATTCCAATCTGCTCTAAGTCTAACCTAGGCCCTTAATGGTCTGTATGCTTGTATTCTGAAAGCCAGCCCATTAAACATGAGACTTAGAAGACACAATCATGGCACTTACATTTAGCCCACATAAGCCTTTTCATGTTTGTTAAGTGACTCATGGGAATGCCAGGCTAATGCAAGATGACAATGTATAACGTAATTAATCGCATGTTCCTGACATGGCATTTGTTCGCTTATATTTCTTGTAAATGACAGACCATGTACAGCTGCTCTCAGGGCAGTCTGAGAGCTTCATGTATTGTAAGACTTCAGGGGGGGAGACCTAAAAAGAACAAGGCTTGTTTTAACAGATGTGTTCTTGTCTACTTCACATGAACCCCCCCCCCCACTCATTCCTCACCAAGCGTGGGGTACAAGAGCACAATGCGCGGCCCCTCTGCTCTGGGGACCAGGGCATACATCCAGACGTCTTCTCAAACTTCTCCGGCTCCTCTGCAGAACAGATGAGACTGGAGGTGAGAGGGCATGGCGAGACATGCAGGAGCACATCTGGAGAAGTCAACGGGGACGGTCCCTAAAGATGGGCTTGGACCAGGTTCATAAACAGCACCTGTGCTACTCTCTGGATGGGGGTGGGGGGGGGGGGGGGGGGGGGGGGGGCAGCAGGAAACAGCCAGAGCAGTTCTATCACCATCCAACCATAGGTTCCTCGATGTCTGGCAGCAGGCCTCGCTCGGAGTGGCGTGTTCTACGGAGCCATTGAAACGTAGGAATGTGCTGTGTAATTATTTGTGACGACACGGCTATCATTGGAGATCTGATTGATTGCTTTTTCCTCGTCGCGTCGTCCGACCACCACCTTTCGGCTCGCCGTTCCAGTGCTCCGCAAGACGACGGCAGATGGAGAATGCGGCGGGTTTAATGTACAAACAGATGTTCGAAAGTCATTCCAAGTAACGCACCAGCGAGGGAAACTAAAAGCATGTGGCCTGAAAGCATGATGCTGCCTTAGGTGAAGAAAGGAAGTGAAAACAAAAATTTGGTATACATTAGATGGGATCAACAGAGAGTAGGGTTTCAAACCCGGAGCCAAGCCGGGTTGTATGAAACATCTGAATCGGGCTGTAAAATTGGGCTGCTAAATTGGTTCTGGATGTAGGGTGGGGTATCGAGTCAAATTAATGTTTATCGTCTTTGAGCGGTATTGTAAAGTTGTGAAGTAAAGATACTGACACTGAGAAACCCAGTGTTGTTTTTGGTCCACGGTGCATTTGTTAATGATGCTTCGTTTCATCAAAAGTGACTTACAAGTGAGGCTGAGAACAACCAAAGCATACAACCAAATTGGATAGTGTAAATGTTATGTTTGAAATGTGGAAGCAACATAGATTTTTAGTAGCATATGCCCCATAGCCACATAGATCTACTTAAATTTAATAACCTGCACTTTGTTGCAACATTGTTTTCCTCATACGTACACAATTGTACGGCGAACAGACAAACATCAGATCTGTGAATTCCTCCAGAGGTAATCCGCAGATAGTAATGTTGATCCAAGAAGATGAAGCCACTTTATTGGAATAGCATGAACAGCCGGGAGAAGAGTGTCACTGTTTGAAAGGCAGAGAAGAGCTCTCTGTTTGGGATCATATGATTATGAACCGCTATGCCATAACCTGCACGATAAGCAAGGTTTTGGATTACAGCTATTACAAAGCTCTTCTCCTCGTGCTTGAGCATCAATATGCCTTTCAATTGAAGTATCTTATAATGATAATATGTTATGATAATACGATTAAAAGGAGTATTGTTCACATCTATACCGTTTCACCACGAAGGGCTGTGTGAGTCCGTTGAGTCTAATCTATGGAGTTATATTGCGTACCAATGACTTAATGTGTCATGGTACATTGTGACATGACTTAAGCTCTTTTATTGTGTTTACAGTATACTGTTGTCCTGCAGCAAAACAGTTATTTATTTTAAGATTTGTAATACTTTTAAGGCATTTAGCAGATTAATTTATCCAGAGCAACCTTTTTCTCTTTTTTGATAAGGTTAGGGGGAGGATGCACACACCAAACAATGGAGTTCAAAAGCTAGAACGGTTCAGGTTAGGGTCAAGTACATTAACCCATATACTATCCTGCGCCATAATGGAGTTTAAAAAATAAAGTACAACCAAAGAACAAAGACAGCACGATCAACAAAGCACTATTCTTTCCAAACACAGGATGGATGGATGGATGGATGGATGGATGGATGGCACCATTTGCAGTATTTTGGCTGACCATCATGAGCCACACATCTCCATCCAGCTTGACCCGGGGTTAAGTCTGCCCAGTCTCGCAACCCAAGTGTGGTAGCTGAGGTCACCGTCATCTCAGCAGCTAGAGCAGACGCTGTAAGAAAACACCCCGGTTATACTGAGGGAGTCATTAAGGTGCTTGTAAAAAACCCTTGTAAACATTTTTACAAGGTGTGCCTGTCGACCTCGCACTGTCATGATCCAAACCCCGCATGACGCATGTTTTCACTCAGCTGGGGCTGGTTCGTCTTCAAAGGCTGTAGAGCTAAGGCAGGATTGACTGACACTTCTGATCCTTCCTTGCTTACGAGGACGGGGACAAGTGCTAATAAACCTTAAGATGGCACGTGGGTGTGGGATGGACATTTATTTCAATGTTCAAAAGTTTGCCAAACTTGTAGAATGCATGCTGCAGTGCAGATATTGGCTTGGATACAGGTAGACTCGGTTACTCATGCCTGTCAACACCACAGATCACATCCTATGACATCACTCTTAATGAGCTTGACGGAGGCAGGCCTGCTCGTGAGAGTCAGGTATTCCGGTATTGACTTCAGACGTGGAGAATCAGGAAATCAAGGTGAATCCAAGAAGAAAGAACTGGAGAGAGAACCGCAGCTCTGCTGACCAACGGTGATGATGAGAAAATAGAGTGTTGGGAGACCAAGAGCGAATCAAAACGCCAGGGCTGATTTCCATCAGTTCTGTAGCAATTATTTTTTAAGCAAAGGTTTACCGAAATCAAAAGGCACCATTGTTCAGTTCGATTCAGCACCAAGTGCTGAATTGGGGTTCTCTGAGTTATAGTGCAGGCTTTGTAGCATAACATAAGTTTCTGTATATCATTTTCAAATCACAGGATAAACTAAAGTAAAAAATATATTAGCTCAACTATTCCTGCATTATGTAATCCAAAGCTGAGGAAGCATTTGAACCACAGGTAGAAAAAAAATGACATTGCTGTCACTATCTAAATGACGAAATACAAAAAAATCATGGATGTCATTATAATTTATTCAACACATGAATCACAAAAAAGCATGTTTGTGTTGTGAAGGACCAGGGACACTGTTGTCAACACTGTAGATCCACAGTGCATACTTGGTTTGATGTCAGTATTGGGAGTGCAAATGAATGACACACCATGGCTGCAAATAGAGAGATCCTGCATGGAGCGGCGACAGACAAACAAGTCCAAATACTAAACAGGTTTGTGAAAACTGTTGGCAAACGCATCTTCCCCCATCGCCCTGGATGAGTTACGGATGTTTTTTGTTGCTCGAAGACTGTGTGTGTACACGTGGAATGTGCTCGTCAACTGCGCAGAACACAACTGTGGTTGGTGAGAGTAGCCGACAGAGCGGGGGTCTGTAGGTGAAGCCATATCTAGAATGCTGGCTGCATGGGACGGAAGCACCTTTCTCCATGTACATTAGTTTACAGCGTTATGCTGGTTTACAATACCTTCCAACCTTGCAGCCAGGGGGCTTATTAAATGGATTTGTCCCTGGTTGCCAAGTTCATGAGCATTCACATAAAGATGATTGATAGCAAAACCACACAGAATACCTATGGGTCGTTGAGATGTGTTGAACTCAAAGTAAAAGCATGCCTGAAAAAATAAATCTTTGTCCGCTGCACCTAAACACAACTCTGCCCTTAACTTAACCGTTCCTTGTATAACAACCAAGCCTGTGCCATGTCTAACTCCAAAACATTGTTATCCTATTTAACCTAATACCTATACTTAACCATGTCTGACCATGTCCCTAACACAAACCACCTGGAACCTAACAGGGGACCTAACAGCAAACATCCATGACATCTAAACCATGTAAGCGCATTATCTTTCTCTGTCCCACTTTTATCCACCCTCCTGCCTTTCCTTGTTTCACTCTGTATCCCCATCTCACACAAGCCCTCCAAATCTGTCTCACCATTCCTCGCTCCTTTTCTTTATTTCACTCCCATCCCCATCTCTCTCCTCGTATCCCCACGCCTCCTCCTCATCCCTCACACTGCTCCTCTACCTCCCCTTCTCCCTCGCTCTCACTTGGCATCGACCTCCCCTTATTCCCCCGTCTCCTTCACATGCAAACATGGCTCCAGGGGGGGGGGGGGGGGACTCCTCACACACACACACACATGCACCCAGAGCAGTTCAACTTAATGCTTGGGTCCTGGTTGGATGGGAGCGGACCAGCAGTCCAACTCGTGACAAACCAACTCTAACCAAGATTTCCCTGTGCTTGGCCTGGTGTACTGCTTGCTGTACGTTGCTTTCTCCAACTCTTGACACGCGGGACGAGGACATCCATACCAATCCATCACGTTAGAACAAACAAGACTTTGCAAGTTTACAGGCCCTATAGCAGAGTCTTCTCACGTATGGTCGGTGGTTCAAATCATGGGGACAGGGGTCACACTGCATGCCACAGGGAAGACGACGGAAAACAAAAACTGTTATTAATTGCACTTGAGCCCCCCGGGGCTTGTTGGAGAGCATGGCTTCAGGTTGTCAAAAGCCTGTCACTTCTGTTACTTGGTCCATTACAGCTGAGCTATCCATTAAGATAAAGATCTGCATTCAAACCAAAATGATGACATTTACAGACGGGTCATATTAATCTCAATAGAGCAGGTTCCTTATCTGTTTTGAGTGACAGAAATGAAGGACTTGAAACACTGGTTTAAGTCCAAGGGCTATACTTTATATACTTTATGAGGAGTATCCAGCCTGCCATTTAGATCAAAGTCAAAGTCAAAGTCAAGGTAGCTTTATTGTCAATTCCTTCACATGGCAAGACATGCAAAGGAATCGAGAGGATGTTTCTCACCCTCCCATGGTGAAACAGAAAAAGTGCACAGGCACAACATGCGGGACAGGACATTCCTAATAAGTGTCTCCTAAGTTTACTTGTGTTACAGTGGACTTTTCTGAGGTTACATTTGGGGAAGTACATTTAGGGCATTTAGCAGCCACTTTTATCCAAAGCGACTTACAAAGAGTACATTTGGTGAAACATTTAATTGCTGCTAATACAGTAAGAACACCAGTAAGATCACCAGAACAAGTTTCAAGTGCATGAGTGTATTGCCCCCAAATAAATGTATTTGTAACAAAAGATGAACATTTGTGAAATTCATTCACATTCTGCAAAAAATAAATTATAATTGCAGAAAAATGTTAAACACACTGAATCAACCAGCATCAGTTAGCATAAATGATTATCCCTTTTAAAAAAGGACTACAGAAAGCTGGAAAACTACAAAACTAGCCGTCTTGGCAGCTGCACTGCATGTCACACTGGGAGCCTGACTAAAAGTGAACATGACTGGCATGTTATGGACTAGGTGGACAGCCTGCAGCTCTGTTTATTTTCCCACCTGACGCACAGTGATGATGTCATTCAGGGTTCAGTGAGAAGCCACTTTGTCAATGGAACAGAGAGTGTGTGTGTGTGTGTGTGTGTGTGTGTATCTGGCTAATAACAAAGGATACTAAAATGGTGTATACAGTGTAGAACAATATTCACCGTCAATCATTAGTCAAGATATTTCGGCACGTATGCAGGTTATGCAGACACATGTGAATTTCTGTATAAGAGTGTGTGTGTGTGTGTGTGTGTGTGTGTGTGCGTGCGTGTGTGCATGCGTGCGTGTGTGTGCAATGCAGGCACATGGCATGCATGTGCGCGCATGTGTGCCAAGCACGCACGCACGCGCGCACCCATGTGTGTGCACTTCCCGTGACGATGAAACAACATTGCATCACCTGCCATGTATGTGGTGGAGCACAGGCGTGCCAGTGTGCTGACACATGTCCCAGCTGCAGCCGCCGGGACCCACTGATCCACAACATGCCCTGCTTTAAAATGATCGACAACAACACTGGCAGGGCTTTTAATGACTCCCACGGGCTAACCGAGGGCTGCCAACTTAATGAACACCCCTTGTTATTAGACACCGCTCCGAAAGAGGGCCTTGGTCGGGAGCCAGGATCGGAGCACCTCTTGGTATGGTAAGTGAAGGGGTGGCTCTGTAGGGCAGCTGTGTGACTCCAGCGTATTTTAGTACCGCATAAAACACACATACCATTCACCGCTGTTCAGTCGTTCTGCTGGGGCTTTCATTTAAGAGCCCACATTTAAGATGCCCACAGGTAGATCGTGTGGACTTCGGCCCCGGAACCTTTTGACTGAGGATGTCCAACTACCAGTCAAAAGGTTCTGGTTCTGAACCCAGAACCCTTTGACTGGGAGTTAGGACACCAGGACCACTACCCTATCCTGCCCTGAAAAAGAAGATAACAAAACAGTTCAGAAAAGAAGGTTAGACGATGAACAACTGAAGGGAACTGCACAATACAAAAGAACAATAGATAGAGGACAAGATAGACGATAACAGAACAGTGCAGGGGACCAAAATAGACGATAGCAGAAAACTACAACATAAAAGAACCGTTCAAAAAGAACAATAGACAATAATAGAAAACAGAAGATAGAAGATAACACAAGATAACAGAACATAACACAAGATAACAGAAGATGGCAGAACAGTTCAGAAGGGAAGAACAGATGATGATAGAAAACTACACAAAAGAAGAGACACAAAGACAATGTGCAATTAGCATACAGCATCACACACTTCAAACCGCGGGACACTTTCCCTCCAAAACACAACACACAACGGCTGCATCGGTTTCCGACTCACGGTTTGCATCGTCCGCAAACCACAGAGAACCAACCGGTGTATCACTTAGCCGCAAAAGACACACACACACAAAGAAAAGGCCTGTGACAAACGGTGTCCATCGTGAACGTTATCAAGTCTACCGCGGTGGATCAGCGGTTCTCACGAGACCGACAGCCGCATCATCGAACCAACCGCTGGGTCCTCGTGAGTCACATCTTGTCCTGCGCAAGGGTCTGTTTCCCTCGCAAGATGTACAACAAATTGAACAAAGACGCCAAAGCAGAGAGAGTGGATGTAGAGATGGAGAGACCCTGTAGGGGCTTCAATCCCTCATGTTCTCCTCTAACTCATGCCATGTGAAGCCCTCCCCCCCTTTACTATCAAAGCCAGCTATCTGCCATCTGGATCCAGTTGGGTTGTTAAGGAGCTTATAAACCAGGAAGGGGTTCTGGTCGTGGTCCAACATGTGGTTCAGTGCCCGCCGTCCTCTTTCTCTGCCTGGCTTTGTTCACACAGACAGGCGATCCTCTCTGGACTGCAGAACCAGACTGAGGAGCTGTGTGTGTGTGGGTGTGCGTGTGTGTGTGTGTGTGTGTGTGTGTGTGTGTGTGTGTATGTGTGTGTGTGTGTGTGTGCGTGTGTGCGTGTGTACACTGAGACTAGCACTTAAACAGAAAATACAACTGTATGTGTATACACGCTGTGTGTATATGCACAGCTTGCAGGCCTCCAGCCTCCACGGCTTGGATCTCTAACAGGCTCCAGACTGAGGCTGTGATCCTCACCAATAGGCTCACGTTTCATCGAACACATATGAAGGTTACTGATCTGCCATCATGGCGATGATGTGCTCATGTGCTCACATGGCGTCATCACTCAGGCATCAGTGTCTTCGGGACATCTAAACCGCTGGCTGCTGGTTTGATCTGGTCAGACTGGGAATGTATACCCCCGTTCTAGTTTTGATTTAGATCAGAACGGAAGTTGACTGACGGATGCGAGAGATGGAGGGCGACATGGATGCATTGTGCAATAGACTGTCACAGCGCTAAACACAACTGTGTTGAGAGGATCTTGCTTTGCTGCAATGCACATCTCCCAAACTGCTGAGCTCTTGTTCTGATGCCTATACCTACACTCACTTTCTTTTTTAAACGTCAGTCTCCAACTCTTAAATCTTTGAAGCAGTTTCAATATTGATGTATATTCTTCTCCCCAGTTTCTTCCCTTCTCCATTTATTGTTTTGTTTTAAAAACGGATCGAATGCACTATTACTGTGGCAGCTACTACAATCTCGTCATGTCTCGGATGTGATGACAATAAATACTTGAATCTTGAATCTTGAATGCTTTGATATATCTACAACCTCACCTGTAAGTCGCTTCAGATGAAAGCAAGCGCTAACAGTCATGCCATGCGACGTGCCATGTGACGGGGCGGAGTGAGTCGTTGTAATTCGTCGCTGTAACCACAAACTGCATCCAAGTTATTTAACTCACAACTCCTGCAACGGTTAAATCCGCATACACTTTAAAGCACTGTGCTTGCACATGCAATCCAACTTTCCAGTCTTTTTTTATTCATTATGGAACCTGAGCCAGTGCTATTGGCCAGACTCCTGATGACAACACCGTTGTTTAAACCCAAAGCATTGGACACCGCCGTTGGGGCCAAAAAACCCATGATACCGTATCACCACCCTATCGGTTACCCGTGTTAATTGCCGCAATAGCCGTGTAATTTAAATAAATGCGCCGAACAGGCTTACCAAGGCCTGATTACATGACTGCGGCTTTACATAACCTGCCACCGCCTGTTCCAGGAGAAGCTGACATTGTGTTTAAAGAAGGCTTCCATGCATCGGGGGGGAGGCGGGGGAGGGGGGGGGGGGGGTGCGCCTTCGACCCGACGCAGACTTTAAAAACATCCAGTGAAAACATTCAACACAGAACACGCCGCTGGGTTCACTCTCTCCCTGCAGCCCGGGGTCTGGCTGTCACGTTTCCAACATCCCTAATCCAACGGGCGAGTCGCCCGTTCGCCCCAGACACAGCTGTCCCCCTATGGAGCTGCGAGGCAGCAGAGCCGCGCTGCCTTCACGATAAGGAGGGTGAATTAGGAGACTGGGGCCCCTTGTGATGGGGATGGAATTCAGACATGACACACGCGGGCAACCGGCCAACCGCTCCTACACCCAGGGGACGCACGTGGATTAGGAAAGTGTTAAAACGCGAGACACGGTGACAGCCGTGGCGGTCGGGCTATCAACACATGACGCTGCGGCGGATTAAGGGCGGCCATTGAACGCCATAACAGCCAGAGGTCTGGCATCAGACAGTTCATGTGAACTGGAATAACGGACGAGCTCTGATTTAAAAGTGTATAACATAGGAGCGTTCCACTGCCAACGTGATGTGAGCGGTTAGCCGGGAACCACGTGTGTCTGTCCATGCGTGTCCGTTTTAACACTTGTGGTACACAAAAATCAGTGCGTTGCGCTATCGTGTTGTTGTGTGGAAACATGGCCGCGGGGCCTATTCCCGCATTGTGTATCAAACAGCGCAGCCAAGCCAAGGTTTAGCTGCAGACCAATAAGCACAATCAAATGTGCTGGATCAAATGCAAGATGTGAGTATTAATTCGATTCCACATGCAGGGCGGGTCTGTCAATGGCCAACACTGTCTGACATGTCAGCAGAGGTTTTGTCTTTCCACATCATGTTCAAGTCTCCAGCCAAATATTACGTGAATCGGAAAATTGTTTTTTTTTCAGAGCTTGGGATGTTTTTTTTTACTTGGATGATGTGTCCCAGGTTCTCCGATATCAAATTAATATACAGACATTTGGAAGCAATTAACCCAAACTGCCATTAATTAAGTCCCTGTTCCCAGCTGGTCTGGCTTCATTTTGAAGCTGTATTCCCAGCATGGAGCGAAACACCAACAGGAGCTGACAACTCTGGAATGAGATGGGAATTTGATACAGACAATAGAATCCCCCCCCCCCCCCCCCCCCCCCTCCCCCCCAACACATGACAACTGAATGGCACTTTCTTTGCCAGATGATCAGAGGGAATACTTTCCATAACAACAGACATTAAAGTTATGTCAATAGTTTCTGTCAGCATTTCTGTCTTCCTGTTCTCATTTATTTGCATTCATTCATTTACTTTAATGATTTTGTGAACATCATTAAAATGATCTTTTATCTTTTTTTTTTGGTCAACCTAGTTTGAAACGTTATCACATGGCATCGGATATGAAATCGCCTGGCAAGTGAAGAGAGTCCATATTAGTCACATTAATTATGTATCATTATTATCATTATTATTATTATTATTAATGCACATCTGAAGAAATCCTTTCAGGCTAATTAGCTGCGCCTGCTCGAATGGTCACGTGGGGAAATCAACAGACCAAACCACCGCTGTGTGGAAGACGCTCAGTGCATCACAACAACTCGATGGGTGACGGTAACTGTACGTGACGCGTTGGGCTAGGACTAGACATGAGAGACGAACGCTTGACTTAAATATAACGCGACAGTAAATAACACTTTATTACACGATAGGCGGCAACGCGGAAGTGTTTAACGTGAAGACGAATAATCCACCTTACCTGGAGGCGCTACGCCAGAGCCGGACTCCCCCGCGAAGTCGTCAGTCAAGCCGTCGCTCATCCGCGTGAACCACACAAGACACACCGTCCATTGTACTGCCCAGCCTAACATAACTGCTGGTGCGGTAAATTGGTCTTAAATACTCAATGAAACGTTATAATTAGGAAATCACCGTCGATTCATGCAGGTAATGGTGAGCGAAATAGGTTGTTTTTTTAACTGTTATCCACCTGAGACAGCAGTAACATCCAACGCATGTTTTTTTGGTGTTTCAATTTGTCAATAAGAAATTATGCTTTGAAACTGAAGCGAATTTCAGCAAATCAACGAAATACACCTGTCAGGTGTCCTCTAGTTTGTCGTTGGCGTGAATTGAAACAGGCCTAACTCTCCGTCCTCTTGCTCTCCATCTTTCCCTCGACGACGCAACAGGTACCTCAGCCAACGGCATCTGCCGCACGAGAGCACGGCGATGCGCGCCAAATGTGTCGCGCAAACAAAGTCACGCCCACGTGTGTGTTGAAAACCAATCGGATCCATTCGTATCCACAAACCAATAAACACCGAGTCACAAATACGGTTACATTGACCCTGAAAAAAAAAGTAGTATAGTCTATGTATTTTGGATTTTTCATAATCATGTCTCTTTATTCAAGAACCTATATTCATACAAAATCTAATGGTACAGTAGAAATGGCTGTAGGATGGACAGCCAAGTGTAACAGACCAGGCAGCAAAATGAGTCCCCCTCTCCACAACCTCTTTTTAAGAGAGAACCCTAAAATCATCATCACCCAAATATGGAAATCAAATCGTTATTCAAGCGTTTCTCTTTTTTTTTTTTTTTTTTTCCTGAACCAGAAAAAAAAAAACACAACCAAGAAACAGAACATACATCTCATGGACTGTGAAGTCAAACAATGTCTCTTTTTCTTTTTTTTTTCTCAACATGCACATACATATTTTTTTTCTCAGAACATGCAAAGAACATGACATGTCCGGCAGGGGATAGCCACAACCAAACGCACCCAGTAAAAACCGTTGCATCTCACAATGCGTCACACCTTTGTCGTTCCAGTGTAGGACTTGAAGGGGCAGATGGTTTGAATTAATAAAGGGCTTGGGTTATTATGTCTGTAACCTACGACTGTTCACAGGTCGACCCCCCTTCCATTCTACACCAACAAACTGGGACATTTAGACATGTAGAAAACTAAAATAATGTCACCCATTTCAATATAATGCCACTTAACTTCCATTTTACTGTTGCTAAACCTTATTGAGTCCAAATAAAAATACAAAATTCACTCATTAGAGATGGCACAATGCACAAGACAAAAAAATGACATGTCAAATTTGATTAGGTACACAGTGAAAAAAACATTATTTTGTGTTAAAAGTATAATCTATACTGGTAAATAATCTGCTGTTTTGGTTGGCCATATTGTGTTGACAATCAATATAACAGATGCTGTTTTAGTCTTCAAATTGATGTCAATGTACTTACCAAAAACTGCAGTACAGTAGGCTATATCTGGTACTCAAGACATGTGGAGAAACACTAGTAGCTATTTCTAAGATTGCTTTAAACTAGATCTGATTATAAAACAAACACAATTGTCATAATTTGGGCAGTTTCTTTCATTCATGCATTTGGCTCATCAATCTAAAAAAAATGCCTTGTGTTTCAAATATGCTGGGGGTTTTTTTTAAACAGCATTTGTGCCTCAGTGTGTATTTGACCCGACTACACAACAACACGACACAGCCGCCATTTGCATTGTCTTCTTCATACACACACAAACACACACAGCAACAGTTTGGTCACAATCAGGGTAAAGCTTGAATCTGGATAAAGCTACAGGGTTCCAAGTTGTTGCATAGCCCTCCTCTGAATCAACAGTAAGCAACAACAACTTCATCAATTCCTTTTCTCATGTGAATATGGCCCAGATTCAAACCTCAAATGCAATAAATAATCTCTCAAAGTAATACTCGTGGAAAGAAAGAAAAAAAAGCACGCACAGGAAGAACAGAACTCATTTCAAATATGGCAACAACAACAACAAAAAGGTTTTAATGTGTTTTCATATACTCTGCATAAAGTGACATGGATGAGATTCTGGATTTAATAATCAGGGGTATGTGACTGCACTGGGGCATTTGTTATGGAGGGGGCTCATGGGGGTAAACATCCCATAAATCAAATGGCATACCATAATACTCTGTTTACTCTCATACCCCCCCTCCCCTTTTGTAATCACAACCCAAAGCGTGGTCTGAAACAGAAAGGCTGAGCATACGCCCTTCAGCAAACTCCAACCCATCTTTTGCAAAGTTCATAACCCTGGCATGCAATACGATGTTCAGTATGCACCTGTAGGCTGGCTTCACCTACTACTCAGAAGAACAATAATTGAACTTTCAATGCATTCTGTGCCATATTTTCGGGTCAAACAAACAATTTGATCGATTAGACAAATAAAACTTTTGCCTTCAATAAACATTTTACCTTCGTTATATTTACAACTAAATATATTTCTTTATATGCATAACCATTTAATCAGTGATTTTATTATCTCAGTTCCCCCACACCTTCATGAGACTCTGTATTAAAGCCAGGCTGCATTATGAATTAAATATATCAATCTGAAAAGCAAGGCACTTGGTACTCAGCCACATAACTCCATGAAAAGATCCATGTACTCCATAAATGCATTCAGAAAATGTACATCATACATTAACAATTTACAAAAAGAACAACACAGAAACGCAAAAAGGTACTCAAGCTGTTTTCGTCTTGTTCGAAGTAAACTAGAATCTTTAGTCGGCGTTTTTTTTTGTTTGTTTTTTGTCCTTTTTGTCCTCTCACGAGTTCGGCAGTTTCGCTAGCTACACGAACATCCCGAATATCGCTTTCTAGTGACTGCTCAATACTGGCAACAACACACAGTTAAGCTATGTTAGAAACCCCCCACACATCCACTTGAGAACCCTAATTTAATCTCAAACAATGTCCCGCGGGCAGGCTTTGGTGACGGCCGTATTCGCCTCTCGACGAGTACACACTCTCGACTTGCCCGAGACGCTATAGGCTGAGCGCATTGTTTATGTGACGTAAAACGCTGTCAAACTGAGTTACACATCCACTCACTTTACACCAGGAGGAAGCAGGCTGTAAGCAAGACGCATTTCAAACGGGTCCCGCGTCTGTAAGCGTCGCCTGTAGTTCCCTCACAGTCATGGACGTGTGTCCCCTGGCCTTGCGCGACAGGGACTATATTTTGGCTTTTTGTCGTCGGGTTAAAGTAAGGATTTCACTGGCCAAGGCAGAAAAGTTATTCACCTGTAACACACACTTTTTTTTTTTGCAAAACAAAAACTGCTATTCCAGAGTGCAAGAGAAGGGGTAGAAAAAAATGTAAATCTTTCCGTTTTTTCCTTTCTCGGAGAACCTTTATGTATAAAAAAAAAAAGAAACGCGTGACACTACAAAAGTGGAATGATATTTCACTTTCCGTTGACGTTTAATTGTTCAGAAAGCGTGGCGGGAACCTCCGCGTCTCCTCCGCCCTCTCACCCCCTTACACCACCTTCCACCGGCTGGTCTTCGGGCAGTGTGCGCAGACCCCCAGGCTAGCACCAGTCCTCCTCGTTGGAATCTCTGAGACCCCCGCTCCCCCGGGATCCGGACCCCGACGCCGCGTTGACCCCCAGGGTGAAGTGGAAACCATTCGGGACCCCCACATGTGAGGTGGTGGCTGAAGAGGGGGTGGTGGTCCTGGTGGAACGTCCTTCTCCTCCTCCTCCTCCTCCTCCTCCTCCGTGACCTCCTCCACCTCCTCCTCCTGCTCCTCGGCCTCCGTGGCTACTCACAGCATCCTGGAAGTCTTCTGGGCCCTCCAGGAGGCCGCGCTGGGATGGGGAGTCCCAGGCCGGAGCGAGGGGCTGGTGGCCGCTGTGGGGGTCCGAGCCCATGCTGGTCACCGGCAGGAGGAGAAGGTCGTCCTGTCCACCGGCTCGGGACTGGTGGTGCGGGTGCCCTCCGCCGGCGGTGGTGGTGGTGAAGGAGGAGATGGAGGTGGAGGAGGGGGTGGTCTTGTAGGAGACCCCCGGGCGGGGGGTGAGGGGCGTCTGGGGCAGCTGTCGGCGTCCGCGGGTGGAGGTTATCGTCGTCACGACGACGGGACCACCTTTGACCATGCTAGCGCCCTGTGGTGAAGTCATAGAAACATAGATATTACCAAGATAAAAACATACACAATACATATAGTATATACCCCATGATCACATAAGTAACTAATCAAAAATATTTGTAACTTTTAAATGTTAACTTAAATCTTATTCTTATTCTTATTTTTTTTATCTGAAGAGAGGAATTAAAAAAATAATTAGGTTTTGTGAGAAGTGAGAGTGACCTGCTGCTCTACAAGTGAGAGTGACCTGCTGCTCTACAAGTGAGAGTGACCTGATGCTGTATAAGTGAGAGTGACCTGCTACTGTATAAGGGAGAGTGACCTGCTGCTGTATAAGTGAGAGTGACCTGCTGCGGTATAAGTGAGAGTGACCTGCTGCGGTATAAGAATGTGACCTGCTGCTGTACAAGTGAGAGTGACCTGCTACTGTATAAGTGAGAGTGACCTGCTGCGGTATAAGTGAGAGTGACCTGCTGTGTATAAGTGAGAGTGACCCGCTGCTGTATAAGTGAGAGTAACCTGCTGCTTTATAAGTGAGAGTGACCTGTTGCGGTACAAGTGAGAGTGACCTGCTGCTGTATAAGTGAGAGTGACCTGCTGCGGTATGAGTGAGAGTGACCTGCTGCTGTACAAGTGAGAGTGACCTGCTGCTCTACAAGTGAGAGTGACCTGCTGCTGTACAAGTGAGAGTGACCTGCTACTGTATAAGTGAGAGTGACCTGCTGCTGTATAAGTGAGAGTGACCTGCTGCGGTATAAGTGAGAGTGACCTGCTGTGTATAAGTGAGAGTGACCCGCTGCTGTATAAGTGAGAGTGACCTGCTGCTTTATAAGTGAGAGTGACCTGCTGCTGTATAAGTGAGAGTAAAGAGTAAAGGTGCATTTAGCAGATGCTTTTGTCCAAAGGGACTTACAATCAGTACATTTGTGGGGTTCGACATGTGGACAGTTGGAGGAGGGGATCAAGGGGATCGAACCGCCGACCCTACGGTTAGTGGACGACCCGCTCTGTCCACCCGCTCTAACCACTGAGCTACTGCCGCCAAGAGAGTGAGAGTGACCTGCTACTGTATAAGTGAGAGTGACCAGCTACTGTATAAGTGAGAGTGACCTGCTACTGTATAAGTGAGAGTGACCTGCTGCTGTATAAGTGAGAGTGACCTGCTGCGGTATAAGTGAGAGTGACCTGCTGCGGTATAAGTGAGAGTGTCCTGTTGCGGTATAAGTGAGAGTGACCTGCTGCAGTATAAGTGAGAGTGACCTGCTGTGTATAAGTGAGAATGACCTGCTTTGTATAAGTGAGAGTGACCTGCTGTGTATAAGTGAGAGTGACCTGCTGCTGTATAAGTGAGAGTAAAGAGTAAAGGTGCATTTAGCAGATGCTTTTGTCCAAAGGGACTTACAATCAGTACATTTGTGGGGTTCGACATGTGGACAGTTGGAGGAAGGGATCAAGGGGATCGAACCGCCGACCCTACGGTTAGTGGACGACCCGCTCTACCCACTGAGCTACTGCCGCCAACAGAGTGAGAGTGACCTGCTGCGGTATAAGTGAGAGTTACCTGCTACTGTATAAGTGAGAGTGACCTGCTGCTGTATAAGTGAGAGTGACCTGCTGCGGTATAAGTGAGAGTGACCTGCTGCGGTATAAGTGAGAGTGACCTGCTGCTGTATAAGTGAGAGTGACCTGCTGCAGTATAAGTGAGAGTGACCTGCTACTGTATAAGTGAGAGTGACCTGCTGCTGTATAAGTGAGAGTGACCTGCTGCGGTATAAGTGAGAGTGACCTGCTGCGGTATAAGTGAGAGTGACCTGCTGTGGTATAAGTGAGAGTGACCTGCTGCAGTATAAGTGAGAGTGACCTGCTGTGTATAAGTGAGAATGACCTGCTTTGTATAAGTGAGAGTGACCTGCTGTGTATAAGTGAGAGTGACCTGCTGCTGTATAAGTGAGAGTAAAGAGTAAAGGTGCATTTAGCAGATGCTTTTGTCCAAAGGGACTTACAATCAGTACATTTGTGGGGTTCGACATGTGGACAGTTGGAGGAAGGGATCAAGGGGATCGAACCGCCGACCCTACGGTTAGTGGACGACCCGCTCTGTCCACCCGCTCTACCCACTGAGCTACTGCCGCCAAGAGAGTGAGAGTGACCTGCTGCGGTATAAGTGAGAGTGACCTGCTACTGTATAAGTGAGAGTGACCTGCTGCTGTATAAGTGAGAGTGACCTGCTGCGGTATAAGTGAGAGTGACCTGCTGCGGTATAAGTGAGAGTGACCCGCTGCTGTATAAGTGAGAGTGACCTGCTGCTGTATAAGTGAGAGTGACCTGCTGCGGTATAAGTGAGAGTGACCTGCTACTGTATAAGTGAGAGTGACCTTCTGCGGTATAAGTGAGAGTGACCTGCTGCTCTACAAGTAAGAGTGACCTGCTGCGGTATAAGTGAGAGTGACCTGCTGCGGTATAAGTGAGAGTGACCTGCTGCTGTATAAGTGAGAGTGACCTGCTGTGGTATAAGTGAGAGTGACCTGCTGCTGTATAAGTGAGAGTGACCTGCTGCTCTACAAGTGAGAGTGACCTGCTGCGGTGTAAGTGAGAGTGACCTGCTGCTGTACAAGTGAGAGTGACCTGCTGCTCTACAAGTGAGAGTGACCTGCTGCTCTACAAGTGAGAGTGACCTGCAGCGGTGTAAGTGAGAGTGACACACCAGCTTGTAGAGTCCAGCGTCGGGGCCCTCCCCGGGCGAGGTGCAGCGGCTGGGGCCGGCCGACCTGGCGTGGATCTGCTCCCTGGCTCCTCCCCCGCCGGCCCCGCCCCCGTAGCGGTCACAGGAGTAGTAGCGCTGGTGCCGGCCCTCCTGCGGCCGGCCGCGGCCCCGCTCCCTGGCTCGCTCCCGGGACCACTCCTCGCCCTCCGGGGGGTCCGCCGCCGCCACGCCGCCTGGACCGGGACGGCGAGGACAGGTAAGGGAGGGGGGGGGGGTTGAGGAGGTTGAGGAGAAGATGGTGGACACGCCCGCAGAGAGAGAGAGAGAGAGAGAGAGACGCTCTACACCGTGACACTGCCCATGTGTCCACCTGTCTATGTCCCTGTACTTTGTCTCAAGATGTATTTGCATTGTTGAAGGTTGTATACTTTTTGTGAGTCTTTTTTTTAACTTATTTTTTTGTTTTACAGTGCTGGTTCTACGTAGACCATTTCACCTCGGGGAGGGGGGAGGGGGGGGGGGGGGGGGGGGGGCATGCTTAGATCAGGTGTTTGCGCGATGTTAAGTTCTTTGGTAATCAGGAAATATTTGTCATAAACAAAGTGTATGCCAGTGCTTGTGCGTCTGTTTTGTTACAGGCTACAACAATGTAAACATTAACAACATGTAACAACACCCAGGCATAGTGTGCACCCTGAAGCAAAGAATAAGGTGTTTACAAATGTTTGGAAATATACCCTCTCAGACTGGCATCTATAACTTCATTGAGAAGCCTGAAATGGGCATATTTATATTTAAATAATTTTATTGCCATATTGTAATTATTGTAAGATAAGTTTGGTTATATATTTCTGAGTTGCAAAGATGCCATTTGGGAAAACACATTCTGTCATGTGATTTCCATTATAATGTTCCCCATTGATGTTTTTTGTTAGTTTGTGTTTGCTAAATAAACACACTGGGAGCATTGCTGAAGTTTCCCCCCACTTTTGCCCACTGGCCACGGCAATCTTGCAGTAATAACTGTGAATAAAAGGGTTTCGGCAGGCGGTTAAGCCACTTACCGATAAATAATTGTATTTATGTATTGGTTTTACCGTTTGCATATGCGGTGGTTCTTGAAAGGTCTTGAAGACAACTCTCTCACACACAGCAAACCCCCCCAGCCACACAGACGCACACACACATGCATGCACAAACACACACAGACTCACACATGCACGAACACACAAACACACACACACACGCGCGCGCGCACACACACACACGCGCACACACACGCACACAAGCACACACACACACGCACGCACACATGTGCACACGCACACACGCACACACACACGCATGGTCGGACATCCAGATCTTGTGCTCTGTTGAGGACCTCCCCCTCCACCCCCGCCACACACACACGCACACACACGCACACACACGCACACACACGCGCAGTCGGACATCCAGATCTTATGCTCTGCTGAGGACCCCATAAATCGCCACCCTGGGCCTGTCCATGGTGTCTTTTATCTGGGCTGTAAAGGGCCAGCTGCTGCACTCCACGCCCTCGTTTCCTCCTCCAGTAGGTACCAGCCTCACTTTTCATCTGCCGGGATCACTATAGCAGATGAACCCTCTTGGTAGCGCGGCAGGGCCCTTGACTAGAGCACACACACAAATCCTGGTGTATTATGGGCTCAGCTGAGACAAGTCAGTCTTTGTATATGTGTGTGTGTGTGTGTGTGTGTGCGTGCGTCTGTGTGTGCATCTGTGTGTGGGGATTCCGTAGGTGTGTGTGTGTACCGTAACCATGGTGAAAATCGTGCCTATACACACTCATGAATAATGTGAGCTCTTCCAATCTCGGACTAAGAAATACAAATCCCTCATTATGGTCATTGTCTGGCATGTCTGAGAGAGCGTGTTCCCCCATGGTCCCCTCTCTGACTGAACGTCAAACGAGATCACACAGGGGAGGCAGTCTGATGGTTAGGAGGTTTGACAAAACCTCAGTCACTGTAAGACACTTAAAATACTGCTGAGTGGATAACAGTGCTAAATGAATCAATAGTAAACAGTTTCCAGCATGTTATTGACCCTGATCCGGAAATGAGAGGACACCTTTCAAAAGCAAATTTGACCAGCTTCTGTGAAGAGCCTTTGAGCGGGCTAGCGCTAGGGTAAGGGGTGAGGGTCAAAGGTTATGGTTGTGCTCCATGTGAGGTTAAGGGTCAGCGCGCCTATAATGTTAACGTGACGGTGCTCCACGCTCCAACGCCACAAAATGTTTCTTTACACGTGGATTGTTTTGAATGCACAAAAGAAACTAAAAGAAACAACGTCCTCATTTACGAGTGAAAGTGGAGGGCTGACGCCGGCGTTTTCCATCACAGAAGTGACGTTTTGGCATCGGGCCGGCACTCACCGGCGGGGGCGTCGGGCGACCGCTCCGTGGCGCCCATGTCCAGAGACGTCTGCTTCCTGTCTTTGTCCTGTCGCCGCCGGTGGCAGCGGTGGTGATGGTGGTGCTGCTGCTGCTGCTGCTGCTGGTGGCGGGCCCTGTCCTGGGACTGCAGGGTCTGGTCCAGGGCGTACTCCCCCAGGTCCACCTCCAGGGGGCGCTGGGGGTTCAGGGAGGACGCCGATCGTCTGATGGGGCTGAGGTCCACGATGGGCTGTAGGGGAGAGGGGAGAGAGGAGAGGAGCGGCAGCGACGTGGAGAGAAGATGACACAGCGTGAGCAAGTGGGGGGGGGGGGGTGGAAGAGACGGGGCCAGGGAGATTTAAAAAAAACGACCCAGAAACTACGACAGAATACTACCAGACTACCAAGCTAACCACGACACACTGGAGAGAAACACAAACACCACTGGACCACACTTTGGTGCCTGAGACCGGCATTTCACCTGCTCCTCTCCGGACATTGAGATGTTGAAATGGGTTGTTTTTTTGTTTTTTTTAATGGCGGTTATGATGGAGCGTTTGTGTGGTGGTGAAATAGATACTCACTCGGGCTTGGTCTTTAAGGGCCCCTATTTTACCACCAGCTGTCATGTTGATTAGCCATTATAACAACTGAGAATGTCTACTGAGACGTGTGATGGATTGGTCCGCCTACCGGCAGCCAACACATACAAAACACGGCTAGAGAATGTCTCGCCTAAGCCAGCAAGAATAGGTGGGGTGTTGACAGGCTACAAAAATGCCTTCTATATTTCACTTTCTTACAACTTTCCACTTTTTCTGAAACACCCTTTTTTTCCCCAAACTTAAGTAACTCTTAAAGCACTCGAAGTTACTTGAAGTTTGCAGGATGCAGGAAGATTACCATTACATTTAATTGATGCCAAACGTTAGCATTAAAAGTCTGACGCTATCATACAATCTTTGAACACTGTCTCTACCCCACCTGATTCTTAAGCAATAGTTAGCAGTAAGCTAAGGAGAAACCATATGTGATGAAAGTACAAAACAGCTGTTGGCTAACCACCCCCTCTACTGGCCTTGAACTAGCTTACACACAAGTATAGTTTTATGGATCTGATGCTACTAGACTTAGCAGCATAGTACCATTAGAAGGTAACCAAAGTAACTTGAGCTACTAGCCTTAGCAAGCCGTTAACTTCAATGCAGAAGCATATTATAAGCATATATAAGCTGGTGTACATTTTCTAGTGAAATGTATGACTGAAATGTATGACTTCAGCTCAGACAGCACAGAAAGATCCATTCAGTGTCTTGATTGATTTTCACCCACAGTAAGCATGATAGGCCTATGTTCATATAATGTTGAATTTGGTTCAGCATTAGACACTGAGGTGATCTCTGTGCTGTTTCGTAAACTGCTGCCACACAACACAAATATTCACTTTTAAAGTCTGCAAAAAAACATAACAACAGGCGTTTCACTGAATGGCTTGTTCAGCAAAAAAAAAAAAATGTTTATGTATGGCATTTTTATATCATTTAATCCAATGGAGAAGTAGCTACTCCATTATAACCTAAATGTAGCTAGAGGCTGAATACAAAATCAAACAGCATTAAAAAATGTGTTGTTTTTTGCAATATACTAGCACAATATTACCAGAGCAGAACAGATGCGGCACTGTTTCCACCCTACAATCACAACTATTCCATCAACAAACAAAAACAGACATACTACTACTTCAACAACAAACCACAACAATAGCCACACGTCAACACATCTAGAAAGGGCAGTAAAAAACAGGACAAAGTGCTCGGAATAGAGTTTAAAGGGCCCCCCGCTTTTACCACAAGGTATGACGTTGATTAGCCATAAGCCATTTCAAAGTCCTACCCATTTGTGACCTCACAAGTGGGAATGTCCGCCCACTTTCTCCTGTGATGTCACAAACGGGGCACTTTGATAGGTTGCCAACACATTAGCAGCAGGTGTGTTATGTGTACTGTCAGGGCGTGTCTTTACTCTCATCGTGTGATAAGAGAGCAGCTAGAATGTCACTTTGTCCGTGAAGGGAGAGGGACAGGTGTCCTCGCTGTGGTGAACGCAACACATAGAGGTGGATACGAATGGATGGAATGAGACAACACGCACATGGTGTCAGAGAGAGAGAGAGAGAGATCAATACATCGGACATGTTAGACAGGGAGACAGAACAAGAGACTTGAGCAAGAGAGACACATATAGCATGAAAGAGATGACAGACAGAGAAGGAGAGAGAGAGAGACACGGAGAGACAAAGACAGAGAGTGGAGGAGAAAAGGATAAAATTGAGAGTGGGAGAGATGGAGTCAGGGAGACATACACATACAGTTGGAGAGAGAGAGAGAGTGAGAGAGAGAAAGAGAGAGAGAGAGAGAGAGAGAGAGAGAGAGAGAGAGAGAGAGAGAGAGAGAGAGAGAGAGAGAGAAAGAAAGAAAGAAAAACGACAGAGGCAGAGGGCGTGTGAGATGGAGACAGACAGAGAGTGGGAGAGAACCACAGATGGAGAGACAAAGAGACCAGAGCCCGGGGGAGAGAGAGAGAGAAAGAGAGAGGGGAAGACAGATAGGGAGACAGAGACAGAGAGGTAGCTAGGGAGGGAGAGAGAGAGAGAGAGGTAGAGAGGAGGGGAGGGAGGCGGTACAACAGGTGGTACATACTGCCAGGTGGGTCCCGGGGGCGTGGCGAGGGAGGTTCCGCTGTCAGACAGCACACACGGGAGGAAGAGGAAGAAGAGGAGGAGGAGGAGGAGGAGGAGAAGGAGGAGGGGGGAGGTGGGAAAAACATTAGCCATGAGATTTCAAACAAGGGGCGAGCGAGGACAGGAGACAGCACTCAGAGAGAGAGAGAGAGAGAGAGAGAGAGAGAGAGAGAGAGAGAGAGAGAGAGAGAGAGAGAGAGAGAGAGAGAGAGAGAGAGAGAGAGAGAGAGAGAGAAAACAAGGGAGGGAAGAGAAGAGGTGTAAAATAGGCAGCTAAAAGTGATTTTTTTTCTTTTGTTCCCGAGGTGTAATAAAAAAAAGGTGTAGGGAAAGGAACAGTTGACTGTGCAGGAATGGGACAGGGTGGACAGGGAGCCTGGACAGACAGACAGATAGACAGACAACTGGAGCAGCACAGACGGACGGATGGTACAGCCGGGTACACAGTATAGTGCAAACTTGAGTGACGTGTGGCGTGAGAACTGCGCCACAACCCCAGAGACTGAAGACGTGGCATAGAGGACAAAGGGTTGGAGTAGAGCCACTCCGCAGATACATAACACTGAAAGAACACATAACATGGGATACAATAAAAAAAAAAGAGATTACTATCAAAGTGACATATTTTTACATATGAGAAAGCCAACGCTGTTGCAAAGAGATACCTGGGAAGCTACATACTACCACTGGTGGAATTGTCGGTGAATCTTCACAGCATCCTATAGTACAACTTTTTTTTTAATTTTTTTTAAACCTTTTCTGCAAAGAAATAGATTAGTCAAGAATGAAAGCAAGGATTCAAATGAAAAGCATTACAAGGGTTTAAGAGTTGTAAGACATGTCCTGTGTGGTCACGACATATAAGTATATGTTATGATTTTACATATATATGATTATATAGATATAATAAATATATCCATGAATAGAAATCAGGGGACTAATTCTTGTGCACCATGAGTAGTGCTTGTGTAACTACAGTACTGATAAACACCAATCAAGGTAACACTGACTTACAGTATCTTCAGCCAAGCCTCTCATCATTGCCAGGTAACCCTGACAACAATGCCGCTGTTGTCAGGGTTACCTCTACCTGGGGAGGTCAAAGGTCACCGGGATGAGCCGACCCTGCCGACAGACAGCCGCTCTGCCTCGGCTCACCGACGGCATAATGGACTAAGCTTTTTCTCCCTCCTCTTTCTCCCCCTCTCCTCCCCCTTCGCTCCTCTCTCACTCCCCCCACCTCCCTGAGACCCTGCAGAGAACTCCTCCAGCCCGTCTTACTGTCGGTCCCTTCCTCCTCCTGCTGGCTTTGTCCTCCTCTGAGGAGCGGCAGGCGGTCCTCAAGCCAGGGAGTCGGGGAGACGTACGCACAGTATGTACAGAGAGAAGTAATGGACCCCCACAGAGGTGTCATTGTAGGACACAGGTGTCCCTCAGAGCACTAATTAGGTTCTGCTCTTTTTATGCACCAGGGGGGGGGCACGCGTGGCAGACTACAACTGGTGAAGATATCACAGGCGAACCACAGACCACGTGCCCTGGGACCTCAAAGCAGCGGCCCCATGTTTGGGTCACGCCTGTTGTTGTCCTATGGTCACGCCTCTGTGAAAAGTATCATTGTGTGGTATATATACTCACTTGTTCAGAGTTCACCTGAACCCTGCAGAACATCCCTCCTCTACCTCTTTAAAAACAAAAAAAAACAACAACAAAAAAAACCCTACCCACATGCTCTTGTATGTTGTACGTCATGGCAGTTCATAATCGCTCCTTGTAACTTGATACTTAGTCGGAGATGTTGTATACTAGCAATGGTTAACCTTGCAATTGAAAAGCTTGAAACTTGTTCTGCTGACTTTCTTACTGTATTAGCAGCAACAAAACGCCTTCTTATGACAAATGTACTCTTTGTAAGTCGCTTTGGATAAAAGTGTCTGCTAATTGCCCTAAATGTAAATGTAAATGTATATCCTTTACAGTTAACAGTTATTTCTATTCTGTTGTTTAATTAATATTAGTATTTTTTTGCAATCTCACAAATGAGGCCGCCGATAAACCTTTTTTTTTCCTTCATAGCTGACAGTGTATTGACACAGTGGAGGCTGGAGTGGAGCTCTGGCCTGTGGAGAACAGCAGGGGGCCAGGGAGAGAGAGGAGAGGTCTTACGTAGTACTCGGCATTGAGCCTGGGCATGGAGGCGGCTCTGGTGTGGCCCTCCTGGGGATAGCCGTCGTCGTCGTCGTCATCATCGTCTTCATTGTCATCTGACAGGATCTCCACCCGCCTCATCTCCACCGATTCCTGTGCAAACGGCAGCCACACAAACACACAAATTACTTGTTTTTTGTTTGTGTGTGTGTGTGTGTGTGTGTGTGTGTGTGTGTGTGTGTGTGTGTGTGTGTGTGTGTGTGTGTGTTTGTGTATGTGTGTGTGTGTGTGTGTGTGCGTGCATATGAGTGTCTGTGTGTGTTTGTGTGTCTATGTGTGTGTGTGTGTGTGTGTGTGTGTGTGTGTGTGTGTGTGTGTGTGTGTGTGTGTGCGTGTGTTTATGTGTGTGTGCCTGAGAGGAGTGTATGCCTAAAGGTTTGGTAGATTGTTTACCTGAGGTTTGGTAGAGTGTTTACCTGAGGTTTGGTAGAGTGTTTACCTGAGGTTTGGTAGAGTGAGATTACCTGAGGTTTGGTAGAGTGTTTACCTGAGGTTTTGTAGAGTGTTTACCTGAGGTTTGGTAGAGTGATTACCTGAGGTCTAGTAGAGTGTTTACCCGAGGTTTGGTAGAGTGATTACCTGAGGTTTGGTAGAGTGTTTACCTGAGGTTTGGTAGAGTGTTTACCTGAGGTCTGGTAGAGTGTTTACCTGAGGTTTGGTAGAGTGATTACCTGAGGTTTGGTAGAGTGTTTACCTGAGGTTTGGTAGAGTGTTTACCTGAGGTTTGGTAGAGTGTTTACCTGAGGTTTGGTAGAGTGTTTACCTGAGGTTTGGTAGAGTGTTTACCTGAGGTCTGGTAGAGTGTTTACCTGAGGTTTGGTAGAGTATGGCACGTCTTCTGACTGTCCCCTCCTGAGGATGCGCCTGCCAGGCCGGCGGGCAGTCTGCGATACATCCCCGGACTGGGAATGCTTTATGGCACTTTTCTGGCTGAGTCTGTCAGCAAACACACACACACACACACACACACAGACTCACTGACTATGTATAGTCTTGATATAATAATTGTACAAAATACTCAAGTTTCAATTGAACTGAACAAGAGAAAACCAATGGGGGGGAGCGGCTCACAATGCGTCCCTGTTGGCCTGGGAGCCGCTGACGTGGTGGCAGTGGGCGTGGCGGTGGCGGTAGGGGGCGGGGCCTCCGGCTGGGGGTCCGGGATGGGCTGGGTCTGTGGGTGGTGTCTCTGTCATTTCGATTGTTTAGGGATCCGGTACTTTGGATGTCTCGTCAGTGTGAGTTAACTGTCAGACATGGGTTGCACGCTGCTGTTTACTTATAAGCTTTGCTATCTGTCGGTTCTGTCACTTTCCTGATTAGCAGGAGTGTTGCAGAAGTGTGAGAAGAGAAATAGGCAGCCAACTCCCTCATTGCTCTAAAGAACTCTGGCCCCACCTACTGCCATGCTGAATGCACTACACATCAGTTTAAATGAATGCTCTCTTCCAGAGCAATGAACTGACCGTAGGGAAGGTCTACGCTGCGCTGATGATCTTTGACTATTATAAGGCAGAAACGTGCCAAGAAACTTGCGGAGCAGCTAAATCCGCAAGTTTCTTGGCACGATTCTGCTTATAATAGTCAAAGATCATCAGCGCAGCGTAGACCTTCCCTACGGTCAGTTCATTGTCTGGAAGAGAGAATATAAAATGATGTGTAGTGCTTCAGCATGGCCAGTAGATGGCGGCAGAGTTTTAGAGCAATGAGGGAGTTGGCTGATATTTTTTTCACATTCTGCAACACACTGCTAATCAGGAAAGTGACAGAACGACAGATAGCAAAGCTTATAAGTAAACAGCAGCGTGCAAAATGTTGACAGTTCACTCAATCTGACGAGACATCAAGTAGGATCCATAAACAATGAAATGACAGAGACACACACACACAGACACAGACACAGACACACACACACACACACACACACACACACACACACACACACACACACACACACACACACACAGACACGCACGCACGCACGCACGCACGCACGCACACACACACATACATACACACACTAACACAAATATGCATGCACCTGCAGAAACACACACACACACACACACACACACACACACACACATAGAAAGACACAGCAATCGGGCAGGATAACACAGTAAATCTTGAAAATGAGAACAGTACAGTCATGCAGAAGCACGAGGAAGCCAGCAGCAGCAGCAGCAGCAGCAGCATGCAACAGAGTCTCACGCTTGTGTGGAGTGACCAGTAGGTCAGTGGTCTTCTGGGAGAGGCTGGGCCAAACGCGGTTGATCTCTCGCTTCAGATCAGCGTCGCACAGGAGCTGGGCCAGGACCCCTGGGGAGAGAGGAGCCAGCTAGAAGTCAGCTCACATCTGGATCACCGTAATGGACTGCGTACACCTAGCAGCCATCTTGGATCTGAATGCTTTCTGGGTGGGGTCAAAGGGTTTATATCTGAAGGATTGTAAGTCAGGGACTTGTCGTCCCAAGTGCTAAATCTGGCAGTCGATAGGATTTGGACTTCAAAACGTTGAAAATACAGGCATGAGACTGCCAGTATCTTTGACAAGACACACTAAATCGTCATTTAGCCTTCAGTCATCACAATAGTCTTAGTGATTAGTGCGTTTGATTTAAGCTGTGACACATCCGTAATGTACCGAACCCCTGCCTGCCCATCACTGTAGTCTATCTTACAAAAAAAATTCATAGTTCCAGCCCCGCTAAATGATGCATTCGGTAAGAGGAGCGGAATTATTGCTTTTTTTTTTGTAAACGATTTTCATTCAGGCGCATGTGTACGGCATTCGGCATCTATATCAATGTCACACCCCATCAATCCACAACAGCATGAAATTGTGGGTCTTGTAGTTCTACCACCATGTCACATTTGTACACCGCTCCTGCCCTCGACATCAATGTCACACCCGTCACACCCCATCAATCCACAGAGCGTGAGCATGGAATTGTGGGTCTTGTAGTTTTCGGTCACATCACCGCGCCACTCTGTCTGTCCCGACGTCGACGCTGTACGGCCCATTAAGTCTACATGAGGAGGAGGGGATTGTGGGTAGTTTTCCTCACCAGACGCCAGCTTGATCTCCAGAGCGGTGCGTATCAGGCCCATGAGTGTGGATGTGAAGTGCACCGTGTTGTCCTCGGCGATGGGCATGTTCATCCTCACCAGACGCTGAAGGAGGGGGGCAGATCAATAACCAATCAATGACTCATCAAGGATCAGGACTAGATATGTGACGGCGTTCACGGCAAGTTTAGTTTACTTTTTCTTTTTTTTTTTTTTCCAGCTTTTGGTTAGTTTAAGTTAGTAGGTTAGCAGGTACTGTTGATATTGATCTGCTGATCAGTACTATTAATATTGATGAACTGAACAAGAGCTGATCAGTGCTCTGTCAGGCGACTGTGAGGGACAAGGAGGAGTGTCCGTGTGACTATAGTTCAGTTTAGTTAGTTGGGTTTATGTAGTTAGCGTCACAGATTTAAACGAAAACCAATTGATCTTCCGATCTTCTCCCTTAATCAATAATGCTGATTGGAGAAATTGCCTCACTCAGCCCTCCAGATCACAAATGATTGGAATACATTGGCAAATACACACAGTACCATTATATTGGTGTATTTTAACGAATTTATATTAGAACTATTAGTGGTTCTGTAGTTCATTGTAGTACCCAATACCTAGACAGTATGGATACTATGTATATGTACATGATGGAGCAATGCACAGTATTTAAACTGCACCCACACACACAGATATCCAGTATGAACACATGCACATGTATAAGGAGAAGGTGTATGACAACATCCAGGGGAATGTGAACAGGTGACGCAGACACACATGCGAGTACATTGAAGAACTTAAAACACTGAAGCAGTATGCTGGAAATGCTGCTGTTATTTCTGTATCAATTTGTTGCGGTTCTATTTTCGTTGAAGAGCTGTAAGTATTTTCCGGGAGAAATGCTGTAGTATTTTCGTAGAGGCACCGTAGTATTTTGTTGGAGCTAGTGTCATATCTTCATTGAAGAAGTGCCATATTCTCATTGCAGAGCTGCAGTATTTCCATGGAGATACAGTGTAGTATTCTCCCTAAGCCATGCCATGCTGATGCAAAGAAGAAATGAATGGGAGACAAATCTTTCCCAGGAGAATATAAAGACTGGGTTTTGACATGCGAGTGACAGGATAAGTTAGCTTTGGGTGTGGGCGTGTGGGATGCGTGGCAGGCTGTCTGCTGCACGAAGTGATACAGTCTCTTTGTGCGCGCACTATTCTGGTGCATTTGATGTACTGTTATAGCCCGCGTGCATCTCCTTGGGTACATCTCTCGCTGGAGCTTCCTTCGACAGCAGGACATACCCAGACAGATCATGTCTGTAGTCCTGAACGGAGGAAACGACTTTAACTGGGGCACGGCTGTGCAAGTCGGCCGCGACTCACGCGGACAGACGCGCCGTGCGCGCTATAGGCGAACGCCAACGCACGTCGGAGGCGCGTTATGAGAGGAAGCAGCTGTCTCACGCTGGGGACGCTGATAGGATACAGCGGGCAGAGGCTCAGCAGAGGCCATAATGTGCGCGTTTGGTACACGCCGAGCCGAAAGCTTCCGGGTTCAATACCCCCCCCGTGTGTAGGCAGCCTACCGGAAGGGCACCTTTAGAGCGAGACCCCCTAACCCCCTACCTGTTCTTCCATTGACATGCACCCGAAGTCACTGTAAGTCACTCTGGACAAAGCGGTGGTCCTATGTCATTAATAGATCAGGTTTTAGTTGAGTGAGACACGACGTACTATCGACAGGAACAGAACGCAGATGGGTCGAGTTCCCGACACGAAGAAAAAAAGAAAAGAAAAGGGGGGACAGACAGAGAGACAACACAGCAGCCGACGGGGGAGATCTGGAGCGAGACAGATTAAACACAAGCCCAGGGAATCAAGGGGATCCAGGGAACGAGACGGAGACAGAGCGAGACAGAGGGAGGCAGTGATTGGAACTCTGGGCCAGCCAGAACACCGTTGGAGGGAAGATGAGAAGGCGGTGGGAGGAGGAGGAGGAAGAGGAGGAGGAGGAGGAGGAGGAGGAGGAGGAGGAGGAGGTGGGCTCTACCTTGTAGGCGACACGGGCTGGACATTTCTTGCCCAGGCCCAGCGGGGGGGACA
>JAXIVH010000017.1:751234-781234 GCA_036785325.1 Urophycis tenuis
TACGGGGGGGGGGGGGGGGGGTCTCGCCCCCTCCACCCTCTCCACCCGGGCTCAGGATGAATGTCATCACCCCCTCCGACCTCCAGCTGAGGCCATGCTACTCCCCCCTGTCTCACCGACCTGCTGCCACCTCACCTGTCATCTGTGTTACCTTTTCTGAGTCGCACTGCTGTACACCAGCACACACACACACACACACACTGGGGCACGCACGCACGCGCACACACACACACACACACAAACACACAGGCACTCACGCACGGGCACACGTGCGCACGGGCACACGTGCGCACACGCACACACAAACACACACATGGGTACACATACACGCACTCACGCACGCATGCACGCACACACATACACTCACACACACACACACACACACACACACACACATACACAAACAGACACATACACCCACGCACGCACGCACACACACACGCACGGGCACACATAACAAAAAAGAACCGCACACACAAGCAAGCAGCCACGCAGACTCACACCCCGACACACACAGGTACACATAACAAGAAAAACTCCACACACACACACACACACACACACAACCTCCTTTGCTGCGCTCGACTCAAACTCCCCGCCCCCCCCCCCCCCACACACACAGCTGCGGTGGCCCTGGCGCCAGGGGGCAACGAGTGGACTAATCAGAGGTCAGGGGGTCAGAGGTCACCGTCTCTCACCAGGCGGCGGGGTCGTACTCGGCCCACACGCGGATGAACTCGTCCAGGTGGTGGGGGCCCAGGATGGAGGCGTCCCTCGTCAGGTACTCAAAGTTATCCATGATGACCGCCACAAACAGGTTGAGCATCTGGGGAGACGGAACATCCAGGTCAGACGGAGGTAGCCAAGGCCCCCCTCACCACCCCCGCCAACCTCATTTAAACCCAATCAAAAACGAGACCGTCCGCATCAGCTGTCAAACCCAAGTGATTTTCGACCGGGGCGCGCGACGGAGTCAATGCGACGCGCGGGGCCGGCCGGCGGTATGTATCGACGCGGGGCGGCGGCCAGACGAGGGAAGCAATCATCCGAGCGGCGTCGGTGACCAATCGTGGTGTGTTCGCGAGTCGGCCATTTTGTCTCAAATATTGTTCCGAGTATATTTGTGGGCCTTCGGGCCATCGGTTCACTGTTCGCACCTGCTCTCTGGAATACACTCTATATTACATTGTATAGTTAGTGTGTGTGTGTGTGTGTGTGTGTGTGTGTGTGCATGAGTGTGTGTGTACTGACCAGGAAGGAGCAGAGGAAGATGAAGGAGACAAAGTAGAAGTAGGCGAAGTCGCTTCCGCACTCGTGTCCGGTGGTGGCGGAGAGTTTATCACACGGCCGGTTACTGAGACACGACAGCATGATCTCGTGCCACGCCTCCCCCGTCGCACTCCTGCCAGGGAGCAGCGTGCGCACACACACACACACACACGCATACACACACACGCACGCACACACACACACACACACACACACACACACACACACACACACGCATACACACACACACACACACGCGCCCGCGCGCGCGCGCACAGACACACACGCACACATGCACACACACACACACACACACACACACACAGACACACACATACACATGCACACGCGCGCACACAGACACACACGCACACATGCACACACGCGCGCACACAGACACACACGCACATGCACACGCACACGCAGACACGCACGCACACACGCGCGCATGCACACACATGCATAGGTATGCAAGCGCACACACACACACACACACACACACATGCGTAGGTACACACACACGGGTGCACGTATACACGCACACACATACACATACCCACACACACACACACACACACACACACACACACACACACATACACACACGCACGCGTAGGTATGCACACACACACACACGTGTAGGCACACGCACACACACACACACACGTACGTGGGCAAAATAAACATGATAATGTCAAAATAATTAGAGGTGTCTTGTATTCAGTGTTAACGCGGTGTATCTCAGGAGACAAGACAGAGAGACTAGTTTAGAAATGCAAGCACGGCGCTAGGGAAGGCAGTGCTCAGGCAATGTTGGCTCGACTTGCTTCAGACTTGACTGCTAAACGTTTCTTTGAATCGTTGTAGAACTTTCATCAAGGGCCCACAGTCTCTGAGCTCTTCAGACTGAAAAGGGTTTTTTTCATTGACTGTGGAAACTTTTACGTGACTTTGTGGGCTGGTAAATCAGGTCGGGCTCACACACGCTCGCCTGGGAAAGCAAAGGTTAAAAAAGGAGAAGGGGTTTTTCTCCTGACCTGAAGAGGAGGATCAAGGCCTGTAGGAAGGTCTGGAAATTGTTGTGGTGGTGGATGGCTGTGTCCTCGTTCAGCTCAATGTTCCCAAACACCTGCACAGAGAAGCACAGAGTGTGGTCAAAGGCCGAGACCAACCTCAATAACAACCAATGCGTGTGAATACGCGCACTTCTACACAGGAAAACAATAGGAAAAGGAAACTACATGTTGCACCTTGAGTCCATTCTACCGCATCACACCTCACACGCCTCACACAAACACAGGCAGTCTCCGAGGGCTTCGGAGGCACCCATTCCACGACCTGACCCCCTACGCCTTAGCCATCGACTGTAAATTACTTCAAGGGAGAACTCCCCAAATCCAGAGGGAAGAAACCATTAACACAGAAGAGGGATCCCTTCTTCCAGGGAGGGTTAGAGGTGCGGTAGGGGGCCATAATAAGAGAGAAGGGTTGCTAGCACCTAGCACCCTCAACATGTTAGTCGCTGTCATCCATCATCCAGAGGAGACGCTACGCTACAGGAAGGGAACACCGCCACGGAGCTAGCACCTAGCACGCTAAACCTGTTAGTCACCGTCATCCAACAACCAGGTCAGATTCATTTAGTGGTTGGCATGGTGATACGATGTGTGTGTGTGTGTGTGTGGAGATTCATGCTGTGTGTTTCTGTCCCTTCGACTGTTTGTGGGTTTGTTTGACGGTAAGTTGGTTAATGTGTGCGCAACTGGGGGCGTGAGAGAAGGAGAGAGTGAGGGATATATAGATGGAGAGGAGGAGAGAGGGATGGAGACAGACAGACAGAGAGTGACAGCGAGCGGGAGAGAGATGAGAGGGAGAGAGAGATGTAGAGAGGAACACAGAGACAGCGAGAGTGGGTGGAGAAAGCAACAGAGAGAGGTCACCAGAGAGCGAGAGAGAGAGACAGAGAGAGAGAGAGAGAGAGAGAGAGAGTGATGAAGGGAAGGCGATAAACAGTGTGAGAGAGAGAGAAGGGAGAAAAGAAAGAGATAGAAAGTGACACAGGAAAAGCGATGGAGAGAGAGAGATAGAACATACTCCTACATCTGTGTCCATGCATTAATAACCCCCCCCCCCCCCCCCCCCCCCCCTCCCCACCCCCCCTCCTCCATGCTGGAGATGACCCATAGAGACAGCTTTAAAGCGCCCTGCAGGCTAGCTCTATTATTCATTTCACCCCAGACCAGAGCCACGTGGCTGCCCCCCCCCCCCCCCCCCCCCCCCACAGAACCCACAGCCACAGTTTTGTTGTTGTTGTCGTCGCGTTGTTGTTGTTGTTGTCAACCAGAACTATTAACGGGTGTATGTAGTCAGCAAAGGAGTAGACCACAGAGACTGAAGTGTGTGGGTAAAGCTTCCAGTAAGAGTACATTCACCAACCATGTATTAACATTATGGCTAATGCAGTAAACAGCAGTACTGCGTGGGGTTAGCATAGCGGTTAGGATGAGAGAGTAAGGATTAACCCTGTTCAACTATGTACAAATGAATACCTTAGCTAACGTTAACAGCATTAGTAAACATGAACATTCCTGTCAAATGATAAGCAGACCATTAGTTAACTGTTAATTAACTGTTAGTGCTTATTGCTGCATTAACTCATGTGAATTAATGGTTAATTAATACACCCTTATCGTAAAGTGTTACCTGTGTGTGTGTGCGTGTGTGTGTGTGTGTGTGCATGTGCGTGTGTGCGTGTGTGCGTGTGTGCGTGCGTGCGTCACGCTTGCTCCAGTGAGTTCATCTCCTATCGGGTGGGAGTCGCTCAGGAGGTTAGTGCAGGTTGTCGGGCAACAGAAAGGTCGCCGGTTCGATCCCTTCGCTCCCCTCTAGCCAAAGTGCAGAGGCGTCCACGAGCAAGGCACCTACCGCACGCTTAACCGCTCCTGCCGAGCGGGGGCTGCTGTCTCGCGCGTTTCGACAAAATGTGAGAAAAGACCACAAAACACTTTGAATGGCCACCGGTTAGAAAGGCACCATATGAGTGATGGGCTCTCACTGCGCGCGGAAGGCCCACTTGGGAGTAGCCGACGCTGATTCAGGGCCGGCTCCTATAGCCGCCGACGCCATTAGCGCTGAGCGGACGCCTCGGCCGCAGTGTGCACGCACTACAAACAGCATTCGGGAGACGGGCTGCCGAAAGGAACCGCTGTGCGTGAGCCGGCCCAGACGGAGGCTGCGTGTACGTGTTGGCTGGGCTGGGAGGGGAAGCCGGCCGCCTACGGCTGCGGTCAGCTCGCTTGGATGTTAAGAAGGCACCGCAACATCTCTCTAAGTGGACGGTGTGAGGTCCGACTGCGGGGCAATTTGTGCTACAGAACTTTGCAGGCGGCTCGGTTGGATTTGAACCGCCGAAGAAAGGTTTATGGAAAGTTTTATGGTGAGTAAAAAAAAAAAAAAAACATATATCTAATATTTATTTTTGATGGACTGTATCTATCTATCTATGGTATCAATCTGTGTGTGTGTGTTTGTGTGTGTGGTAACTCACCTGCATGCCGATGATGGCGTAGATGAAGAACAGCATGGCGATGAGGAGGCAGACGTAGGGCAGTGCCTGGGAAGAGAGACACACACTGGGTCAGTACACACACACACACACACACACACACACACTATGGGTCAACACAAACACACACACAAACACACACACACACACACTCTGGGTCAATATGAAAAACTGAATTTATGCACTGTCACAGACCCTGGTTCAATACACCCAGTGACTGGATTCATGCATGCATGTACACAAATGCATCCCCCCCCCCCACACACACACACACACACACACACACACAATGGATCAAACCATACACAGACACACACACACACACACTCTGGGTCAATACAAAGCACTGGATTTATGCACACACAGTCGCAGACCCTGGTTGAATACACACACTGACTGGAGTCATGCATGCATGTACACAAAAGCACACACAGCGGTTCAATACACACTACTACTATATGATATATGCCTGCCGTTTGAGTCTTCATTTAATTGCATTACTGTGTTCCACATGCTTATAAATCAGTGTCTTATTTTTCGGGGGGTTGTATATATACAGTATATATATATATACTGTATATATGTATGTGTGTGTGTGTGTGTGTGTGTGTGTGTGTGTGTGTATGTGCATGTGTGTACATGTGTGTGTGTGTGTGTGTGTGTGTGTGTGTGTGTGTGTGTGTGTGTGTGTGTGTGTGTGTGTGTGTGTGCGTGTGTGTGTGTGTGTGTGTGCGTGTGTGTGTGTGTACCTTGAAGGACTGTACGAAGGTCCACAGCAGAATCCTGATGGTGTATGTATGTGTGTGTGTGTGTGTGTGTGTGTGTGTGTGTACCTTGAAGGACTGTACGAAGGTCCACAGCAGAATCCTGATGGTGTATCCCTGCCTGAGGAGCTTGATGAGCCGCGCCGCACGGAACAACCTCAGGAAGCTCAGGTTGATCAGCTTGTCCTGCGGGGGGGGGAGCACACAAAACACAGAGGACCATCACCATCCACCACCTGGTACCTGGTCATCCACCTGGTACCCTCACACCTCACATCCACACCGCACATTCAAACCCACTGCCCATCACTCTCTCCCAGAGGCACACCATGGTCGGGCGGTCACGTTCACCGATCGAGGACGCGATCAGTGCTTCCATCACGCCGGATACGTGTGTCACTCAGGTGGGGCGCTTGAGGACACCCTGGTCCGGGATGCCTACACGTAGACCGCGGACAATGGGGCAACGCACCTTGGGACCCGGTGCCCTTCGACTGGGAGTTGAGCAACCTAACCACTGGTCCAATGGTCCACCCATGCACATGCTAGGTGGATAGGTGAATTCAGGTACAGGGCGCTATCGTTCAGGGTTATATCCACCAGATGATTCTACATTACCACTGTTTACCCTACCCTACTTGGATAATGACTTGCAAAAAGCAGCATAGCTTAGCCTAGATTAGCTTCCTCCTCTCCTGTAGGCTTCAACCTGATGTACTGCTCAGCCATATTTTAATACATTGAAGTGTAATAATTTCACCCTCGGATGCTGTGTCGTGTCTCTTATGTGTCTTCTGGCAGACTGGAAGTTGAACACACTCATTATTGATGAAATGAATCAAAGATGATGTTTTGTTTTGACCGTGTTTATCTCCCCCAACTAACTAATGAGAGAGATAAAGAGAGCAAGAGAAAGAGAGCCAGAGAGGGAGAGAAAGACAGAGAGAGGGAGACCACGAGAGAGAGAGGGAGACAGCCGAGAGCCAGAGCCAGAGAGAGCGAGAAAGAGGGAGAGAGAGAGCGTGTGCACATAACTTCTGGCAAGCTCAATGTTCAGTAATTATTAGTAAAAGTGAATCCAATATTACATTTCAATATAAACTATGAAATATTGAGAGATCGCAAAGGGACTAATTAAGCCACTCTCCCACTAATAGAAAACAAATTAGGAGCAAGTGATTGAATACAGCGTCTTATTTTGGAACTTCACTCACTCGAGTGGGAAAATGAAATGTAGAATATTGAATCTCAAACCCGGCAGCTGGCCAGTTTCAATAAGTTAAGGTTCCCATTTTACCATTTTCAGTAGCGGTAAAGCAAGCCTTTACTGAAGCGACCTTTACATTAGTGACATCGCAAGTGTGACCCTCCACATTTGTGATGTCACAAAAGGGTCGACTTTGAAATGGCTTTTAATGGCCCATCAACATCACACCAGGTGGCAAAAAAGGGGCCGCTCAATGAGTGGGGACGAGAATACATGTTATATCAGCCCGTGTGTCAGTCAGTCAGTCAAGCACGCGGTAGTGGGCGCGAGCGTGTCTCTCGTCGTCCACCATTTCGCCACCGGCTCGGTGGACGGCAGCTGTTTCGGGGGGGGGGGGGCGTTTGAAGCCCCTCACAACAAAAGTAAGAGAGAAGAGAAGCAGGGGAGAAAACAGACAGAACACCGAGGAATCAGCAGGCAGCAAGAGAAGCCACTTACCGTCTGGAGGGGAGGGGCGAAGAGGCGGCCAGATGTGAGAGATTTGGCAAAGCACGGCACACAGTGAGGACACAGGCACCAGCATAGACACAGCAGTGGGTGAGACACGCACAGCGGCACGAGAGTCAAAGGAAAGGTGGAGGAGAATAGAGAGAGAGAGAGAAAAGGAGAGAGAGAGAGAGAGAAAGAGAATACCAGATGCTATGCAATCACAGAATAAAGAGAGAATCACACCAACACAAGACACTGCCGCAAATGAAACCACGAACACCTAGTGAAACACCAAATTTATGCCGTTACAGAGGAGTTTGTTGAGAATGTGTGTGTGTCTGCCTGCTACAATGCAGAGCACCAGGCTCACACAACGCGAACAACAAGGCTATCAGGATTATTATCATGTTTAAACTTTAACTAGCAATTTATACTGGCATTCAATCTTGTCTCTCGAAAATAGGTGCATTTAAGTGCACAAAGTGACTTGAAATGGTTTCGGGTATTGAATGATTGGCTTGCCATTGTGGGTTTTATTTTGGTTGCTAAGCGTTTTGAGTTTATATACATTGATTTAAGGACAATTGCTGATATTCACCTTGCGACCATCTGTGTTAGTTGAGTACCTTCTAGAGTCTTTGGAAACTATGGCAACTACATTGTCAACTCGAGTTCTCCATGTAATTTCCCCTCCAAGGTAACATTTAGAATGCATTTCCGTTGAGTCGTCGTAGGTTTCACCCAAAGATTCTAGAAGGTTTCTCCGGCCAACTGACGACGGTGTGAGTGATTTGCTCCTACCTTGATCTCCGTCACCAGGATGTCTGTGATGCTGCCCAGCACCGTCACAAAGTCGAACACATTCCACGCTGCCTTCAGGTAGTTCTGTAACCACAGACAGATAGGAAAGGACAGACATGTGCAGACGGACGGAAACAACGCACACAACACGCAGACATACATGATGGACAAACATAAAGACTCAGAGGACAAACAAATGGATGCACGGATAGACAGACAGACAGATAATCAGACGGCGATACAGACAGACAGACAGACAGACAGACAGGCAGACGTAAAGACAGAGAAACAGATGGGTAGAGAGAGGACAGACATACAGACAGATGGAGAGACAGACAGAGAACCCAAGATACATAGTCATGCTTCAGTCATGCTTCTGCTTCAGACTTTAAGGTGAGTGAGTGTGTGTGTGTGTGTGTGTGTGTGTGTGTGTGTGTGTGTGTGTGTGTGGTGTGTGTGTGTGTGTGTGTGTGTGTGTGTGTGTCTGTGTGTGTGTGTGTGAGAGTGAGTGTGTGTGTGTGTGTGTGTGTGTGTGTGTGTGTGTGTGTGTGTGTGTGTGTGTGTGTGTGTGTGTGCGTGTTGTGTGCGTGTGTGTGCGTCTCTGTGTGTGTGTGCTTAAGGGCAGCTCTGAGCCCAATCTGTGGGGCCCTAACAGCCCCAGCAGGTGGAGGTAAGCGGTTTGTAAGAGCAGCTCATTAAATAAATGGTCCTTGTAAACTGCCTGCTGCAGATAGATGGAGAGGCTTGAGGACCGGGGGAGCTGTATTCCTCTCGGCTTCCTCTCCCTGCTCAGCCTCCCTTTCTCTCCCTATCTTATCCCTCCATCTGCTCCTCACACCATCCGTTGGTTCTCTGGTCTGTCTCGTAATCCGCCGCCCCCCCCTGCCCCCCCGCCCACCCAGCGCCCCACCTCCCTGTGACAGCTGTAACCCTGGAAACAGGCCGGTTTGCGGACCCTCTAGACCAGAGATCAGACCCCGGAAGGAATCCATCCCAAAACCGAGTGAGTCGGTACAGTACAGTCACAGTTTAAGGAGGAAGCAACAACTGTCTTAGGAGAGACCTCATTTCATTAAAAAAAATGTCCAGGAAACAATTTAATGGGAATTTTGTAATTAACAAGGAACTATCGGCTTACTATTTACTACTATTTTACTACTATAACGCCATTTTGTCGGCACTTTTATCCAAAGATAAGGGTGTCAGGGGGAATCTTCACATAGACGCCTACAGGTTAGACTGTGGACTTGGGGGGGGGGGGGGGGGGGTTGGAAACACAGAATCCCTAGTCTGTCGAACGCCTTAACAGCTGCACTTCCCCGCTCCTACACCAATGCAATGAGTTCATTCGGGGGGGGGGGGGGGGAATGGGAAACGAGGATGACTCACCAGGGGGCCGAAGGCTATGATCTTCAGCAGACACTCCAAGGTGAAGAGGGCTGTGAAGATGATGTTGAGGTACTTGAGCATGGCCTCGTATGGATCTGGAGCGCCGTAGAACTGACAGGGAAAGGTCAACGCGGTCATTCGTCAGCCACGTTCACATCGCTTATTGATCGAAATAGTAGGACTAGAATACATAGAATTGAGTGATAGACCCATATGACATGTGATGTTTTGAGCTGATTGCAGATATCGAGACATTTTTTCGGCATGATCAGTGAAAAATTTTACATATAAACTGCAGGGTTCGTCTGAAATATTGCAGGTTTTTTTTTTCCATAAATAAGCTCAAAACACATCATTAGTTAGCCTTTAAAATCCTCTATGCCAACACCAGCTACCAAAAAATACCAATTCTGGTCGACGAGTCGGTGTATCCCGCAGTGTTTCAAGAAGATAAAACAGGGGGGGGGGGGGGTAAAAACCTTCATCATGAGGACGATGGTGTTGAGGGCGATCATGGTCATGATGGCGTACTCAAACGGAGGCGACACCACAAACTTCCACATCTTGTACTGGAAGGACTGCTTGTTCTCCGCATGTACCTGGTCAGAGGCCGGGCGTTGATGGCAAAGTCTATGCACGCCCTCTGGTTGTATAGACACGGGAGGGGAGAGGAGAGGGGAGGAGGGGGGGGGGGAGAGAGGGAGGGAGGGAGGAGGGAGGGGGGGGAGGGGGCGAGAGAGGGCGGACAGATGGAAAGACGTAAGGAAAGGACGAATCAGGGAGGAACAAGAACACAGTATGTCTCTTGACCGCAACGCAACGAGCTTTCAAGGTTCCTGCGGTAATCACGTGATCACTGCTGCCATGTTTATTTCCCCCGTTGACAACAACACATTTGAATAAAGTTCCAAACCCGTACAGACGACGCGGCCTCAGCGGGCACGTTTTTTTTAGACACGCTCCGCTCTGCATCAAAAAAAGAGAAAATTGCCAGCCAACGTTGATTGCCGGCCAGAAATAAGGCGAGGCCGTTTATTTATATAGCACCCTTCAGAAGCAAAGGCCACTCAGGGTGCTTAACGTAGGCAGGAATAACAGCCTAACGACATTTAAATGACAATCATTGAAAGACAATAAAAGACAATCACCGAACAGAGAAACACCAAATGGAAGCAAAAGCAGGTAAACAGACAACCTCCCCCTTCACCTCTTCCCACATCCGCCGCCGCTCCCCCCCCCCCCCCCCCCCCCCCCCCCCCCCCCCCCCCCCCCCCCAAACCCCCCACCCCCCATCGTCGTCAGCCACCCACCAGGCGGGCATCCTCGCCTCCGCACACACATGCCAACCCCCCCCCCCCCCCCCACCCCCACCCCCAGCCTGCCAGGCACCCACCTCATTCTTCTCCAGGCTGCACTCCGCCATGGCCTTGTCCCCTTTGCTCCTGGAAGGTGATGATGATGAGGGCCACGAAGATGTTGACGAAGAAGAAGGGGAACACCACGAAGTAGACCACGTAGAAAATGGAGGTCTCCATTCGAAAGCCCGGACTGGGGCCCTGGTCCTCGTAGGTGGCGTCCACCGAGTGCTTCAGCACCCTGGGGGGGGGGGGGGGGGACACAGCCATCTTAAGCACGCCACGCCACGCAATCTATCCAAGTCGTACTAGAGGAGTTAGCGTTATTACCCTCGGTTACCCCTCGCTACGACTCTATTTGCTCAACGTCACTCTGGCTAAAAAGTGCCCGCTAAATGACTAAGCGCGGTGAAACGTATTTTGGAGAACGCCGCAGTCTGGCGGAGATGAGAAGGACTCGAGAGCACTCAGGGCCCAGGGCCACAGCAGCCCAGGGCTGGGAGCGCTCAGACGGGCTGTTCCCACGGTTACTAATTGGCCGTCTTATCGCCGGCATCGCTTCTTATCTGAGGTGTGAAATCAGGTGAGACGTGACGCACCTGCCGCTCCACATATTAGTGCCCCCCCCCCCCCCCCCTCAGAGAGCAGGCGTCACTTTTCACCTGACGCAACGCTAATTTGGTGACTGATTAACCGACTAATGAAGTTAATATGATATCATTTATTTACATAGAATTTACATATGAAAATGTGTCAGGCCTAGCTGCGTTTCACACATTTAATTTATCTCTGGTTTCCTCCACATAGTGTCTTACTTTTGCTTTGAGAAGTAATCATCATATAATATAAGCATGAAAAAAGCATTGTCAAATAGAATGAACAACATTTTTAGCTACTCCACAAGGAACATGATTGACGCTAGGACAGGCTACAAATGCTATCATTCAGAATTCATGTCAAAGAAGGGGGTCATGAATGGAGAACACATTAGCACTGCTAATGGTACGATGGCTAATGTGGTGCTAGCATGTTGTGTAACGTGACATGCTGCATGGGCTGAGGCTACACATATGTCATCGCTCCAGGATACGCAGCGTACCCAAAGTCATTCACGCGAGCGGCTGAGAGGAAACTATGTCTTTAAATGCATTATAACCTTGGGGGGGGGGGGGGGGGGGGGGAGGAGGAAACTAAACTGATATCTACTATGATTGGTAAACTGCTGGGGGCTAAGCCAATGAGAGTCTTGCTCTGGCTAAACCCATCTCCATAAAACCAACCCCTACTTCCAGTTTGATGAGTTGATTCTGAACGACAGCGATGTGATAGCCAGTGTTAGGAACGTTACTTTAAAAAAGTAATTAGTTATAGTTACTCACTACTTGTTCCAAAAAGTAACTGAGTTAGTAACTGAATTACTCTATAATAAAAGTAACTTGTTACCAGGGAAAGTAACTATTTGCGTTACTGTGAAAAAAAAAAAAGTTGCTATATGTCAAAGAATTTGGATTTTTCTGAGCAGTTTTTACAAGTACAGAATGTACACATTACATGCACGTTCTTGCCTTTGACCTCAATGAATTTGAAGTAGTGCTTATATCTCCACCTTGAAAATGCCAACTTTTCATCGGATTGCTCCGGACTCGCCATTTCTGTTGCTTCACCGAATCTGTTTCATGTTTGTGTGCGTGTGCGTGTGCGTGTGCTTGTGCGTGCTCGCGTGCATGTGTGTGTGTGTGTGTGTGTGTGTGCATGTGCGTGTGCGGGTGCGCGTGTGTGTGTGTGTGTGTGCGTGTGTGTGGCGTGCCTTTGCTGGCTTGTGTGTAAAAACACTGGCTCCGATTGGCTACCATGAAACATGACTCTGCCTTAGCCAATCACAATCGCTTATCTCGTTGTTAACCCCCCTGGTCTCCTCACTAGCAGTTTGTGTGAATTCATAGTAACGCACCGCCTTTAACATTCAGTGACGGTAACGGCGTTGTAAAGACGGAAATAGTCATTAGTTAGATTACCCCATTACTGAAAAAATAAAGGCGTTACCAAACGCCGTTCTTTTAAACGGCGATACTACAAACACTGGTGACAGCAGATGGGTATATCACCACGATGGCGTGGTGCGCGGCCCAGTCACTGCGCCGCGGCGTGAGACTCACATGGGCCAGCCCTCGCCGGTGGACACGGTGAACAGCGTGAGGAAGGCCCACAGCACGTTGTCGTAGTGGAAGTCATACTTCTTCCACTCCCGCGGCTTTGCGGTCACCTCGTTCTGGTCGTAGTCCAAGAACTGACCCCTAGCAGTGGGGAAGAGGGGCGGCGGGGTGGGGGGGGGGGGGGGGGGGGGGGGGGGGGGTTGGAGGCGGTGGTGGTGGTGATGGTGATGGAGGGGGTGGTGGTGGTGGTGGTGGAGGGGGTGGTGGTGGTAGTGGTGGTGGTGATGGTGATGGAGGGGGTGGTGGAGGTGGTGGTGATGGAGGGGGAGGTGGTGGTGGTGGTGGTGGTAGTGGTGGTTGTGTTGGAGGTGGTGGTGGTGGTTGTGTTGGAGGTGGTGGTGATGGAGGGGATGGTGGTGGTGGTAGTGGTGGTGGTGATGGTGATGGAGGGGGTGGTGGTGGTGGTGGTAGTGGTGGTAGTGGTGGTAGTGGTGGTGGTGGTGGAGGGGGTGGTGGTGGTGGAGGTGGTGGTGATGGTGGTGGTGATGAAGGGGGTGGTGGTGGTGGTAGTGGTGGTGATGGTGGAGGTGGTGGTGATGGAGTGGGTGGTGGTGGAGGTGGTAGTGGTGGTGGTGATGGTGATGGAGGGGGTTGTGGTGATGATGGGGGTGTGGTGGAGGTGGTGGTGATGGAGGGGGTGGTGATGGTGGTGGTGGTGGTGGAGGTGGTGGTGATGGTGATGGAGGGGGTGGTGGTGATGGTGATGGAGGGGGTGGTGGTGGTGGTGGTGATGGTGATGGTGATGGTGGAGGTGGAGGTGATTGAGGGGGTGGTGGTGGTGGTAGTGGTGGTGGTGATGGTGGTGGAGGGGGTGGTGGTGGTAGTGGTGTTGGTGGTGGTGATGGAGGGGGTGGTGGTGGTGGTGGTGGAGGTGGGGATGATGGGGGGTCGTGGATGAGGTGGGTGGAGGTGAGGGGGGGGTAGTGGAGGAGTCAGGTGGGGATGGAGGGTAGCAGCAGAGGAGGAAGGAAAATATGTGACGACAGCTAATTAAAATAACACATCAATTAAAGGGTGACGCAGAAAAGAAGAACGATTAGCTTTGAGGGAGATAATTGGCATATTGTTGAGTCCAACCAAAAACCTCAGAAAATAGCCTGCCAAATAAAAAATCGGTCCAAATGTGGGCTTTGATTTAGAAATTATACTAGAATTATATCCACATTTTGAACTGCATGCAATCTTGGGTGAGAGTACTTCAATACGTCACGGCAAGCAAAGAGAAGAGAATACTTTGAACATGAAGCCATAAATATATAAGCTCCTTGAACTCAAAGTTCAAATGAACGTATTTCAAAAACATGTTTTCAGGGTTTTCCAGTGTACAATGTGGGTATGTGATGCAGACTGTGGACATTGAAGAGAGAGTAGTGGATGTTGAATTCCACCAATCATGCGTCTTCACAGGGGGTCTGGCCGGTCAACCCAGTGCATACATCAGAAATGTGGATAAACACACTCACCTGACCCTAATGCATTCTCCTCATTCACAGCTCACAGAACGTGATCAAAGTAAAGGGTAAAGGGGGCATTTAGCAGACGTTTTTCTCCAAAGCGACTTACAATCAGTACATTTGTGGGGTTTGACATGTGGACAGTCGGAGGACGTGTGGGGATCAAGGGGATCGAACTGCCAACCCTACGGTTAGTGGACGACCCGCTCCGTCCACCCTCTCTACCCGCTGAGCTACTAACCACCCCTAGTAGTCAGAGAGGGGCCAAAAACATACACACTGGTCCCTGACGGGGACCGCGGCTTCGGACTTGTAACCGGAGGGTTGCCGGTTCGAACCCCGACCAGTGCGAACGGCTGAAGTGCAAGGCACCTAACCCCTCACTGCTCCCCGAGCGCCGCTGTTGGCAGCTCACTGCCTCGGGATTAGAGTGTGTTTCACCTCACTGTGTGCCTCACCGTCACTCTGTACTGAGTGTATTTCCACTAATTCACGATTGGGTTAAATGCAGAGACCAAATTTCCCTCACGGGATCAAAAGAGTCATTCTTCTTCTTCTGACACCAAACGGACACGATGTCCCTCAGCTAACAGAATGCTAGTGTCATCCTTCAGCCGGGTGAACCCACAGCAGAAGAACACTCGGAAGAACCCGCGTTCGGAGCGCGTTCGCAGAGAGTTCAGAGTGAGTGAGTGCGCACTGCCACACATACTGCACACTCTCATCCCCCCCTGGACCTTCACTCTGACTGGGCGGCGGGCGTGCGGTCGGCGGGGTACCTGCAGTCCTTCTCCAGACCCTTGGACTCGTCCGTGCAGTAGAAGAACTTGCCCTTGAACAGCTGCACGGCGATGACGGCGAAGATGAACATGAAGAGCATGTAGACGATGAGGATGTTCAGCACGTTCTTCAGGGAGTTCACCACGCAGTCGAACACGGCCTGCGTGGACACACACGCACGCACACGCGCACACACGCACACACGTATACATGCGTGTTATATATAGCCATTCGTGGACACGTAAACGCGCATGGATGTGCGTACATGGATACAGAAACACGTGTTAAATAGACAGACACACACAAATACACACACCTATACATACATGAAAAAAGAAAGACATGATATTTTTAGACACACACACACAGAGATATGCATACAAGAATACAGAAACACAGGATATTATATAGACACACGCGCACATGCACACGCGCACACACACACACACACACACACACACACACACAGACACACACACACACACACACACAAACACACACACACACACACACACACACACACAGACACACACACACACACACCAAAAGCACACACACACACACACCAAAAGCACACACACACACACACACACACTAAAAAATCACATAAAAGAGTGTTTCTCTCCCCCCCCCCCTCCCTCCCTCTTGATTGCCTCATTGTGCCTGAACAGGGTTCTGCTGGGCAGCGCTCGCTGGGATCGCCGCTCCATGAAGTGCTTCACAGAGTGACTGTGGCATGCAGGCCGTGCAGCCAGTGGCTCTACTGCGGGACAAAAAAACACGCTCCATCCAGCCCTTCTGCCTTCATGTGGAGGAGAGCACTCCTCCTCTACAGGCCTACCTGACAGACCGCCGTGCCTCAGGCTCTGAGTGTGTGCTATTCGACTAGGCATGCTGTTTTTTATACAAAGCGACTTACATCCAATTTAGATACAGGTCATGAAGGGCAAGGCTCTTCTTGGTCAATTGACCACAGCTTGGACTGCGGAGAAGTGGGGTTGGAACCCAGAACGTTTCGGATGGGAGCCGAACACCCTGACCACCAATACATCCAGTATGTCTTCATACTGATAGCTGATGGCTGAGTGTTTGGTCCATGCCTGGTCTATCTCAATCACCATAACCCCCATGGCGTTATTCAGTCTATTGTGCCACATTCATTACTTTAGCCTCTTCAACCTGCTTAGCATACGTCAACTGCCTTGACTTAGTCAAGCCTCTGAGAGACTTTGATTTTCAACTGTCATCCTAGGTCGACCTCAATCACCATAACTCCAAAGTTTTTCCATGGATTCTGTCAGTTCCATTACTTTGGTCTGATCAACCGACTTACAATACAGATGTTGCCTCTGTCTAATCAAGGATCTGAGAGTGTCTCTCTCTATGACCCTGTTCCGTCAGATCTATCACTTTGGTCTGATCCCCCTCTTCTAGTCCATCGGCTGTTTTGAGTGAAGGGGTTTGTTTGAAGGGGTCATCAGCGAGGACCGCCATGCAGGTGCGTGCAAGGCTTGATGATGGAGGGTCCATTTGCATTTATATTGATTATTTATCAGAGAGAGAGAGAGAGAGAGAGAGAGAGAGAGAGAGAGAGAGAGAGAGAGAGAGCCAGCACAGTCTGTCAGCGGCTTCTATTACAATGGATGGAGGCTGTTTGATGTCATGATATGAGATTAGTGGATCAAACGCCACATCTAGTTAATTATGATTGATGCTTCCTAAGGTGATATGTCTTCACCGTTGAGCGGGACTGAAAACACTTGGGCCCACGAAAGACACATTTGGATTTCAGAGGTGTTGCATTCTAGTGGGCATTGTTCCCAAAGCATTATACCAGGGAAAAACCTTATGTGTACCGATAATCACTGACGTTGACCATTTAATTGACATTCAGTGCAGTCGTAACATTTTGACCAGCTTAGTCTGAGTAATTACATGTTTTGAGCATTTGTAAAAAATAAAAAAAAAACCTACAACCATAAAACACTCTTTTTATGTAGAAAATATAAACGCGGGTGTAAAAAAATTAAAAGTGGGTGTAAGGTAAGGTTTGTTAGGGGTGGTCACATACATCTTAACATATGTATGGGAAATCAAAAAAATTAAAAATAAAACGTTAAACTATATTATTCAAATAGAAAGAGAGTAAAGAGAGCGCGAGAGAGAGAGAGAGAGAGAGAGGGAGAGAGAGAGGGGAGGAGAGAGAGAGAGAGAGGGAGAGAGAGAGGGAGGGAGAGCGAGAGAGGGAGAGGGAGAGAGACAGTGAGAGAGACATGGTGACACTGACAAAATGACAGTGCGCGCGTGTTTAACGGACCCCACCTTGAGTTTAGGGAGCCTCTTGATGGTTTTGAGAGGACGCAGAACTCTGAGGACCCTCAGGGACTTGATGGTGTTGATGTCCTTACCCTTGGACCCCCTGTGGGAGGACAGGGACGGTCAGGGTGGGAAACGGTGGCTTGATATTTTTAATGGAACATGGCCTGAAACAGGGAGCAGGAATCAGCTGCTTCATAGGAACCACTGCTGTCAATCACTCTATTCACCAGAGAATGAGTTTAGAGACCCCAGGCCTGTGTGTGTGTGTGTGTGTGTGTGTGTGTGTGTGTGTGTGTGTGTGTGTGTGTGTGTGTGTGTGTGTGTGTTTGTGTGTGTGTGTGTGTGTGTGTCGTTTTCATGCACGTGTGAGTGCCTATGTGTGCGAGTGGGTGGGGGAGGGTATAATATGTAATATAGTAAGTGTGAATATATAAGTGAGTGACATTGCCCAAGGCCAATCTGGCTCTCAGAAGCCTCATTATCTGACCAATCACATTGTGGCTATTTATTAACTAACGGATGGTGTGACATCCTTGGATGCAGGTGACTTTACCATACAGCCGTGAGTAAATATTATAATTTTTTCCACACACATTTCAAAACTGAGAGTAAATCTCTCACTACCTCGCATGTGGAAAATACAGTAAAAAGAGGGATTTTTTTTTCAGCCGTCATATTATGTGTATATGTGTTATGTTTATGTATTTTCATTCCGGGATTTCATTTAGAGGAGTGGACAGGCAATTCGAACACTGAGTTGAATGCTATTCAGACAGCGGAATATACAGTATATACATATGCAAGCATGTAATGGACTGGCCCCTTCCTCTGTCAAGAAGTCCACTGTGTGTATTCATTCAGATTCTAACCGACAACCTCTTAATGAAAGGCCAAAGCCCAGCAGCAGTGCAGTCTTGCGGGGATATTTAAAGGGAGTCCACTGATGATTAAGTCATTGATTGTGTTTTAACGGCTGCTTAAATGGACGGCGATCGTTCAGAGATGTGACTGGACCAAGGGGTTTCTGTTAAGTAACGTTCACTGTCGATCGATCGTGTAATAAATGACGCAATGTCATCTGGTCTTACCCCTCCCTTGTGATACACCTGGAATGTAAAGCAATAAAGGTTTGGAAATACAAGCTAAAAACTGAAAACCTGAAGCATGGTTCCATAGGCACAAGGCAGTCTTTTCCCGGGCAATAGGAAAAGCCTGAGCTTTTTATTAATGGCATGCAGCCCTCATGCTCTGATGACCCGAGTGTCCTTTAACATGCAGTTCACTATATCCCCATCCCCCCAAGTATGAGGGCTGCGATGGGTCCCTAATAGCTTTCAGAAGAGCCCTGGGCCAAGATGTATTTATATATGTATTTTTGTGAGTTTGAGTGTGTACATATGTGTGTGTGTGTGTGTATCTGTGCATTCGCGTTAAGGCAACACGCGTCAAAATTGATTGGTTCGCAGGCAGATGTGGTGAGGTCATTCTCCTGAGTAGGCGTGACCGGCGATGAAACACTACGATGGACAGCTGCTACAGCCAATTGCTACTGCCGACTGGGGACGACTGGTGACAGCCAATCCGATGTGTGCGTTTGACAGAGGAGGCAGCCTGATTTGATGCCTAAGAGATCTGCTTCTGCCAAGGCTACTCTGTTATACAATTTCACAAGGAATATCAGTATTATTTTAACAAGGAAAGGCACATTGAGATAACAAAGGGTACTTTCCAAGAGCATCCTGGTAAATGCTACATTGGGAAGAGAATTCTGTGGAATCACAGTCGGATTCAAATAACTAATTAGAATGGCACTAAATACAAATCATAATGAGGTGATATACACATTGCAATAAAAATCAATTGTTTGTTTGTTGTTTGCTTGTTGGCTTGTTGTAAAAAAAACCTGACAAATGTATGTTAATGTCATGTTTCAGTCAATACTGTGTTTTCTGGGCTGGACTGTGTTCTGGACTGTGTTCTGAAAGCTACGGGCTCGGACATGAGGACATTCTCTCCTGGGGCCACTGGGGTTAAGTTAGTGAGAGAGGGGGACATGGAAAGAGAGTGCAAACATTAAGTATGTCCTAAAGGACAAAGCTTAAACGGTCAGAGGGTCACTTAAAGGGGAGACATCGGTCAGTTTGGCATTTTCAGGGGAAGGGATAGAGAGTAGAGAGGGACAGTTCCCACCTGGACATACTCTGTTGCGATCTGAAGAAAAACAATAATGAAGACAAAGACACACACACACACACACACACACACACACACATACAGAGAAATATATACACAAAGACGCATACACACAAACAGACCATCCAGTCACGCACATTCACAAAGAAACAAACATCGAAACATGTGTATACACAGATATGCAGCACAGAAAGTGAACAAAAAGCAACTTAGAATTAATGTTTGAATTAAGATAAATTATATTAAGAATATCAAAAACGTAACATTCCAAAAATAACATTGTCATGAAAATTATCACAAGTGAAAGTACAATTTAAGAATTTTGCCAGGAAAAAGCAAATTACTGAAAGCTGAAGTCTATTCTAGCAAAATGTGATTATCAGTTCTTAATTATACCACTGTATCATCATTGACATTGTGTAATCATTATCAGCGTCATTATTAAATCATTATCAAAGTCATGACCTCATTATTGTTAATATGACATCAATATCATCACCAGGTTGTCATTATCAACATCATGCCATAATTTGCAACAGGGTGATATCATTACCAGCATCATGCCATCATGACCAACATCCTAACATCATCATAACACAATTATGAGTCATGACCTCGGTATCGTCATCATGACAGTAACATCATCGCCCCGATGTCATCATTCAACGTCATGCCGTCACTATCAACACGGTGACGTCATTATCAGCATCATGCCATCATTATCAAGACCGTGACATCATGGTTGTCATCGTTATGTATGCCATGACATCATCATCATCCTTCTCATGATGTCCGTATCGCCGTCATGACGTTATGGTCAACATTATGACATCATAATGGGAACATGCGTGTTTGGTATGAGTGGGAAGCATGGCTGCATGGACAGACAAATGGAAAGTCGCACATTCTCCTCATAAAGGACGGGGGAGTAAGAAGTTCACGTTTTCATTCTCATTGAATTTTCCTTAATCTTCCAAAAATTCACCGTCATCTCTTCTCATTAGGTTTGAGACGAACAACGTCACGCATGCAATGTGCAAGTCCAACAAACAGATGGAAGACGGCAAACTGGCCTCCGTGTTACAAACGGTTTATGACCACAAGAAATGCAGACATCCTTATATGAATGAATGAATGAATGCATGAATGAGCAAATGAACAAATGAATTAATGAATGAATTGATTAATTAATTAATTAATTAAATAAGGAGAGTGACTGCAGACGCAACCTCTCCCATTGAATGAGATATGATGGAGGAACAATCAGCAAGCTGACAGAGAAAGACAGAGAGAGAGAGAGAGAGAGAGAGAGAGAGAGAGAGAGGCAATGACAGAAGAATTACCCCATAAGGCTCCTGACAGCAGGTCCAAGAGAACGACAGAGAGAGAGAGAGAGAGAGAGTGACACAAACCCCCACACACACACACACACGCACACACGCACACACGCACACACGCACACACACACAGATACATAGAGAGAGTGAGAGAGAGAGAAACAGACAGAGAAAGACACAAAGACAGAGGAGGAGAGACAAGAGAGATTCAACCACAGTTAACCCACGGCAGTAGCAAGAACACAGTCTACAGTTAGCCCAGAGAAGGCTGATACAGCACTAGCCAAACAGTGACAGTACAAGGGCAACAAAGAGAGAGAGAGACTGAGGCAAAGGGCAAGAGAGACCGACAGAGGCAGACACGGAGAGAGAGAGAGGCAGGGCAAAGAGAACTATCAATACTAATAATTCATTGCACTTATATAACCAGGCGGTGGAGAACCGAGTCAGAGAAGATGGTAGAAGCAATAAAACCGCGGTGACAAACTTAATCTAAACTGAGTGTCGCTCGAGGTCTTCCTCCGGCCACACAGCGAAGGAAAAGAAAACGTCTGGCAATATTAGCTATGTGAGCTACTGCAAACGCAAAGACTCTCTCACTCACTCAGCCACTCACTCAGTCCCATTCTTTTGCATATCGTACTACAATCCGTGTCTGATCTTGTCCTACGATACAGGCCTTGTTGTTGTTGTTGTTGTTAGTATTGTTGCCGTTGGAGCAGGCTGAGGCATGGACTTACGAGCAGGCGAAGGCCACCAGGGCACCGCTGACCACGATGAAGTCCAGAATGTTCCATAGGTCCCTGAAGTAGGACCCCGGGTGCAGGAGCAGACCCAGGTCAATCATCTGGGGGGGAAACGCAAGGAGACCATGACGCCCCAGCACCCCAACAGCCTGATGATCCCCGCCTCTTCAACTCACTACCTTCAGCACGGTGAGTTGGACCTCCGTCACTGGTGAAAAGCGGTGTTCACCGCCGCGCACTGTATGTTTGTGTGCGAATGCGCGGCGATCATAATAACCTTAGGTGTAACAAATGCGATTGTCCGAGCACTCTCACCTTAATCACCATCTCAAACGTGAAGACGCCAGTGAAAACGTAATCCAGGTATTTGAGGACCTGCAAGAAAAAGAAACATTGTAAAGTGTTGTGTGTCACCATCGTCGCACGTTGTTGCTTCTGGCGCACAAGATAGCGCTCGCACCTTTGCATGGTTTCGTTGACGTGAGCTAGTACCGGTGATACTGCGCGACGCATTAGCTAGTTATTCACGTTGTGCCACTTGGATTAGCTAGTACTGTCGTGCTAGCCTGAGCTCACATTGAGGCGCGGTGCGTTAGCTACTACTCACGTTGTTGCACGGCGTGTTAGCTACTACTCACGTTGTTGCACGGTGTGTTAGCTGCTACTCAGGTTGTTGCGCGGCGCGTTAGCTACTACTCACATTGTTACGCGGCGTGTTAGCTACCACTCACGTTGTTGCGCGGCGCGTTAGCTACTACTCACGTTGTTGCGCGGGGCGTTAGCCTGTACAGGATCCTCGGCGGCCAAGGCGATGCTACTCATCGTGATGACCATCAAGATGCACATCTCAAAGTACCGCAGGTTCACCACATAGTGGCAGAGACGTCGGATCCTGCAAAACACACACAGACAAAGACACAAACACAAACACAAACACACACACACGCATGGATGTATTGGTATCCACATTCCACATCCACATCCATAACATTTCCACATTTTGAGGGCGGTGCTCGCAGCTGCGATGGTCTTACGGGTTGGTCTGTCCAAACACAAACATGGAGCTGTAGGGCAGGATGCTCTTGGGCCCGTTAGCTGCCTGCTCCTCCAGATCTTTTTTCTCGGAGGAGAACGAGAGACCTTCACACTCTATGTTGTTCACTGTAGAGAGAGAGAGAGAGAGAGAGAGAGAGAGAGAGGGGAGGGCAGGATACATAGACAGATAACTTGTAGCTCCACTGACTTCATAAACCCTGATGCTGATGATGCTGACAATGCTAACTCACAGTTCACTTGTCCAGTCAGTGACCCCTGATTCAAGCTGTTGTTAAACTCATATCGGCCTATCAAATGAGCCCATCAGTGGCCCCGTAAACCCGGCCCCTTGTATAAACATCGACCCCATGCACCCGGCAGCTTCTACCTCCCAAGGCCCATGACCCCGTACACCCAGCAGTTGCCAACTAACTGTTGCGATATCAAAACAGCAATGATCCGTATTCCCCGAGCGAGCCCCTTTGGAAACGAACACTCAACGGGGCAAATCAAAGCAGACGGCAATCATCGAAGATCTACACGACACACCGGACACAACCGGGCAGCTGCAAGGCGGCGATGACACCCCCCCCCCTCCTCCTCACTGGGTATGATGGTGGTCTCTCCGGGCGGCGCAGTGATGGTGACGGGGATGTGCACCGCGTTGCTGTTTAGGCCGGCCTGGCCGGCGCGGCTGGAGTTCTTCAGGTTGTCCGCGTCCTCCTGCTTCTCGTCCAGACTCAGCCCGCTGCCCAGGGGCTGGGTGGGGCTGGAGGCGGAGCTGTCCAGGCCCGGGTCCGAGTGGCGCTCCCTGGGGACGGACGGACAGATGGACGGATTGACAGACGGACGCGTGCGTGGTGTTGGACAATGATGGGGGAGGGGGGATTGACAGCAGGTGGATGCAGGCCGTGATTGTTATACATACGTAGTCTAGTGTCTATGTTCTGTAAACGAGCATCAGGTGATACGGAAATGAGCCTCATTAACACGTTTCAGGTGCATTCGTCGCACACTGCGCTGTGTCATCATGCATGTGCAACGTGCGGCGAAATGTGTGCGAGCCACACTGTAGACGAAAAAAAAGCGCGTTTGTCAATACTTGTAATGAGGAGCAGGACAAACTAAGACAGCAGTCGTGGAACAAGTACGTCAACAAGGAAGCCGCGCGCCACGTTGCAGTGCGCAATGCTGAGTGGTTCTCTGCATCCCGGTCACAACCGGCAGGTCCTGTATTTTGCAAACAGGGAGAGGACGGAGCACACGTTGTCTCACCTGGACGTCCTGGCTCCGTTGTTCTCTCCGTTCTGCCTCCACTCGTCGCCGTCCATGGTGGACTGGGCCCGGAGCACGCGAGAGCAGCGCCCCTTCCTCTCCCCGTTACTCTCCCCCCCTCCTCCTCCTCCCTCTCTGGGCCCCCTCCCCCGCCCCCCGTTGGCGAGAGCCCCGATGCCCTCCCTGGGCGGGCGGTGGGCGTGGTGGTGGTGGTGGTGGTGGTGGTGATGAGGCGGCTCCCGCTCCTCTCCACCTCCTCCTCCTCCTCCTCCTCCGGACCCGGGCAGGTCACCGGGGGTGAACACGTCCTCCGACGACCCGCCCTGGCGATGGTGGCGGTGGTGCCTCCGCTCCCCCCGGCCCTCTCGCCCGCCGCCGTCCCCCCCACCGTTCCGCTCGCGGTGGCGGTGCTGGTGTTTCCTGGCGTGCGTCTCCTCCTCCTCCTCCGCCTCCTCCGGCAGCACCTCCTTCCTGGCGTCTCTGTCGGGCGTCCGCGGCGAAGGTTGGCGGCTGTGGTTGGGGCCACCGCCGCCGCCACCGCCGCCATTGCTGTTGCGGGTCTCAACGACGAGTGGTCGGTCCAGGTGGGAGTGGGCGTCGGGGGGGTGCAGGTGCAGCGCGGCGGTCAGCCTGAGCCGCTCCTCGGGGTCCAGCTCGTTGAAGAGCGCCTCGTTGCTGGCGCGCACGTTGTGCCGCCGCAGCTGATTGGTCCGCTGCTCCCACACTGACATGGAGCGCGCCGAGCGCTGCTGCTCCTTACTGCGCACCCCGGGGGGACAGGACATAGGGAGACAATGTCCCCGACAGGAAGAGGAAGTGAGGACAAGACAGGAAGTAGAGAGGCAATGTCCAACAGGAAGAGGAAGTGAGGACATGTAGGACAGGAAGCAGAGAGACAATGTCCGACAGGAGGAGGAAGTGAGGACAAGACAGGACAGGAAGCAGAGAGACAATGTCCGACAGGAGGAGGAAGTGAGGACAAGACAGGACAGGAAGCAGAGAGACAATGTCCGACAGGAAGAGGAAGTGAGGACAAGACAGGAAGTAGAGAGGCAATGTCCAACAGGAAGAGGAAGCGAGGACAAGACAGGACAGGAAGCAGAGAGACAATGTCCGACAGGAAGAGGAAGTGAGGACAAGACAGGACAAGAAGCAGAGAGACAATGTCCGACAGGAAGAGGAAGTGAGGACAAGACAGGAAGTAGAGATACAATGTCCGACGAGAAAAGGAAGTGAGGAAAAGACAGGACAGGAAGCAGAGAGACAATATCCGACAGGAAGAGGAAGTGAGGACAAGACAGGAAGTAGAGAGACATTGTTCGACAGCAAGAGGAAGTGAGGACAAGACAGGACAGGAAGTAGAGAGACAATTTCCAACAGGAAAAGGAAGTGAGGACAAGACGAGACAGAAAGTAGAGCGACAATGCCCGGCAGGATGAGGAAGTGAGGACAAGACAGAACAGAAAGTAGAGGGAACATCCAAGAGGAAGACAAAAATTTAGGATTAGTTTTCTTATTACATTGTTTCAATGTTATTTTTTTCATCTCATCCGTACAAAAACTGTAAAAACATGCCCAAAGAACTGATCATAGTTCTTGTACTGTGATTGTCTTGTCTAGTGCTTCATCCTTGATCTGCACACAGTACAACAAAACCCTTTATGATCAGCACATATTGACCATGGTAAACCCTTCCTGTTTACCATGTTTGGATGTTAGGTGGAATAATGGATTCATCCATGTATGAAGGCCCTGAGGATTAAGTTTGTTTTCTTTTGTGGTGAATGTGTAATCCCTCAAAAATCTTATATTTACTCTGGTCTTAAGGGAGCCAAGGATATTAAAGAAATAACCAGATGGCGGTTGGAGTCCATTTTATGTCTACAGCCTCTATGAGATCAGCTGTTAGTTTGGAGTGCGGGTGCAAAAATAATGCAATTCAAAATAAATACTTACCTTTGAAAATCGAAATAACATGATGCAATATTAATGATGTATTCACTTCAAGAAGCAATGCATTATGTGATTTTGGGGCTGATTGCCGACCAGAACCGAAAGGAGTTCTTAAGGAATCATCAATCTTGTATTCTACAGTCATCAATTCATTCTAAAGATGGTGGAAATGCAGTTTTTGGCTGAGTTTCTATTTATGTTTCCTGCTGTGTTGTGCAGGCAGATGTCAGAAAAAGATCCAAACATACATATTTACTTTCAATCCCTCAGAAACTATTCCTAAAGGCCAAATTATACTTCTGTATAGCATAGCCTCAGTGGCTACGCTACGGGGTCCCTGCGTCACCTCAATGCTTCCGGCTAAAGATAATGCATCCCTGATTAATTTGTGATAGACCCCTTTAGGAGAATTCACACACACGCACCACACATCATCTTCATACTATAAAGATCACCAGATGCCACGGCATTTTTTGTGAATTTTGCCAAACAACACTCAGAATCAATGACACAGAATCATACTTCTAAGCACTGGTGTACATGGTGTGCCTACTCTGCTATTTGACAGAGAAGGGTAATTTGGCCTTAAGAATGTGTGTATGGCTGTTTCTTTGGTTGAAGATATACTGTATGATGGACTCCATACTGTATCTCTACTCAGTATGTTGGATTTACATGGCAAACAATGGGTTAGTTTAGTTTGTCCCTTCCAGGCACCTGTTGATTCTTCCGGGCGGGGAGTAGATAATATATGTCCTAAAACAGACAGACAGAAACACAGAGAGGACCACAGGACAGACAGTAAGACAGACAGACCAAATTAAAGAAAGAGGCAGGCAGCGTTGGACACATACACAGGTGTGACCAAATGTATCTGGTGTTGCTTTAGAATGGAGGCTGCACATACATTAACACAAAGTATATATACACAAACAGACACGCACACAATACACAAACAGACACACACACACACACACACACACACACACACACACACACAACACACACACACACACACACACACACACACACACACACACACACACACACACACACACACACACACACATTTGTATCCTATATTATCTGTGAATAGTATGCATCCTGTTGTCCCTTCTTCTGTATTGCATTTTGCAAAACCCATTCCCCCCTGACCCACCCATCCATATCCACTCTGACACTGAACCTCAGCCTCAAACTGGCCTGGTAGCCTTGAGATAACACAGCGCATGAGGATATCTGTGAAGACTGAAGCTGTTGAAAAGGGGCAGATTTTGAAAAGAGTTCCAAGCAAAAATCAGACCACTGAGGGGTCACAACAAGCTGGGGGTCAGTAGGGTCAGGGAGAGGGTGGACAGGCATGGCTCTACGCGTGGAGGAGAGAGGGAGAGAGAGAGAGAGAGAGAGAGCGAGAGAGTCTGGATTCACGAGGACAGGGGCAGGTCAGGAAGCAAGGGGGAGGGCCGAGAGTCAACGGGAAGAAAGGAGAAAGAGAGAAGGGAGAGAGAGAAAGTCAGTCTGGGTGTACAGGGACAGGAGCAAGTCAAGTAGCAAGGGAGGGCAGAGAGTCGATGGAAAGAAGGAAGAGTGAGCGAGAACGTGGCGGGAGAGACTGAGCAGGAGGGAGAGAGAGAGATAATGAGAGAGGGAGGGAGGAAGGGAGTCTGCAGGCAGGCAGGGAGAAGAACGGGGAGGAGGAGGAGGAGGAGGAGTGCAAAGGCGTATCGTAACGGTAAGAGTTTTAACTCACGGTGATTGCACGCTGATGATGGAGGACCTGCGAGAGATCACGTCTCGATTTTGCTTTACAAAACTGTGCATGCGGAACAAAAAAAAAACAACAGCAAACACAACACATCAATAAAATAAAATACGGACGCACGAGTAAGGAGCGGAGAGGTCGAGGCGGCAGACGCTAAACTCTCTGACCGTCTGCTCACCCGACCTCTTTGACAACAAAACGATGGATTCATAACGTTAAGGGATGGATTGAGATGCATAAACACCTGAACTACACAGTGGTTTACAGGATGTTTGGTTTACAAGTGGTTTACAAGGTATTTTAGTTTAGAAGTGGTTCACAAGGCCTCTGCCTTACAAGTGGTTTACAAGAGCTTGGGTTTACAAGTGGTTTACCAGACTTCTGGTTTACAAGTGGTTTACAAGTGGATCATAAAAACTCTGGTTTACAAGTGGTTCACAAGCCCAGTGGTTTACGAGCCCTTAGGTTTACACGTGATTTATACGACTGGATTAAAAGTGGTTTATAAAGCCTCTGGTTTACAAGTGGTTTATAAGGCCAAATACTTTACAGAGCCTTTGGTTCACAAGACATTTACTTTAAAAGACCTTAGGTTAGTTTTACGAGACCTCTGGTTTACAAGTCCTTTGCTTTCCAATGTGTGCAAGTGGTTTACAAGGCAATATGTTATATGTTTACAATATGTTAAGTGTTTTACAGGTCCTTTGGTTTGCAATCCATTTGGTTTAGAAGTAGATTAAAATATCTTAGGTTTACAAGTAGTTTACAACACCTCTAGTTTACCAGGGGTTTATAAGACCTTAGATTTACAAGTGGTTTACAAAGTCCCTGGTTTCTTTTTCTCAAGGGCTTCACAAAGCCTTTGGTAACAAGGACTTTGTTTCCTGGATTGCACCTTCCAAAAGACTAGGCGTGGAATGAATTTGAGATGATAATTGTTTTAACTTTGTGGGTGGGCTTTTTAATTACACATCACAGAGTGTCTGTAAAATTGGTGAAGTGGTGAAGCGGGCACACATCTTGTTTTCTTTGTCAATGTGTCTTTTAAAAAAAGAATATTCTAATCCATTAGCTCAATCAAGCATTGTGATAAATCCTCCAGAAGGGCTCGGTATGCTACTGCAGAATGATTCATCTTTAGTTAGCATTAATTAGCACAGTGAGAAGTTCTTCAAGCCACAGATAAAAGGAGGAGAGACTTGAAGGAGCTCATTTGAAAGGCTGTCTCACACCAGCTCCCACCGGTCAAACAGCAAGGGGCCTCCTCCGGCATCTATTATCATAATATAATAATCTATTATTATGAGATAATAATACATTATTATCAAAGGATAGACGTCTATTATCTTAAAAGTTCATCAAATCCTGATCGATGGTGTAGAGGACAGAGCTGTAAGACACATGAAATATCTGCGATCCTAATCAAACACAGACAAACGACTCACAAGCTGAAACACGAGTGATGAACAAACAAACCGAAAAAACAACAACAACAACAAGTAAATGGAACACGTAATCTGAACATTCAAGCAGACACGAAAATCGCTCTGTGGGTAATGAGAAGGTGGCAGACACCATGGTGGGGTCTGCCACCTGGACCAGACCTCTGTGTACACAGAGTCACGTGAATGGTGAGACCTCTGGGACACTCGAGTGACCCGGCGCTGCTGGCGTCCAGAGGAACACTCAAGCGCAATCAATGCTCTCTCGTATGTTGAAAGAAAGCAAAACAAGCTATTCTCCACGAGGTAGCGGGAGAAGGACGAAGGGTTGAGGATCTGAGGTCAGACGTCCTTATAGATCAGAAGAACCAGACCCAAGATCAGCTAACCTCGACTTAACAGTTGAAACGTAATGGTGAGTTATGCTACAATAAATGAACCGTTTCAACAAAACGTTATGATCAATGATTTATGTTATACTAAAAAAAATTATCGGATTAGTGAACCAAATGACATGTTTCAACAAAACAAAATTAAAATTGAACACTAAACTCAATTATCATTTTAACCAACTAACTAACTAACCAAATGACAGATTTGAAACTAAACGTTAAGAACTCAATCAACGTTAACTCACGCGGCGATGGAGATG